>OZ004650.1:3050069-3650069 GCA_963924495.1 Nemapogon koenigi
ATCTACTAGATAATATAAGAATATTTTCTTCTTTTTAATCTTGTACGGTTTTTGCACAAATGGTTTGCCTGACCAACATTCAAAGTTCAAACCATGGTCATTAAACATTAGGTCAAACCTATATCACAAAATTATTGCTTATTAATTAAATTAAATACTTGGCTAGGTTAAAATTAAAATTCATACGACACATCCTTTTTAGGTATTATTTAATGTAATGACCTAATTAGACTTGAATTAATTTAAGATAATATCAAAGTCCTTTCCCCAAATATAGGCAATTAAATGGTAATTTTATTTGACAACTGGTGAAGTTATAAAAATTAAAATTAATACACGTACATATTCATAAAGTTGTTTTTTCTCACGACACGCGAATAACATGTTAAATTAAATATTATTTTTTATTACGGTCGATCACCTTTGCATAAAAATATTTTAATTTTCCTTAATTAGTGTCTTATGTGTGCCTTCCAAAAATAGAAATTAAAGATACTCATGTATTGTGGCTGTAATAAACTCTTTGCGTTTTGTCTCGTATTCTTTAAAAATATTGACTGAGTAAATAATGACTGAGCGAGCGAGATTTAGGGCTGAAAGAAGCCATGAAGTTAGTTTTGTTCTTGTTTTGTGTTTAAGAAGAATAAACATTGTTATTAATCCGCCTACGTTTTCCAAAATATATTATGACGCAGCCATTTCATTAAATTAGGCACTTTATTTCTATTAACCAGACTTAAGTCCCAAATTACTTCTGAATAATGGTTACCATAGTTAACTAGGAAAGAGGTGTCCTGATTTCAGAGGATTAATGTATACTTCTTTGCTCTCATTACAAGAGGATCAAGAGATGTTTCCCTTGCGTTTTAAACATAAGTAACTCATTTCCGTTTAATAAATCTTTGTAGACATGCTGTCTTGAGGTGATGTTTATTTTGGGCAACCGACGCGACGCTTACTTACTAATCTTCATCGCAAAAACCACAGAGGTCTTGTGATAAGAGAGCAGTGAAAGAAGATGTAGGGAAACAAATTAATAAAGAAATGCTAAGATGGTTTTGGCATGTAGAAAAGATGGATGCAAGAAGATTAACAAAATAATTATATAAGGCGAGTGTAAAAGAGACAGTTGGAAAGGGAAGACCTTGGCGGACGTATGGCAATCAAGTCAAAAACGTCCTCGAGAAAGGCGTACCCTAAATCGACGAGCATGCATGAAGAATATGATGAGACTGAATTAATAAGAGATATGTCAGGATCGTAGCAAGTGGAAATCCGTAGTCTCTGCCTACTTTTGTAAGACATTATTTATTGGATCATAATCTGTTTCTAGAAACGTTCTAGAATGTTGGTGCAGTATCCGAAATGGCTTATTGAATTTTGATTAAACTTTTGTTTTTTGTTGAAGATGAAAATGACTAATAACATGGCATTCAGTAATAGCAAAATATAGTATCAAAGCCATAGGCATCATCTAGCTAGTGCATAAAATTGTTTTGACGTAAGCGGCGTCCATTTTACCTACCCCGCGCTACAGGTACCTCGTAAGTTATTCTCGTCCCTGGTCAATGACCACACTGGACCTTTAGCTTGTATGATGAGATCGGCCAAACGATTCACATTACAATCCAACTGGTTTTGTTATCTATCATTTAAAAGAAAATCATGGAAAATTTTTGCACACGATTTGACACGACCCGAAGATTCAGGCTATAAATTTTATTAGCCATCATGGAGTTCTTCAAAAGCAACAAAAAATTGTCTGTGACTATGAAATCAGATTTGTGCTAAGAAACCTTTCCATTTCAAAATTCCTCAAAGCTTATGCTACTAGTTCGGCAAAACCAAAACTAACTTCTATACCCTGGCATCCTTAGTAAGATGTTTTTATTTCTCTAAGTATTTCTTGAACTTGTTGTTTCCGTGAAGACATTTTATTGCTCGGAACAAAAATAAACTTACATAGTTACTATAATTGTGCATAAATCATTATTTATCACTTGGATTGATTACATGTCGTTATTCAATGTCAATGGGCATATTAAATATGATAATTTTCTTATATCACGCTGCTTCGGATTGTCTATTAAGGGCACATTTTTCGGTAATCCATCAGATGGTCTTGCTTGACTAGGATCGGGTCGAATTCCGAAAGAAAACGAACGCATCGGTATTAAATCATAGGCAGCTATGCTATGTGGTTGCGGCGTAAAAGTGGTCAAACAAGCTTCACTGGCAACCGAGACCAGTTTTGTTTGGTTTTATTTGGTGGCAGGCACTGACCACGACAACAAAGGTCTCAAGAACGTCGGCCCTGGCTTCTTGCCTTTTTTTAGTTTCAACTTTATTTTTAAAAGTAGTTATTCTTGAAGGTTCCACTAGATGCAAGCCTACTGCACTTATCTTGACTTTGTTTAATTTGGTTGTTTTATGTGCTTTGGTTTTTTTTTATAGTTAAGTCTATTTCTGATCTGTTTGGTTTTTTTTATAGTGAAGTCTATTTCTGATCTGTTTAATTTTGGTTTCTAATGTCATCGTTAGTGTTATGGAATTACTTTAATTTGTCAATGTTTTTTTTTTGTTGTAATCTGGTTATTTTATTTGCTATTCTTTTTATTATCGTCAAGACTTATGCTTTCTTTCTGATCTATTTGATATTTTGTAATGACATTTTATGTATAAAGTATTGTTTATCCTGTGGTATTATGGAAAAAATTCTTGCTGTGTTATTTTATCAGATTAACTATTTCTTTGAAAGTCTGTTGTATAAATTAAGTTTAAATTATTTGATATTATTATCCAAATAATTAATTCTGCATGTTTTTCTGGTTTTTATATGTATATATTATCACACATTTTTCTCAGAGGTGGTTACAGAGACAATCGATTTCTTTTTGCTACGAACTTGACATACCTCTTTCGTCTTCTTTATATTCATCACACCTGCCATACCGGTCACACATGCACTTTGATGATTGAGAGCAATGTTTGAAGACTTACAAGACTTTTGTTTCGCATAGGATACCCTAGTAGAGCAAAACCTTATTATAATTCAAGTTATTAATATGGCTTTATATCTGAAATCCGTTGAGGATTGTTTCGTGTCGATTGTTATAATTTCAATGTCAGGATAAGTCTATCTTCATTCAAAATTCAAAGTTTCCAGACTGTTTATTGAGAGTTCGCTTAATTGGATAAATTTATTGTATTCGATTAAATTTCTAGGAAATTGTATTGTATGTTATCCGCGTGGGAGAAATGTTTAACTATATAATTAGTAATTTGATTCCAAAATATGGATATGGATTGGAATTATCAATTAAATGTGTTGTTATTTTGTCTTATACAGAAATGAACTAATTACCATTTTAATAACTCGATGTCAACACTTCCCAGTTTTTCCCGGAACTTTTTGACACGAAAGTAACTTAAACCACTAACGAAATTATTCTCAATTAGTGAGTTAAAATTGCCTTGCTTTTATGAATGCACTACTTTAATGTAATATTATTTTTATAGTAATTGCCTGCGGCTGTGCCTAAATTGATATGGTATACTGAAAACTTTTTAACAAAATTATAATAATAGCTGTTTCCGTGAGTATTTCAGAATGTTGGCAGACATACACTTCATACATAGCTTTTGTCATGTTCACCTCTGCTCACCCCGTTCCCGTCGTCATGCCGTGATGGTATTTAGCCTATGGTACTTGTTCAGAAGTCAGGGATAATGTAGCATTCCAATGGTGAAAGAATAATCAAAATCCGTCCAGTAGTTTTTGAGTTTATTCGTAACAAACATACAAAAATACAAATCTTTTCTCTTTATAATATTAGTATAGACAAGCGACAAACCTATCGTATTCTACGCGTACATACATTTTACTTAAAACTTTGATTGTAAATATCTCGAAAAGTTCTCGGTATTTTTTCATGGACTAAAAAGGTTATATTTATGTAAAAATACCGCTAACGCAATCAGCATACTCCTGAACATAAATAAATTTTAGTGGAATAGTCTACTCGCTGTGGCTAACTTTTTCCCTCTACTTAATTCACTTATATGGTTAATGCTCAGCTCCTAAATATGATAGGTCCGTGTTTAATACTCGTAAGCCTTCCTCGTGAATCAACCTATCTAATAGTGAAAACCGCAACAAAATCCGTTCAGTAGTTTCTGCGTGAAAAGGGTACAGACAGACACATTTTTGACCGTCTTCAAATTCTACGACGAAATATTTATTATTTGTTACTTTTCAGTGCAAATTTTTGAAGTCGGTATACAAGTAAATTTATAGTGTATTATTTTTAGCCTCAGTATTCTGATATTAATATTTTTTCTTAATCTCTAACCTACTCCCAACAGAATACAACCGTAATAGTATGTGAAATTACATGATATTATCTCCTGAAATCCAAATCTCTACACGCTGGTTGCTATTTACACGTATTTATAGCGCTGGCCAAGTGTTCAGTTCATTAGTTGTGAACATATTGGTGTGTTTACGTGGTATATTTCTAGAACTTGTGCCACGTGTCCATGGGTACCCAGTGGTATAATTATAAACTTATTCTTAAACAAGCTTCAAATACAAAAAGAAATAATCCCGTGGCTGTAATTTGCCCCTCCCCCGCCCGCTTTCTTATCTGACTTCTAAACTACCACTATGCCAAAAATCATGTCGAACCCGTAAAAAAAAACTAATCCATCCCGCGAGAACCATACATTTTTCCGGGATAAAAAGTAGTCTATGTGTTATTCCAGACTATAATGTATCTCTGTGCCAAATTTCATCCAGATTCGTTCAGCCGTTCTGGCGTGATTGAATAACAAACTTACAAACATTCGCGTTTATAATATTAGTGGGATAAATGGGAAAATTTCATGGATAGCTGAAAATGATATTTTTACCCAGAAAATCCTTCAGGATATTTTTTTTAATTGAATAACTATTGAGGTTAACATATTTAGGACCGTGTACTGTCCTGACCCAGCAATTTGCTCCGCATTCTAGTGTTGGATGGACAATATCGGGCCGTGCATTCCTTGGCTGGCCCTTGGTGTCAACAGGAGTGCTATGCTATACACAGTCTTTGTTGTAATCAAACCCTTGTTTTTTGTGTCCTTAGTCCCTACCGTACCCCTATAGAACACAGGCGTAACTATAGTAGAAGTTCAAAATAATTATTTCTCCAGAAAACCGAATCCCTACGGTTGCTATTTATTAACCTATTTATAGCCCCGGCCAAGTGTTGTGAACATATGGTCATAGTATAATAATAATAAGTAGATGCAGCGGCCCTATTGGTTTTTAAAACCTATCGACAATAATGTCGATGGCATGTCGTTCTACATTGAACCCACCTCGAAACCACATCCACACAGAAAACCATAGTAAAAACGGCATAGACATTTTGACAGAGGCTTAGTTAATGCCAAAACAAGCAATGAATGGAGTCGAGAACCACAATAAAACCATAGATAAAGAATAGAACCATTTGAATACCTGCATAAATACAAATACGACTTATCTATTAGAGATAGATATACGCTACCGCGGACTTTTTTGTAGATAATTTTATTCTACATAATTATTTCCTACATCATTTTGTTATATCTCTGACGGATTAGACAGCATACGCCATGAAAACGCGGTGGAGCTAATTTTTACCTCCGACTGATTCACTAATACAGTTAGTGCTCAGCCCCTAAACATGATATACACCTTCGTGGCGAACTCGTGAATCAACATCCCACTAATATATTATAAACGCGAAAGTTTGTATGGATGTATATTTGTTACTCAATCACACCAGAACGGCTGAACGGATCTGGTTGAAATTTGCCTAGATTTTAGTCTGGAATAGTACATAGGCTACTTTTTACCCTGGAAATATTTATGGTTTCCGTGGGATAGATTTTTTTTGTTTTTCACGGGATCGACATGATTTTTTGCATAGTGGTAGTTTAGGGGTTAGAGAATAATAACATACACTAAAGCGGGCGGGGGAGGGGCAAGTTTCCACGCGGTTGAAACCGCGGACAGAAACCACAACAAAATCTACAGACCATAGAGTAAGTAGCAATCACTATGTTCTTTAATAAGAGTCGGGACTGCCATACATTAAAATTTGATTAAATTGAAATCAAATTAGGGCTGAAAGGTACTGCCAACTTAACAACATCGTACTGTGGATTGGTATAGACATATTTGCTATCTCTGTCATCTGTATATGACGTGAAAGAGATGGCGATACGACGCCATTAATATTGGCTCATTTTTCCTAGCCCAATTTTTTTGTTCTAAGTTGCGCCAGCCTGCTACAGACCCTGTCCTCGCAATACACTGCCTTACTGTATTTATGTTTATACTGTGGCATCGTTGTGTTTACATAGTATATTTCTGGAGCTCGGCGTGTGTGCCACGTGTGTGGGGTCGTCGGTGCGCGCGCGCAGCTTCTTGGTACTGCCGACCGCCTCAGATGAAACTCCCTTGAACTTGAGATGTAACCTTGGATGCACCTATTTTTGTAATCCACCCTAAGCTATTGCTTGACACAAAGATACAAGTACACTCAAATCTCATATTAGGGGCTTATTCTAATTTTACTATTTTCATAGAATAAAATAACGGTAATTGACATGATCTGTGCTCTTTCGTTTCGACTCGAAGGCCAATGGCCAGCCAAGGAATGTCCGGCCCGAGAATGCTTTACCTGAGTATGCTAAAATATAAAATATATCGATGCTTTTTAGAATTCCATAGCCAAATGGAAAATAAAAAATCCTTTTAATTTCGTCATGTTCCGCTCGATTCTGATGACAATTCACAGATATATGTCCCCCCATAATATACAGATTGCTAAATGTGGAATTGGTTACCATATTCTATGACCACTTTGCAATACATTTGTGTTTTGCGTGAGACAGAGATGAGAGTACATTATTAGTTCAAGTATCTTCTTATCAACGCGGGTGGTCTAAAATGTGTGGCCTAATAATGGGATGCGAATAGGTTGCATGTATGAAACGATGTATGGGTTTGGATGAAGCAAGAGAAGTAATGAACTCATTTATTTAGGGTTTTAAATAGGCGTGTAGTTTTAAAAACAAAGATTGCTATTGCGTTTTAAAAACTATGGCTATTTAGAAGTGTTAATAATAAAAATATGGCTTAAACCAATTTAAAATAATAACTATCCATAATTTGAGTTGAAAATGTTGTATAAATAAACTCATTTTTCTAGGATTAAATTGAGATTTGCCATATTTTTGACATTATATAAGATGGCCGACAGCCACGGACCCTTACGTTTTATCTTCATGAATCTAGCATTGTCTGACGAATCTCTCTTCTTTTTTTTTATAGAGAAGACGACATGTGACCTTGCCACCGCCTGATTGTTAAGCATAGGTGGCTGGTCCATGAATGCACGCGACTGGTAGATCATAAAACAGTCCGCCAGTCGCTATCTATCATCACGCCTTTTATCTCAAGAGGGGTAGGAAGAGGCTATTGAATGTCATTTGTTACGATTCTGACATACCTCTTTCGCTTATTTTATATTCATCATATCTTTCATACATGCTCAGCGATTGTGTATACTTTTAATATTGCCGTCGATCAATTTTTTTTTATATGTTCAATAAAAGTACACCTAGGTCGTCCTCTGCCAGCATTTCGTTTCACTTCAACCATATAAACCTTTTTAGTCAATCTTTCATTCTTCATTCTTTCAACGTGTCCAACCCAGCGTAAACTACTTTTCTTAATTTTAGTTACAACATCATCTTTCACTCCGCATTTTTCTCTAATGACATCGTTTCGGATGCGGTCAATACGTTTTATATTACACATTCTACGTAATTCTACATTTCTAAGGAAACATTGTCAAATTGATGTTTTTAGCTCCCGCTATATGGTCTACGTCTACCCCGTTTGGAATAAAGGTCGTTATGATATATAGATATTTTCAACCGTCATAGGAGAGATCTATTATCCCAACAGGTTTTTTATTGGTGCATGTGGCTGGCGAGACTTAAATCTTTTTGTTTGTCCCTTTTACTTTTTTTAGACCCAGATTTTTTACATACAAAACCGGATCCTCTCCGCTGTCGGGACCTTGTCCTCGGTTGAAAGATTCTACTTGTTTTTCATGTTATTTTTGGAACCAATCCTTTGTACAGCTAAGGAGTGAAGACTCTGCAAGGATGGTGGAACGTTTGCCAATAACCACTGGAGTTATACTCGATAGATAGGAAATAGCTATATCTAGTTTGTTTCTTTGAATACGCTAATCTCTGGAACTACATTAACGCGGGTGAAACAGTCGTGCTTTTATTATTTTCTCGGTTTGTACTTTTCACTATCGATTTGTCTATTTAGAAGTAGAATCCACACAAGATAAAGTCAGTTCATTTAGTTTTCAGTGGGATTAGCAAGCTTAAATTACTTAACAAAGCGATATATTAAAATAACTTTGGTATATAATACATAATCCGACAAACCACCATATAGCCTCACAAATACCATCGGCTAAACGAGGGAGACTTGGTCTTCCGCTGGGTACCCTGGAACCGTAACACGAAGAAGAAATATAGAGTTATCGTTTTTACAAAGTTTTATTGAGAATGGTCATTGAACATTGCTCAATTGAAAAATAACGCTCAAATAACATGCAGTTAAATAAAGTTCATGGTACCAAGAGTTAGCAGGCCTGCTATTGAACTGTTTTAATTTTGAATGGATATTTAAGAGTTTGCGGAAGTTTACAAGAAATACGAAAGCGAAAGCCCAAAAAAATTATGCTTACTGAGCTTAGCCTCCATTTACAATTTAAACCATGTAACCAATGGATTTTTTAATACTAGAATTTCGAGCAAACATAGTTCACGGATTTCAACAATCTCGGGACGGGCATTCCTTGGATGGCCATCGTTTTTGCCTTCGAGTCCAAACGAAAGATGTCGCGGTCCTAAAGATGCCAGCCCAGCCCAGTTGTTTTACTGTTCGTTGAAATAGTGCTTTTATTTGGTAATTTATTCGCGAAAATCATTCAATGATCGCTTAATTATGATAATTGCAATAAATTAAGCGAGAACATAAATTGCTTTTATTAAGTATAGGTAAATTATTATTAAAATAATATTATATGAAACTAAATATTACGTATTTATTTACTGAAATTTTAATGAAATGCAAACATCGTACTCTAGCAACAGTTTTACGTTGGAATTTCGAATTTCCAAGGTGTTTAGTTTGCCCCGGTTTCGCCCATGGAAAACTTTGACGTTCAGTCGTTTTTCTCCATAATCTTACGGAACCCTAACGTTTTTGAAATAAAAGATAGCCTATATATTCTACTCGTCATGGTTAACTTTCTTGGGAAGAATAGTGCAGTGGTTTCCCCTTGCCTTCTGCATCAGACATTTTGAGACTATTTAGGTCTTCAGGCTCGCTGTTGCCTCTTCAAGCCAGTTTCCAAGCTAGGTGTATGGTTATACTGCCATTGCTCGGTCGCCAGAGCCTCGTTTGTTGTCTAGCAGAGGGTACCAAGCGCGCGGGTGAGGATTACCCCTTACATCTGGAATTAAATAACTTTATAACAATAATTTTTTTTTCAAAATCGGTCCAGTGGGGTTAGCGTAGGTACTTAGGACGCGACTTTCGACTCAAAAGATGCGATGCTAACCCCACGGTAGTTTTTTTATAATATTAGTACAAATACGAGTATATTTGCAAACTTCGTCTTCCTCATTTAGCCCTTGACATTTTTGAGGCTAACTTTTTGAGTTATTTTGAGATCGAAAAATGTAAGTAAGTACATAACTTTATTATTGGTACATAGGCGATGTAGAATTTTAATATAAATAATAGCATTCCACCCAGGCTTCGCCCGTGCTATATTTTGAAAAGTTACATAAGAATTTATCCAGTCCTCCAACTATCACAAGGATTTTGCCTTATAATTATGGGGTATGAACCCACGACTCTGTATTTATGTAGGTATAGGTACACAAACTTGTCATATTACGAAATGATCGCGTGCAAATAAACCGTAAAAATCGATCAGTAATAAAAAATTGGAGGGAGTTATTAATCAAAGTTTGTTGTATCTATAAATATAATTTTATTAGTGTTTCGGTCGTACGTTTAAGGCGAGGTGATTCGTTTTAGAGAGTTGTGTGGAGAATAAGGCCCGCGTGCCTTTTTTTTGTCGTCTATAATGAAAAGTGTAGCATATGAAGTGTTTTAATATTCCATAATTTGTCTGGGTTAAGCTAATCCCAATTTCTCTGTAAATAATCCAGCTGTGTCACTG
This sequence comes from Nemapogon koenigi, assembly GCA_963924495.1. NCBI lineage: Eukaryota > Metazoa > Arthropoda > Insecta > Lepidoptera > Tineidae > Nemapogon > Nemapogon koenigi. Next base: position 3,060,392 of record OZ004650.1, read on the forward strand.
TAATTTAGCGTAAGTATTTAGCTTATTGAAAATTCAAAATAATAATTATTTTACATTATTTACAAATTATGGATATATAGGACTCTTTGTCCAACACTAGAATGCCAAGCAAATTGCTGGGTCGGACAAATTATATATTTGCCCGGCCATAAATAATGTCCCACATTCTCAGGCCGGGCATTCCTTGGCGCGGCCCCGTCGTTTTTGGCCGTAGAGTCAAAACCAAAGATGTCGAGGTCCGAAGTAAACTAACACCACTGTGCTGAGTCGACTATGTTTTTGTAAATTTTGGTCGCTAAATTTTTACACATTTTTTAGGGTTCTGTACTTAAAGGGTACAAACGGAAGTCTGAAACCCTATTACTAAGTCTATCCTCCCGTCTGTTACAGGACTGTATCTTTTAAATCATAGTAGGTAGACATTTGAAATTTTCACAGAGTATAACAACAAATAATGAAAATAAAATAAAGTTAAAAATTAAAGGAGGTCCCCATACAAGAAATGTGTTTTATTCGGCGTTTTTTGCTCTATCTTAATAATGGCAATACATACAATACTAACTAGTATAACTATAATGCATACCTACTCTTAAAAGTAAAACAACAAAAAATTAAAATCGGTCAAGTGGGGGGGGCTAATTTGTTCCTGTGCCATACAGGTGCGTCAAACTTGGTCTGACCTTAGTAATTGATATTATTATTTAAGGCAGGGTGCAAACAGGGTACTAAAAGTGGCATTTTTCGACGCTTAATTTGAAGTGTCAGCAGGAATCAAAATCAATCTCAAAAAAATATACTGGATAGCAAATAATACTACATACATCTTTAACCGCATAGATTTTTCATAAGTGTTTTGGTCTATCGAAAATAAATTATGCAAAATACCTATATAAAAAAAACTTTTGTGCTTAAATTCACAATATTTTGCGCGACAACTATATACTTTTTTAAAAGAATAAAATAGCTTGTATAATCTATTAAAACCACGTAAAATATGCCAAGCAATATTCAACCTTATATCGTCCCACATAAGTATCCGCCCACCGGAGTGCAAATAGTAGATGTTTTTTATCGAGGTTGATCCCTGCCTTAATCTATCCCTTAGTGCATAATATTGAGTGTATTACCCGAGACGACACGCACTTGGCCGGTTTAATTTTTTCAAGTCACCGTCTGAAGAACTGTCCTTAATAATTAATAAAATAGTTCCTAAAACAAGTTTTCCGGTTCATACCAATGATATACTATATACTTAAGTTACTTCAAAGTAATCGTTTCGTAATCTATGTAATGGAGTTTAAATTCTGTTACAGAGTCGCGGTCGTTTATGGACACATCAAAACGATGTTACGGTTATGATCTATAAACTAAAAGTCATTTCTCAAAAAGCGGTCGCAATTTGGTTCATCGTAAGATAACGCGATTGTTGTTTAATATTATAAGGCCACTCTATTAAAAAAAACCTAAGAACCTTTAAAAGAGCTATTCAAGAATATATCACACAAGCTTCTGTCCGCGGTTTCACCCGCGTGGAAATAGAAAAAAAAAAAGTGGCTGTAATTTGCCCCTCCCCCACCCGCTTTCGCGGTAAAAAAAGTATGTCATTCTCTGACCCCTAAACTACCACTATGCAAAAAATCATGTCGATCCCGTGAAAAACAAAAACAAATTATCCCACGGGAACCATGCATTTTTCCGGGATAAAAAGTAGCCTATGTGCTATTCCAGATTATAATCTATCTTTGTGCCAAATTTAATCCAGATCCGTTCAGCCGTTCTGGCGTGATTGAGTAACAAACATACATAGATCCATACAAACTTTTGCGTTTATAATATTAGTGGGATGATGAGATATATACGAAAAATGTGTTCTCAGTTCTATGTATGGAGGGCCATTTTTTTTTTTTTTTTTTATCTAAATCAACTGTTTTAGGTATATTGTTATAATATTTGGAGATCTTTTTTTTTATTAAGAAGACGACATGTATCTTCCCACTGCCAGTTCGAAGAGATGCTTTTCCACACTTTCCTTGAAAATCCCCAGATTGTTTTTTTTTTCACTGGTTGCCTTACAGCTTCCGAAACCATATTACGGTTCCAGGGTACCCAGCGGAAGACCAAGTCTTCCTCGTTTAGCTGATGGTATTTGTAAGGCTACACCTAACGAGTGGCCAGTTCTCTTGAGGTATATTTAGATGGAAAAGCCTCTTAAGTGTGGTTTGTCGGATTATGTACATAAGTTTTTAATTAAAAAAACCGGGATCGAACCCGTGGAATGCCTAGTTAATACCAGATGTCGTAACCTACCATACATACATACCACAGATTGAAGGAAGCAGGAAAGACCAACGCCGGAAGTTCGTTCGGAAATGCAAAGACTTCTTAGTAGACAATTTGTGGGAATTGAAATAATTGGGATTTGAACCTGTTGTCTGTTGTCTTGACTCTTGAAGTAATACTAATAGAGGTACACAGTTTAAAAATTTAATTAAAGTATTTTGTACGGTAGATGCAAAGTTCGTATAAAGCAGGCCCAATTGTACCGTAAAATACGGTTTTGGTAAAACCTACCCCGACTTCAGGATTAGAAAATGAATTATTAATGTGGACATCCTCATAAACCTGGGGTTTTTATCTTTTTTTATTGCGCATGTCTTAGATATGGCATCTAACTTGAATGTTGGCTGTATAAATATATTTTTTAGGGGTTGAGAATAATCGTAAGATTTGGTCAAAATGAAACGAAATATTATTTTGGGAATTCTTAAGAAAACGTTTTACTACCCCTAAATATTATTTAATTTTAACGATTTTGTAATATGTTACCGACATAATGAAAAACTACGTACGTATTTTTTCCTTTTTTCAAAATTCGTAATAGGTCAAAAGTTATAAGCCCCTCGAATCTCGTTTTTTTTTTGCTCATAACTTGCTCGTAACAAACCGTCTGTATTTGAGAAACAAAGCAAAATTTTAAAAAAAAGCAAAACGTACGTACGTAGATTATAATCTGCTAAAACGATTGACACCAAAATTATAAGGTTTCGTTATAGTTTAGTAGGTGTAAATCTTTTCGCCCAAAACGCAATTTTCAACGAAGAACATACCTACGAACACTCATGAGCTGCAGTGCTCTCTATCGCACTGACGCCCGGGGGAAGAGCGCGCTTGACACTTCTTCAAATGTGATAAATGATATGTGAAAATGCACAAAGAGGGAAAGCGCAATTTACAAAAAATCTGAAAAGTTTGCCTTGGAAGATCTCGATGTTTCGATCAAAATGGCGCGGGAAACTGTTCTCTATGTAAACAGCGAACTTCATACAGAAATAATTGTCAGAAAGGTTTTGGTGTAGAACACTCTGGTGTTCTATTCTAGGATATAATTCTAACAATATCGCGTCACATTCAAACTTTTTATAATATCGGCAGAATCTTGAAGCATTCCTTTACCTACAACTTCATCGACTGACAAACAGTTTCTTTTGTTAACTAACAGATGGCGCTTTCATGATTTTTAACTTTAGATATAATTTATTTACGCAAACACAAGAAAATGTAACGATTCCATTCCCGAAAACATTATTCAAATATTGTTTCGACCATTCGTCAGCCAAGGAATGCCCAACCCTGCAATGTGCGGACAATGTACTGTCGTTGCCCGACCCAGCAATTTGCTCGTCATTCTAATGTTGGACATTTTCGAGTCGGGCTCGGCTACTTTTATCCCGGTAATCCTCCTTGACATTTCCAACAATTTCCACGGGAGAAGCTGGTATGGAAAGCTAGTCTAACAGTTTTTGCCACATGTAACTATGGAAGCGAAATTAACAAGTGGGAAAATTAACTTGACATAATGAACCCCCTTGTCTGATCACAGAGCCATCTGTTGAGTTTCTTTGTCGTATCCTATATCCTTTGTAATATCGAGGTTTAATTTTGAGTTCTAATGCTTAGTCTTTAAGGTCTATATTTATTTAAAGATTATTCTTAATGAAAAGCATTGTGCTTGGCTGTGGGAACCCCTATATCCCACATGTGTTCATTGAAGCACTTTTAAGTCCTTACTTATTATGTACTTATAGGGGTTATATAAGGCGCTTTGTTTGCGATCATATTAACAGGTCCTTTCTTGACGGCGCGTTTCGTCAATTTCTTTTTCATTGTTATGGCTGAATCTGAATTGCTTTAATAAAAATTTTAAAAAATAATGTGAAATAAAACAGAAAAATTTACAACAATTTGATGAGGTATCTACTTTAATACGCCTATAACTACTTATCTATTAGAGATAGATATATGCTACCGCGCATTTTTTGTAGATAATTTTATTCTACACAATTCTTTCCTACATCATTTTGTTATATCTCTGACGGATTAGACAGCATACGCCAGGAAAACTCGCTAGGGCTACCTTTTTCCACGCCTTGATTTACTTATACTGTTAATACTCAGCTCCTAAACATGATAGGTCAATGTTTAATACTAGTAAACCTTCCTGGTGAATCAACCTATCTAATGTTGAAAACCGCAACAAAATCTGTTCAGTAGTTTTTGCGCGAAAAGGACACAGACAGACGCTGCGAAGGACTTTTATATGTATGTAGTGAGTGATGTAACTTTGAGGGGATTATTTTTCGCATTTTAATTTTCTTACGAACGAAACCGGTTGGAAAGCAAATAAGACATACTGGGAACAGTGTCCACATTTAATGACATTTTCAGAAGTGTTATTCTTATTTTACCCAATCTTATTATCTGTTGATGCATTTTGTACTTTCACGGATTTTTGAGACTTTTATTTGAGGTAATTTCAATCTATCCCACTAATATTATAGCCGCGAAAGTTTGTATGGATGTATGTATGTTTGTTACTCAATCACGCCATAACGGCTGAACGGATCTGGATGAAATTTGGCACAGAGATAGATTATAGTCTGGAATAGCACATAGGCTACTTTTTAACCCGGAAAAATTTATGGTTCCCGTGGGATAGATTTGTTTTTGTTTTTCACGGGATCGGCATGATTTTTTGCATAGTGTCAGATAATAACATATACTACTTTTTATACCGCGAAAACGGGCGGGGGAGGGGAAAATTACAGCCACTACTAGAAGCTTGTATTTATATTAAGCAATCGATTATGCAACTTTTAATATCCCCCGCAGACTTCCCTGTCTTAATTGCTTTTAAATTCAGAAACTTTAATTAGAGAAATTCTATAAAGAAAGTGTAAAATAACTTTGAAAACGCCAACCTTTCAGCTGAAACTTAAGTTCGCTCGCGGGCATGTTTCTTTGTTCTATTACACAACAAAACCATAATTACTAAGGTATCTAATTAGTATTACAATAATTCATTATTGACGATGGAATTTTGGTCGTCGAATGCTATTTTTAACTTTTCATTTCTTTTACTTTTTCTAGTACATATGTATTTTGGTAATTTTCTTTGTTGATTTGTTAGGATTCTATATCAAAAAAAAAATGTTTCTACGGATTTATCTTGGATAGAGCTAAAATTTAAATCAAATCCACTTTGAAAAAAAAAGTTGTGAAAATAGATTCAGAAAGACAGATTTCCTTTTCGTTCATTACCACTAAAACACCATTTAAGCCCCTACACGCACCATAGTAGCCCAAAAGCGCGGCTTGAGCAATCATTGACTTCCTAAAGATTGGAGTGCGCAGTTCTGGGTTTGCACGGTTTTACTTAAAAAACAATGAGATTTGCGCGAGCTTACCTGCACGTGTGGACACTCTTCAGTGTTCCGTCTTTCCGTCAGTAATACTTGTGCAATTTTAACTGTGCAGTCAAGACGGAGCGTGTAGACGGACCATAAAAGATTACTTTTACCCCCAGAAAAAAAACCAAGGTCTCCCTCTTTTAGCCGATGGTATTTGTGAGACTATACCTAACGAGTGATGGCCAGTTTCCTATAGCCTACAAAGACTCAATTTGATACAAATATTGTCAAAAATAGCAGCGAAACACACGGGATTTAATATTGTATTGCAGAACTGTTAAGGGGCCTTGATAAGGGTTTGAAGATGCGGGCCAACTGTCCCAAACGACACACGCTTAGATAAGGGTTAGTTAAGAGCTTTACGCACTAATGAGTACAAGTAGTGCCTTTGTACATATTGGAGTAGATTTGTAGATATTTGATTCGCATGAGAGAATGTATTATTTAAACTAAAGTGATGCCTGGTTTTGATTAAACTTTTATTTTTTAAAGGAATTAAAATTCGGAAAATAAAACGAGCAGTAGGTATGGTGCGTCGGTGGACGTTGACAAACCACACAGAGGCTTTTCCATCTAAATATACCTCAACAGAACTGGCTACTCGTTAGGCCTCACAAATACCATCGGCTTAACTAGGGAGACTTGGTCTTCCGCTGGGTACCCTGGAACCGTAAATTTAAATCTGTCTGTCTTTTTGTTAAGCTTTCAAGGCTAAACCACTAAACCGATTTTGATGAAATTTGATTTGTAGAAAGCTTGAAAGGACCAATGGGTTTTTATAATTAAAAACGAATGTCCCTACATAATGAGACAAACCACACTTAGAGGCTTTTGCAACAGAACTGGCCACTCGTTAGGTATAGCCTCACAAATACCTTGGTTTTCCGCTAAAAAAAAAGAAATGAAAAAGAAAGATAGACCCCTAAGGTTTTTTTTAAATCCACCCCAGAAAAAAAACATGAAATTATCCAAAATTTACAAGTATTTCAAGTAAACTTAGAAATTATTAGTATTTGCGGTTCATGAGTTCAGAACCTAAGCTCTACAGAAATGGCTTATGATTTCCTCTGACGTTCTTCAATGAGATGTCCAAAAAACGTACTTTGCCCGATCACATCTTTAAATATAATTGCCTTCATACTTTACAAGTAAAGGATAGATCCACTTGCCTTTGAGTCTCTCGTTAACCCTAAAATTGTGCCCTTTGATGCTAAAATAAGTAATTGATATGCGAAAACGTCTTTTACTCTCCGATTTCTGAGCTAGAACGATAACTGTGGAAAGATTCAGCGGAAAGTTGGAAGGCTTTATCCATTAATTTGGCTTTTTGGGAATAATCCCGTCTTGGTGAATAGATGTTTTGTTTTTGTTGGAAATATTTGGAGTGAGCAGGAAAAATGTTGGTTTTTATTACTAAGTCTTGTATATTACATTCTGGGTTAAAAGGCTTGATGATATCATATTACATAACAACACATAGTCCGATCAAGATCAACATATAAATACGCTTATAACTACTTATCTATTAGAGATAGATATATATGCTACCGCGGACTTTTTTGTAGATGATTTTATTTTACACAATTCGTTCCTACATCATTTTGTTGTATCTCTGACGGATTAGACAACATACACCATGAGAACTCGCTGGGGCTAAATTTTTACCCGACTTGATTCACTTATGCTGTTTATATTCAGCTCCTAAATATGATAGGTCCATGTTTAGTACTCGTAAACTTTCCCAGTGAATCAACCTATCTAATAGTGGAAACCGTGACAAAATACGTTCAGTAGTTTTTGCGTGTACAGTTCACAAATGAGCTCTGTGTCATTCGTTGCACAGTACAAAATTAGAGGCGATTTTTGTACCGCTCACGTAATGTCAAAAGCTCACTTTTCCTTGAGATTCTAGTCTCCCAGACTCAGAATTGATCTGAGCTCCCAGACTTATTAGTGTCCATAATGGACCTATATTGAAACACAGAAAGTCTAACCACTGACGTCCGTACTCTTATAATTATCCCACTAATATTCTAAACGCGAAAGTTTGTATGGATGTTATGTGTGGATGTCTGTTACTTAATCACGCCAGAACGGCTGAACGAATCTGGATGTTTGGCACAGAGATAGATTATAGTCTGGAATAGCACACATGTTACTTTTTATCCCGGAAATATGTATGGTTCCCGTGGGATAGATTTGTTTTTGTTTTTTACAGGATCGACATGATTTTTTGCATAGTGGTAGTTTATGGGTTTTACTTTTTATACCGCGAAAGCGGGCGGGGGAGGGGCAAATTACAGCCACGCGATTATTTCTTTTTTAATCTATTTCCATGCGGGTGAAACCGCGGACAGAAGCTAGTGTTTAATATTAAACTATACCTGTATCCGTTTGCAAAGAGGTAGTTGGATGTCCGAAGAGTGACCTAGGCTACCTTTATTCCCGGAAAATGTCTCAATTTCCCGGGAAAATGAGATTGTTCATCCGATTCCCTCAAGAGTTATGAGACAAGATATCCTATAACGTCCAACTTAATTTTCGATCAGTCTTCCTTTCGCAGGTCACTCTATCTATCTTTGTCGATAAAATTACCCGTGTCTTCGTGTGTGACAGGAAACTTTTTGTAGCTATTCGAGATTTTTCTATCTACTGTATTTATTATCGAAAAGCGTGAAAAGAAAATATACCTTCGTTTCGACATTAAGATATGCCTTCTTAATCTTTCCGCCCCCGGCTCCGCCCGTGGATATATTCGAACAATATAAAATATAGCCTATGTCACTCAGGGATATCGTAACTTTCTATTAGTGAAAGAATTTTTAGAATCGGTTCAGTAGTTTTTAGTTTATTCATTACAAACAAAAATACAAAATAAAATTTTACCTCTTTATAATATTACTATAGATAGAATAACCTCGTAAACAAGTTTTATTAAGCCCTGAAATAAATTCACGCGTATTTTCAAACGACTTTGCGACTGCAGTTCTCTTAAGGGGAAGTGGTCGATGGAAAAATGAGTGATGAAAGAGCAGAACGCATTTATCTAGAATCGCTCGCACGCGAGCAGGGTAGAAACAGTAAGCGAATCAACGTAAGCGATAGTTTTTGTTTAAAACGCAATTAAAAAAGAAATCTTATACAACATAGAAATAATTTTACAATGAAACGATAGATAATTACCAAAAAATATTCATGTTCATTTTTGTAATGGTACCATCAATTTGATAAATAAAGTTTTCAAATGTGTATTTAGGATTTTTTTCTATCGAGTAAAATGTTTTTAATCATATTTTTAAAACAATATTTGTCATATCCTTCTAATCAATATATATATTTTTCAGTTTCGTAAATAGATCAGGTTTTCTGAAAAAATCGATTAAAAATTGAATTTTGATGACTGACTTCCCCTTAATATATTTACTAATGTACAATTTTCTCGATATTAAAAGATAGATAATTTCACATAGTTTAGTGTATACTAACTAGAATTTGATAATTCTAATTACCTATGCCTCTGGCCAGTGGCCACACTCAGGTATGAAGGTCGTGATCGTGCGTATTTAAACTATCGTTAATTACGGTCCGTGACATTTGCATAAAGTTCACAACATAATGAAACGAGACGTCAAATGTCCTCTCTAGATGAAATTTTACCCTCTGAAAGGGGTATTTTACTTAATACTATGTTCAAACAGTCACTAATGTTTACGGCCTATTAAGTGGCTCCGTCCGTGTCGAAATGGTCTCATAAATAGGCTTTCATAATGTCTAATATGAAAAGTATCTTGTTTGTCACAATTAAAACTGGATTATTTATGAATAAGTACTTTAATGAACTTCACCAGAGCACGCAAAGCTGGTTTCGGTGTTTGCGATATTGCGGTCGAATTTGTAATTAAAATTTTTGCCTTTCTGAATTTTTGTTTTGATATGAAACAAATCTATTGGCGCGCCTTAGGGAACGTGACGGAAAACTGCAACATACCCCCTCTCCGCCATCGATCTCTACTCCCGTGTGTGTGCGTGGCGCGTATACTATATACTTCGTTGCTTTTATTTATTTGTTTTTTTTTATTATAAATTCTTTCAATGACCATCAACTTCGATGTTTTACATCTGCGGTCTTTTTTTTTTGTAAATCATTATCCCATATAACCTAAAATAATTTCTGCCCAAAAAACACGTCGAAACAAACAAACAAAATTTCGCATTTCCTTCGCTGGTTCCTTCTGGATCTGAACGAAGCGCAATAACGATTCACCAAAGTATATTTTAGTGAAGATTCGATTAAAATCGGTTCAGTAATTTAATCTAGAAGACGATCCCATTATACCCGTGCTTTGAATGCATAATATCTCGATTAAGGGTTGAACGGAAATTTCCTTTTTTATATAGAATTTAATTATTTAATATTCGATTGAGGAAAATGGAAGAGTTTACCAATTTGTTTTCTATTACAATTTATTACAAAGCCTTTTGTGTTGCGTATAACTTACTACTTGAAGTTTTTCAAAGCGATTTTCCTGTGATCATAAAAGTGATATTGAACAAAATGGCTTCATAAAAATGTACAAAAGTTTCTTTCATTGATATTTTCAGGATGTAACAGTTATTTCCACTTTTTTTTTCTTCACTGGTTGCCTTGTCGGTCCCAGAGTAGCCAGCGGAAGAGTCTCCTTCTTTTAGCCGATGGTATTTGTGAGGCTATACCCAGGCTGGCGCAACTTCGAACAAAAAATTAAGGCTAGGAAATTTGAGCCAATACTAATGGCGTCGTATCGCCATCTCTTTCACTCCATATATATGACAGAGTTAGCAAATATTTCTGTATCAATCCACAGTCAAGTAATCCTTAATGTTGTTAGGTTGGAAGTACCTTTCGGCCCTTAGTGATTGCTACCTACTCTATGGTCTATACTTAACGAGTGGCCAGTTCTGTTGAGGTATATTTACATGGAAAAACCTCTAAGTGTCTTTTGTCGGATTATGTACATAAGTTCTTAATTAAAAAACCCATTGGAACATGGTCGGGATCCGGGATCGATCCCGTGGTCTGCCTAGTTAATACCAGCCGTCTTAACCACTCGGCCACCGACGTAGTTTTATTTATATACTATAAATATATATTGATATTACATAAATAATACTTATTTGAGGCATGTGGTGTGAAAACGATGGGTCCGTGGGGACCTAGTGCACACACGGCGAATAGAAAGCTCACATGGCCAACGGGCTGGCTCTTATTTCGGTTAAAGAATAAGCATTGCTATCCAACGAGGCAATGCAGCAAGTCTGTTGGGTACTCTCCCAGTAGACAGCGATTTCCATGATTTGACTTGACCAATTTGTATGATTATTCGGTAGGGCTGAGAATAGGTTGTAAACTATTTTTCACCCTCCTACCCCCCCACCCCCTATTTTTTAATCTTCGTATTTTTGTATGAACAATATCCAAAGTTAGTGGTAGTGGTAGTGCAGGCTAGCCAGCGTTTGGACAGGACAACGTCTGCCGGGTCCTCTAGTTGTATTATAATATAGTTGTAATTTATATTAGTATTTATTAAAGATAATAAAATTAATATATAATTTTTGTTTGTCCACAGATTTCAAAATTACGAAATTAAAGGGATCCCGTTTGGAACTATACACGAAACATGCATTAGATATCGGAAACGATATCAGAACGTAAGTTTTTTTAAACATTTTTTTTCTACTAGGTACTCCCAAAACCGTGTTATCGATCTCAGGGCCTAATATTGTATATTAATTACATTACTTATGTAAACCGTCTGCGCTATGGTTAATTGATTAATTCCGGAAGTCATTAGAGAAGAATGCGGAGTGAAAGATGATGTTGTGATAAAATGAAGAAAAGTAGGTTTACGCTGGTTTGGACACGTTGGAAGAATGAAGGATGAAAGATTGACCAAAAAGGTTTATATGGCATATTAACTTAACATATTAAGAATTTATTGATCGATGAAAATGTTAAAAGTACACACAATCGCCGAGCATGTATAAAAGGTATGGTGAATATAAAAGAAGCGAAAGAGGTATGTCAGGATCGTAACTTAATAGCATTCGATTGTCTCTACCTACCCCTCTTGTTATAAAAGGCGTGATGATAGATAGATATAGCGTGGAGAGAGTTTCATACCATTTTTTCCGTGAGAATTTTAAGACAGAATTTTCGTTTAGGTTTTCTTGTAAACTAAAATTACCTATATCAAGTGCAAATTATTATCAAACTCTATAACCTGATTGAACTGTTGGCTATTAGTTCAAAACTTAATTAATTGAGAAACAAAGTGCCGTTTGGTGTAGAAACTCTAGGTCCGTGGGGTTCAAATGCCAAAAAGTTTATTAAAGATGTATCCCCTCGACTGATCATCTCTTCTGGTGACAAGAGGGCTGGCTCCTTCCTCGAATTGAAAAGATAACGACTATTTCACTTAGATATATTGTATAAATAACTATATGCTATATTACAGTGACACAGGTTGATTATTTACAGAGAAATTGGTGTGACTGGCAGAACATAATACAGTCCGCCAGTCGCGCATATAGATATGTTTTTTAGGTATATACATACATACATAAAACAGAACTGACCACTCGTTAGGTATAGCCTCACAAATACCATCGGCTAAAAGAGGTAGACTTGGTCTTGTATTGGGTACTCTGGGACCGATAACAATTACGTTAGGATTAATATCAGATTTTCTCCGATCTGTGGCTTTTTAATTAATTTCTTAAAGCCTTTAATACCCAAAAAGCGATGGACGGAACATCCATTGAACCTTAATTCCCTATTCGCACGGGGGCAAATGGGTTTGAAACAATTTTAATTCATATATAAATACGCTTCATCATCATCATCATCATCATCAACCTTTTCAGATCCACTGCTGGATCATGGTCTCCCTCTAGTGCACCATTTTAAGTGGTGCTCATTGAGAGGAATTGCCATAGTCACCACGCTTGGCAGGCGGGTTGGTGACCGGACGCCGGCTTTACGTGCCCTCCGGAGCACGAGGAGTCGATTTAAGCACATATTCTTAAAGAAAATTGGTGTTTAGCATTTTGGCAGGGGGTAGGATTCGAACCCGGAACCTCCGGTTTCAAGTCCACCGTCCTACCAATTAGGCTATCGACTACATAAATACGCATATAACTACTTGTCTATTAGGGGTAGATATATGCTACCGCAGACTTTTTTGTGGATAATTTTATTTTACTCAATTCTTTCCTACATCATTTTGTTATATATTATACGGGTTAGATAGCATACGCCACGAAAGCGCGCTGAAGCTACTTTTTCCCGACTTGATTCACAAATACTGTTAATGCTCGGCTCCTATATATGATAAGTCCATGTTTAATACTCATAGACCTTCCTTTCGAATCAACCTATCTAATAATGAAAAAATCGTTTTTTGGCAACGATACTACCAGCCGCACTACTAGTAGTGTCGTTTACTTTAAACGACACTACCAAGCCTATTTTAGATAAAATTGTACAGACAACACAGCAAAGTACAGAACTATAGCTCTTTATTTATTAATAACTAAATCATAAAATTAAAGAAGAAATATCATAAATCAATCATGTGGAAATACAAAAAAAAAAAAATTTATAAAAAATCGCGTGACAAATTTTTAGAGATTTTGGATGAAGCCATATTTTAGTGCCATGTTATGTGTATTTGGAAAACATCATCGCACAAACAACATTTCAGAAGGCTGGAACTCAAAATTGAATAGGTCCTTCGCAACATTTTTAAACTTGCCATCCTCTTTCGCCACATTTCCAAAAACCCTATTATTTTAAAATATGTAAATAAAATACTGCTTAGAACATTCTAAGGGGAAGTGAAAAAGTTTCCCTTAATAAAACTCTCTGGAAACTTTTCAAACAATAACCATTCTTTCGTAAGCATTATTGAGCAAAAAGCCTATTAATGATTCAAGTTTCAATGACAAATATTTGAATATTAAACTTTCACACGCATTATCACGACCTTTACACCTTGCGGGGTTGCCAGAGGCACTTAGGCTATCGACTCCTTTATATTTGTATAGAACTTCATACCTGCCTACCCCTTCTGTATTGGCTACAAAATTTTCAATTTGAAATTGAAATATCCGTCAATGTTCAGATATCTGGTTAATTCCGTTTACATCCGTCGGAAGAGCCGGCCAATTTCCACCCAGTCAGTTTTATTTGCGGTTTGAGGGATTCCAATACGGACGGATTGCCTATTACAAACTTTGGTCAAAATTTTATATTGATATCATTTGAGGAGCAAATTATAAAAACAGTGTGGCTTTACAAATAAAAAGGTATGTATAAAAAATATAAAACTTATGTACATAATCCGACAAACCACACGAGGCTTTTCCATCTAAATATACCTCAACAGAAGCCACTCGTTAGGCGGCTAAAAGAGGAAGACTTGGTCTTCCGCTGGGCAAAAACTTTGTAATAAAACCACACTTAGAGGGGGTAGGCGATACAGTCGAGTTGCGCAGTGGCTCTGCAAAAAATATTCAAAAGTATATGGAAAACGGGCATATTCACGGCTAAGAGGGGTCAAGATAGATAGCCGAGTGAAAGTTGAAAAGGAACTGTTACTTACAACTGATCAAGAATAGTTATCCAGAGAAAAATCCTGGTTTTAAGGTAAAAATTTGGCCACTATTTTTTGTAATACCCACTTACAATTCGAATTTAATCAATAACAAAATTAAAATCAAGACTTAATTGGCCAGAAAATAATAAACACCTATTGTTATTTGTTATTGTTGATAGTTGTCACTGTCACCGATCACCTGTGACTTTGACACTACACTGACACTTCATTAACAACACTGAAGGCTGACAGCGACGAAATTGGCTTGAAATAAATACATTTTAGCCAACTACATGAGTGGCTTGAAAATAAAACTTTTAGCCGACTGTATTTATATTATTAAAAAAATAAAATAAAATAAAAGCATAGTAAAATGGAGGAAGTACTGTTAGCACTCCGTAAAATACAAAACGAGTTGGACGAACACAAAAGTATGATTTTAAAAAGTGCAGAAAAGGTAACGGAAAACGTAACTGAAAACATAGATAAAATAATAACGGAAAAGTTTAAACAATGGGATGAAAAGTATGAATACCTCAAAGAAAGAGTGGAGAACCAAGATCTAAGACTATATTATCTGGAAAAACAAGTAAGGCAACGCAATCTAGTCTTTTTTGGACTAGAGGAAAACGAAAAATCCTATACGAACATGGAGAACAATATTATAAACTTTTTATACAAATATCTCTCAGTTAAACTGGATTGCAGAGACTTACAAGCAATAAGAAGAATAGGAAAGAAAAGCGAAAAACCTCGCCCGATTATTGTAACATTTACGACACTTGGTGTTAAGATCAATATCCTCAGACGCAAAGGAACTCTCAAAGAAACTTCATACTACATAAAAGAAGACTACCCTCAGCAGGTTTTAGAAAAAAGGAAAGAATTGCAGACACAAGTAAGAATTGAACGAGAAAAAGGAAATACAGCTATAATCAAATATGACAAACTAGTCATACTAAAAAACAAACCTGAATACATAACGAGCAACAAAAAGAGATACCTTTCAAACTCCCCTGAAAACAATTCACATTCTCAAGCAGACCGTAGAACTCAAACTCAAACCAACAAAAAAAATAAAACTCTCACCACACACACAGCTCAAAGATCATCTAGCTTCTCAGAAGGAATAGTTAAACCCGGCTTGCTCAATTTCCTTGTAAACAAAAGTTCGAAAAATACAACAAACGTCCAAGACAACTGCGATCAGAACATATAGCATCCACGGCCTCCTCTAGAAAACCAAAATAATCAAACAAAAATAACTCACGAAACACATCTTCCAAGCCGGCTGGTCACCGTGGGAGATTATGACCAAAACCCTCCAAAGAAAAGAATAATACCTGAAAAGAATACTACCAGAAATACGGTTCACCGTCTATATATTGCAACCTATAATGTGAGAACCCTATCGTCATATGACCGAATAATCGAACTAGAAGAAGCAATAAAAAATATAAAATATGACGTAATAGGAATATCGGAAATGAGACGTAGCGGAAACAAAATTGAAGAATATGACAAATTTATACTGTGCCATATAGGACACACACCAGGCAAGTATGGTGTCGGTTTTATAATAAACAAATCCCTTAAACAAAATATAGAGAGTTTCATAGGAATAACAGAGCGTGTAGCATCACTGAATCTAAATATTGAAGGTTATAGACTAACTGTTATACAAGTATACGCACCAACCGAGGCAGCAAGCGAAGATGAGATCGAAGACTTCTACATGACAATTAGCAGGGCAATGGAAGGAGCACATAAAAATCTTATATTAATGGGAGACTTCAATGCAAAAATTGGAGCTCCTAGGCGAGAAGAATACCTAGTGACGAAACAACACGGATATGGCAAAAGAAATGAAAGGGGGCAGAGATTGATAGACTTTGCACTTGAAAACAAATTAACAATCATCAATACCTGCTTCAAGAAAAAACATAATCGCAGGTGGACATGGCGATCTCCAAATGGGCAACACAAAAACGAAATAGACTTTATCATGTCCAATAGACCAGCAATATTTCAGAACATAGGAACTATAAATCTTAATTACGCGTCAGACCATAGACCGGTAAGAGCAGTAATTGAGCTTTCCAACCAAAAAATTAGTAGAGCCAAATTCACTAGCAACCAAAGAGTCTCGCTTAATAGTGAAGATCAAATAACAAAATACAAAGAAAATCTGACATCCTTACTCTCTGACTCACTCGCCTGGCAGGAAACCACAACAGTACAAACATATCATGATAAAATAATAAACGCTATAAATCAAAGCTTACAGCATTCCCGCAGAGAACACAATGACCATAAACATCACAAAATAATATCACCACGTACAATGGCGTTGCTACATAGAAGAAGAGATCTGCAGAAAACTAGAAACAAAACCAGATCCATGAAAAATGAGCTCTCCGCACTCTTCAAGATGGTCAATAAATATATAAAAAAGGATTATGCGAAATACAGACTAAATACTATAGAAAGACATTTGCAGCAATCGGGAAGTACAAAAAAATCCTACAAACAATTAAGGACAAATAAAACCTGGATAGAAGGATTGAAAAAATCTGACAATGAATTATATCACCGAAATGATATTATAACTGCTGCAACCGAATTCTATAAAAAAATATACAGCGACAAAACTCAAACAATCACCACATTAAATAATAAACATGAAGCTGCCTGTGAAAGTCATATTAAACCAATTGATGAAATAGAAATTATTGAAGCGACAAAGAAATTAAAATTAGATAAATGCCCTGGTTCGGACAATATAACAAATGAAGTCATAAAAATAGCACACACACTTTTGGCTGTACCACTAGCTAAACTATTTAATCTAATACTACAAAATGCCGACACACCCTCACAATGGTCTGAATCAAATATCATACTTATTTATAAAAAAGGCAATCCAAAAGATATTAACAATTATAGACCAATAAGCTTGCTACCGAGTCTCTACAAACTCTTCTCCTCCATTATAAACACAAGAATAAGTACCACATTAGAAATGAAACAACCAATAGAACAAGCCGGTTTTAGGAAGGGATTTTCAACTATCGATCATATCCATACGTTGGAATTAATTACAGAAAAATACAAAGAAAAACAGAGATCTCTATACATCGCTTTTATAGATTACCAAAAAGCTTTCGACACGGTGTCACACATAAGTATATGGGAAGCCTTAAAAGAACAAGGAGTAGAGGATTATTATATACAAGTCATACAAAATATTTATAAGGAGAATACAAGTAGAGTCAAACTAGAAACCCTCGGACCAAGATTTCCCATCAAAAGGGGGGTAAGACAGGGCGACCCATTATCGCCAAAACTATTTATTGCCATCCTTGAATCTATCATTAGCAAGCTAGATTGGAAGTGTTCAGGACTTAATATAGAAGGCACATATTTAAGCCACCTAAGATTCGCAGATGATCTGGTACTGCTATCTGAGACACACTCCCAACTACAGTTTATGATTGAATCACTACATTCCGCTAGCATTAAGGTGGGCTTGGAAATGAACCTCAAAAAGACTATGGCAATGACAAATAACTTGAAAAGACCAATAAAAGTTAATAACGAACCACTGGAATATACAGAGAACTATATCTACCTAGGCAAAAATATTAGTTTTAATAAAAAGAATAACGAACTGGAAATAGAAAGAAGGGTACAACATACATGGAATAAATACTGGAGTCTAAAAGAAATCTTTAAAAACAACATACCAATTAATATCAAAACGAAAGTCATGAACTCTAGTATCCTACCATGCTTGACTTATGGCTGTCAAACCTGGAAATTTACGGCAAAAATAAAAAATAAAATTGACACCTGCCAACGTGGAATGGAGCGTAGTATGCTCAACATTAAGAAAATGGACAAAATACGACACACAAAAATTAGAGGTATAACAAAAACAACAAATGCTCTAAGCCACGCCCAAAAAATGAAGTGGAAGTGGGCCGGTCATGTGGCAAGACTTACAGACCAGAGATGGACTGTGAGAACGACTCTATGGAGAGGCCCACAGGGCAAGCGGGGTAGAGGAAGACCATTGACACGCTGGGAAGATGAAATTAAAAAAACAGCTGGACCGCAATGGACTCAAGTAGCACAAGATAGAGACACATGGATATCTTTGGAGGAGGCCTTTACCCGTACAGGGGTTCTTACAGATTAATTATAGATACATTATACAATTAAGAAACTAGTTTTTAAGATTATTTGTAATTTGTAAGAAATAAAAGGCTATTTTATTTTATTTTATTTATTTTATTATACCTCAACAGAAGTGTGGCCACTTCTTAGATATAGCCTCACAAATACCATCGGCTAAACGAGAGAGACTTGGTATTCAGCTGGGTACCCTGGGACTGATGACATGGTTCCTAATATACCTCAACAGAAATGCACAAAGTTAAAGCTAGTATAATATACTCTAAGGCAGCGGTTCTCAAACTTTTTGACGACGGAACCCTTTTGGAAAGCAAAATGTTTGACGGAGCCCTAAAATAATTAAAAATTATCAAATATCTAATGGACCCTCTCTTATTAGGCATTCCACTACTATTCTTTTAGTATTTTTTTTAAGTTTATGTTCGAATATTTGCAACCTTATAGTATTTTTCATTATGGGCAGTATTTTCGCGGAGCCCCCACAGAGGCTTGTCGGAGTATGTCTGCTCTAAGGTACTGAATTAAATAGCTTCACGGGACTTATTTGCTCTATTAATTTGTATTTAGTTAACTGAATCTTATTCAAAGTTAGCACAATCTGTTCAAATTAGTCTCGTTGTATGAGATTTATTCAAGCATATTACTATTTTCCTATTCAGTCCTAAATGTGTGTCGTTTTATGTACCGACTTAACGCAGTATTTGTTTGTATACGCTACTGGGCTAGGTACAGTTGGCAATATTATTTACTAGCTTGCGAACCCAGTTTTTCACGTGTATATTTTTGAACAACATAAAAAATAGCGAATAGCAATAATGTAGCTTTCTATTAGTGAAAGAATTTTCAGAATCGGATCTGTAGTTTCAAAATTACAAACTTTTTTAAATTTGTGGTTTTGTTAGAATCCCGGGGGACATAGGGTCTTGCTTGAGTCCTGGGGACTACACTGTCAAATTGTCAAAAAATACGATCACAACATGTAATTTTACAATATGGGTTTACAACAATTTATATATAGTTTTGGCTCAAATAATCAATAGCCTTTGGGATAATTACAGCCTATTTCACAGCTAAACTGGTCTATGATGGTGTCTGTGACAGGTAACAAAAATGAACTTTTGGAATATTTAGCAGCACAAATCATTCTTGATTATTTACAGCTACTGGTATCTAATTTGTTAATTTTATAATAATAGAAATAACTTACGTACATAATCCGACAAACCACACTTAGAGGCTTTCCATCTAAATATACCTCAACAGAACTAGCCACTCGTTAGGTATAGCCTCACAAATACCATCGGCTAAACGAGGGAGACTTGGTCTTCCGCTAGGTACCCTGAAACCGTAACAAAGAAAAAAAAAACAATTTCATACCTACATAAATACTTATCTAATAGAGATAGATAAATGCTACCACGAACTTTTTTGTAAATAATTTAATTCTACACAATTCTTTCCTACATCATTTTGTTATATATCTGACGGATTAGATAGCATACGCCATGAAAACTCGCTGGGGCTAACTTTTTCCCGGATTCATTTATACTGTTAATACTCAGCTCCTAAACATGATAGGGCCATGTTTATTACTCGTAAACCTTCCTTGTGAATCAACCTATCTAATATTGAAAACCGCATCAAAATCCGTTTAGTAGTTTTTGCGTGAAAAGGGCACATACTTTGTTTTATAATAAGTGATGATGTTGTGAACTGTACATAGAGTGGTTTGAGTTATGATTTCATGTGTATTTACATTTTATTGTCTCAGGAAATGGAAATTATTTTCCTTGAGTTTATTTGTACAATTTTCTAAAGCAATTTATAAATTTGTTTACATTTATCAAAGAACTAAGTGAATAGAAATTTGCTCTTGGGAAAAAAAATCACACAAATATATTTTTGTATACTAGCTTTTACTTGCGGTTTCCCACCTCGTTTTCCTGAGACTCGCTTTCTACCCCCGGCTTCGCCCGTGGATATTTTCCCTACGTCACTCAGGGATATCGTAGCTTTCTATTGGTAAAATAATTTTCAAAATCGGTTCAGTAGATCCAAAGATTACCCCCTACAACTTCACAAACTGTACCTCTTTATAATATTAGTATAGATTAAGGTAATGCTGGCAAAGGGCGACTTTTACTGACCACAGGTTATATTAAAATATCAATGTTAAAAGTACACACAATCGCCGAGCATGTGAATGAATATGCATATGACTTCAACGTTTTTGTCGCGCTTGACAATACAATGATGAATATAAAAGAAGCGAAAGAAGTTTAGCAGGCCTCTGTCTACCCCTCTTGGGGTAATAGACGTGATGATAGATGGATAAACCTTCCACGAGTTTTTTTTAATTCTACACGAGTTGCTTTACAGCTCCCGGGAACCGTTGCCGGCCCCAGGGTACCCAGTGGAAGACAAAGTCTTCCTCATTTAGCCAATGATTTTTTAAGGCTATACTGGCCAGCTTTATTGAGGTATATAGATGGAAAAGCCTCTTTGTACGGTTTGTTGGATAATGTACATAGATTTTTTATTATAAAAACCCATTGGTACATGGTCGGATGTAGAAATTGAACCCGCGACTTTTCGGTTGGGAGCCGACGTCTTACTCGACCACCGACGCCCTCGAGAAATTAAGATTATAACCGTGAAGACCGCATTCAAATCAGCTCAGTAGTTTTCAATTAGCACCAGTAATAAAGACAGAGTGGATTTTTATACAACTTTCAAGGAATTTCTCAATCGAGCTGCTTTAATTAAGTTTTTGACACAATCCGACATTAGGGCTTGTTTTGCGTGAGGTTTGCATAATTTTACGGTTTTGTACACCTGCGACAACAGATTTCTCCCTTAAATTCTCTAATATTTAGTTCAGAGAGGATACTAAATATGTTCTCTTTGGTGTACAATGACAACAATTGTAAATTATTTTAAAAAAAGAACCATTCGACAAAAAATCGGGTATCTCACAGAAAATTTTCGGTCCGGCTGCCGTACGATCGAGTTTGAAGACAGGCCACACATTAGCAATGTAAATCATACGATCTGGATCACATGCAATTCACTCACCCACACAGACACACAAGATTCGATTAAACAAAGGCGTGTGGATGTGTGTGTGTGACAGATCGTTCCGGTCATCGAAATCAACCACAAACAACGATTTGAAAACGGATGGTGGACCGCGCGATAAGAATTGACGAGTCTGTGGTCGATTTCGGTGGACCGTACGGCGACCGGCCGGGGATTGGACGTATGTGGCCACCTTTAGGCGAGACTATATTATATACACTAGCTTTCCGCCCCCCGGCTTCGCCCGTGGATATTTACGATCAAAATAAAATATAGCCTATGTCATTTAGGGATATCGTAGCTTTCTATTCGTGAAAGAATTAAACTTACAAACTTTACCTCTTTATAATTTATCTATACATTAATTATATGTTCGAAGGAATAAACCCAAAACCGATTTTTATACGGATACCGTTAAAATATTATATTCCTAAAACCCGGTGTTTTCTCGTGGACTTTTAGGATCGATCTAATAAATTAACAAACAAATTAATTAGTTTGATTTTCTGTAATAATCACTTCAAATATTCCTGAAATTGATTTGTACTTGGATTTCCCAAATTTTCTAATAGTTTTCAAATCCAAATCTTTACTTTAAAAGTGCATGAATCGATTTCCAAATAAGAAAATTCATAATTTAATCTGTATTGTGATTGTTTACAGTATTTTCTCAAACATTGAGATAAGAGATTCGTTAGGATTTTTACCGAATTGATTGAGGTCTAAAATGTGAAGAAAAATCCCTTCATGCAACCCGTATTAGCGTCCTCAGAATAGCTGCCTAACCGAAGACAAGTCTTTCTCAAAATTAAATATAGTCTTACTAGCTGTTCATCCCCTATTAAACCCCCTTAGGGGATTAGATTTGAATAAAGTAGCCTATGTGCTTCCCTTGGGTTCAAGCTTTCTGCGTATCGAATTTCATCAAAATAGGTTCAGTGGTTTAGCCGTGAAAGCGTAACAGAAACACAAGAGTTACTTTCGCATTTATAATATTATATTTTTTGAGGTTACATGAAATATTTGAGATCAAAAGTTTAAAGAAAACATAGCTGGGACCTAAATTCTACAAATGTTATTTATGCAGTGGAATTATTTCACAGAAATGTCGCCATTTACTTTTAAATAGTGTATTCAGCGTTAATTGTAAGTTAGTATTTACACAACAAGACACTCAGAGCGAGATCTCCGTGGAAATGCAGATTGCTTACTTGAGAAAATACCTAAATAGTATTCGAATTTATAAGTCGTTCATCTACATCACCACAGCCCAGAAATACTCGTAACAATGTTTACATTTAGCCTGTTGCTCATAAAGTTGTGACTCATTAAATTACTGAAACTCCCTTTTTTACCAAAGAGTTTTTTTGAAGTGAACATTTTTTTAAGCGTGGTTAGCAAGTTTTGGTGGAGGGAAATCTTATATTGGCCATGGATTGCCCGGCCCGAGTATGCTTAACCCAAGATTCTCCGGGCAGGAGTTCGGACATTTTTAGCTGCGCATTTCTGGCCGGCAATTCTCTGTCCGGACCGTTTTTTTAAATGCGCGCGCTAGATGTTATATCTATATATATAAAAATGAAACCCGTTTTCCGTTGTCACGACATAACATGAAAACGGCTGAACCGATTTGGCTGATTTTAGTCTTAAAATATTCCTAGATATCCAGGGAAGGTTTTAAAGGTGAGACAATTCGAATAATTGCCGAAAAACCCCTAAAAACCTTTTCTTTTTCCCATAATAACAGAGTCAATTTGAACCTTATTGCTATTCAATAAAGTTAATTTTAAATTAAAAGCACTCATTGTTGTCTATGCAATGTAGATGTGTTCCTAATGTCACCGCACAAAGTTAAAATTCGCGTGCGTGTTGGAGAATCTAATGTCGCGTTCCGACACTCAACAAAAGTGATAATATCGCGAACGCGACCAAATTGAATAGTCACAAAATGTAATTTAAGTAATTTAATAATAGATCATTAGTAGTACTGATTTTCAGTTTGGTCGGCTTCGCGAAACTTAATTTTGCCTAGGAGTAGGGGTAGGAGTAGAGGTAGGAGTAGGGGTAGGTGTAGTGGTAGGGTAGGGTAGGGTAGGGTAGGGTAGGGTAGGGTAGGGGTAGGGGTAGGGGTAGGGGTAGGGGTAGTGGTAGGGGTAGGGGTAGGGTAGGGTAGGGGTAGGGGTAGGGGGTAGGGTAGGGTAGGGGTAGGAGTAGTGCAGGCAAGCCAACGTTTGGGCAGGACAACGTCTGCCGAGTCCGCTAGTACGTTATAAATTTAAAACCATTGTTATTCATAGTTTTAAGTTTTCACTTCTGTCGGCAGTTCCCATGACTGCCTATGCTTTTTTTTTTGTTCCGAGAAGTGTGAAAACTGGGAAAATTATACAAGTAGCTTTATGAAACGATCTTCCAATACCCAACCCAAGTCACGGAACCCTAAAGACATACAGACAAACTCGGTCCGGAAAGTATTAATGCTACATCAATATTCTAGAAGTTAACTATGTATGCCATGCCAAGTATGGTTAATGTATTATTAGACTCTTGTTTTTCCTATAAGGCGGTAACACATAAATTCGCGATTTTATCGCCTGCAAATCGGTCGTTTTGTCTTCCGCATTACTTGCAGTAGAGATAAACAACTTACGGAAACCTTTGAGGTATCGAGTGACGCGAATCCGACTCACACTTGGTCGGTTTTTATTATTTGTTGTTTTACTTAAGAGTATGCATTATAATTATACTAGTTAGACGTTTGTATGTATTGCCATTATTAAGATGGAGCAAAAACGCCGAATGAAACACGTAATAGGGACCCCCTTTAATTTTTTACTTTATTTTATTATTTGTTGTTATAGCGACCATAGCAATACAAATTACAAGTGTTTACCTATTACGGTTCAAAAGATACGGCTCTGTGCCAGACGGACGGACGGACGGACATCGGAGCCTTAGTAATATGGATAGGGTTCCCGTTTGCACCCTTTGGGTACGGAACCCTAAAAAGCAGATAATGATCCCTGAAAGTTTCATTAAAATCCATGTAGAAGTTTCAGAGCATATTGTAGACAAACACTGGGACAGACAGACAGAGAATTTAAAAACCATCAGTAATGCTTCGGTATAACAGATCTCAGACAGAGGTCATAGGTCATAGGTCATAGGCTATATAACATCACGCTACGACCTAAAAGGGTGGAGCAGTAACTATTATCGCGGGTGCAATGGCAAGTCACAGCTAGTATTAGTATGGACAAGCTTATATCCGCGGTTTCACCCGCGTGGAAATAGATCCAAAAAGAAATAATCCCGTAGCTGTAATTTGCCCCTGCCCCGCCCGCTTTCGCGGTATAAAAAGTAGTATTTCATTCTCTGACCCCTAAACTACCACTATGCAAAAAATCATGTCAATTCCGTGAAAAACAAAAATCTACCATACATACATCCATACCGCGTTTATAATATTAGTGGGATTATGCGATACAATCGCGAGTTTGTGTATGTCTCGAGAGATTTTATCCAATTACTGCGAAGATGGCGACGAAAGACTTGAATGACAAAGTAGGAGATTATGTTGCTCTGTTGACATCCATAAGTCTATATTAGTCTGTGTATTGGGAATCTGATTGGAGCTTTCAAGTTCAAGACTTTGATTTTGTACATATAAATTATTAGCTGTTATAATTATATAAACTTATGTACATAATCCGAGAAACCACACTTAGAAGACAAACCGTGAAAAAAAAATTTTATACCCACCCTGGATTTAAAAAAAAAAGTACCCTATGTCAAGCTCTCTCCGTATCAAACATCAAAATCGGTTCAGTGGTTTAGCCGTGAATGCCTAACAGACGGAGTTAATACCCTATACCTACTCCTACCCTACCCCCACCCCTACCCGTACCCCTACTTCTACTCTTACCCCCTACCCCTACCCTCTACCACTACCACTACCTCTATATCATCAATAGTTTTCGCAGCGCACGCGATGTAAGGAATTACTTAGGTCATTTTTTTAGTAAGGATCCCTATTTTTTTTCAAAATAGAATATAGCCTTTGTCACTCAGGGTGAATGTAGCTTTCCAATGGTAAAATAATTTTTGAAATCGGCACATTAGTTTTTGAGTTTATTCATTACAAACATAGACACAAAAATACAAATCTTTCCTCTTTATAATATATATATAAGTCTGTCTACGATCGAGGAATGTCATTTTCTAAGTAGAATTTTATACAAAACAAAACAAACACTTTCACAGTGTTGCTGTGTGACTAGAGACACCGGTAACAGTGTCCACTTTTTACCAGTTAAGCCTGTTGCTGCACTTAATGAACCTAGATGTGTCACTTCTTTAACAGACGTATATATATCTGTTACGTTTAAAAAAAAGTGCAAGCTTTACGTGCTCTGGAGCACGAGGAGTCGATTATAGCACATATGCTTAAAGAAAATTGGTGCTTAACATTTTTGCCACCGGTAGGAATTGAACCTGCTGCTTTCAAGTCTACCAATTTGGCTATCGACTCCGATTCAAGCTTTCAGCCTTCGGCTTTGAAATCTAAAAAATTATGGGTTGAATTTTGAAAAGCACCGAACTTAATACCAAGCTTTAAGTAAATCTTCATGGGGTAGACAAAATCTCCAATCTTTGGTTCCGTTTTTTCATCGGAGATGTACGGAACCCTAAAACACATCATCACGGTTTTTATACCTTTCAGTGTGGCCAGAGACACCAGTAACAATGTCCACTTTTTGCTTGCTTTAGAAGTGCGGACGACGCTTTACTTGCCCTCCGAAGCATTTTTCAGTTATAGTAATTTGTTTATGACGTTTCCTTTGTGCATGTAATGTGGAGATAACATCGATGTCTTCCGTTTTACTTTATATTAAATTTTTGGACTCGCTCCAAAATGCAAGTTATCCCAAAACACTTGTTACAAGAATATTCACAATAGAGCGGTGTAATATGAGGACATTTCTGAACTTTGCAGTAAATATTTGTTTAAGTTTCTTGGTGGTTTTGGCGTTGAAAATTTTTAGTTTTTTAAAGTTGAGTTATTGATATGAAGCTACCTACCTTACAGATGGCCATAGGTTATGTTTTATAAAATTTCACGATAAATTAATTCATTGCCTTTTAAAAAAAAATGTACCGATTTCAAAAATTAGGCACTGAAAGTGTACAAGTCACTTTAAAAAAATAATACCCATATAAAATTTGAAGAGTTTTCGATTTCCCCAGGATACCATCATCAGGAAAAAACAAAATTTCCAAATCGGTCCAGGTGTCTTCAAGTAATCGGGGAACATACCAAAAAAGATTCCGACGAATTTAGAACCTCCTCCTTATTTGAATTCGGTTAACAATATTGAAACCGTAAGGATGTTATTAATTTTCTTCGCATTTCGTAAATCAACAAATGCGACTTTTTTTTTTAAGAAAATATTTTTAAGAAATAATTTAAATATTTTTGTTTTCTATGCAATAGTTTTTTATAATAAAGTTTTTGCCAACAGACGACGTCATAATTCAGGTAAAGTGGCGTTTCTGTCACATGGTATGGTACCACTCGTTTGTGATAAAAGTAGTACCACTGCCCTTAACGTGCCCAGTGGTACTACCATGCATCATGCATAACAATAATATTGAAATTACAAACTTAGTTTATTTTGAAATAAAAATATAAAAAAACATTAGTTTTTAGTTTACAAACCGAATTACCTTCACTGATAGACTCAAAATGTCGCAAATATTAATAGATAATGAATACTTATGCCTAGATTTTTTTTTAAAAAAACTCATTGGTACATGGCCGGAATCCGGGATCGAACCCGTGGTCTGTCTAGTTAAATACCAGACGTCTTAACCACTCAGTCACTTATTCCTAGATATTATTACGATATGAATAACGAACTTTTAACATTTGTCATGGCTGTCATCCATAACTTCTTACGAAGAAAATATAATAAAAAAAAAATTCACGGGTTGCCTTACAGCTCCCGGGAACCGTTGCCGGCCCCAGGGTACCCAGCTGAAGACAAAGTCTTCCTCACTTAGTTTTTTTTTGAGGCTATACCTAACGAGTGGCCAGCTCTATTGAGGTATGTAGATGGAAAAGCCTCTTTGTACGGTAGTCTGATAATGTAAATATATTTTTTACATTGGTGGATGTGGGGATCAAACCCGCGACTTCTCAGTTGTGAGCCGACGTTTTACTTACTCGACCACCGTTTATGTTTAAGTATATGCCTATATCACACCTTATAACACATCTAGCCGTATTATCAGCTCTAAGCGACAAACTCATATATTATTTCGATCAATTGAATTCTCATTAATGTTGTTGAATACAGTCAAATTGAATTACATTGTACAATGGAATAGACAAATTGTCAAATACGAATTATTCAGTAAATTACGAACTAATGAGTGAGAAATGCTCAATAACTACCTTGATACCTTCACTACTGTTTCCTAGAGAAGTAGGCAGACAATGCGAGCGTTACAAACCGGACCGAAATCAAGGAACTTCGAAAATACACTAGGAATAAGGTTTAAAAAAAAACGAGCGAGCCTTACATAACAGTAACATCTGACATCTCACCTTGGTAATAACCAACATTAACATTATATCCTGAAAACATCACTTTATACACAACACTGTAGGTTAAGCGCACAGCTGATGTGTTCTCCTTCTCTATTTCCCTTACTCTTTTTCGTCACTCACACGCACACAGTACTAGCCGACCAAGACAATTAGAGCCACGATTAGTATGCGGCGCCATTATTTTGGTCGGGTTATACCAATAAACCTTCCTCGAAAAATAAAGATTAAATTAAATAAACTTTATTCGTTCAGTGGTTTTTGTTAGCGCAGTAATACAGCTTACGACGTCGAAGTCATCAACTAGCCAGATAGTTTTAGTAACCGGTTTTAAATCTTTTTTATAGTTTCCTCCAGAAAATTTAAGTGTACCAATATGACATAAGAAATCGAACCGTAAATAAGACATTGTTTCAAGAGTAAATTTGAGATATTTTACACACATAGTAAAACTACACGTTTTATAGTTTTACGTTTACGAGTATGAAGTAAGTTTAACCAAAAAGGGACTAGAAACGTTAAAAATGTTGAATGGCTCTGTTTTATTATCTTTTTAGTTTACTGCCTTTTCTGGTAACTTTATTTGTCTGTCTACATTGACTTAGTATTATAAGGTTCTAATGTTGCCATATACACATATATTGAATCGCCGTTCATTGAAAAAGTTGTTGAAATATTGAAAATAGGAATGTAAAATTAACTTGAAAATCCTTTTTGAAATTTTATCATTTTTTTTTATTTTGTTCCAGGTAAGTCTTCAAATTATTTTATTTGTAAAATATATAACTTTGTGAGTATTTTAACAACAATAGTTGTATTTTTTTTAATTTAATTATAATATACGAGTCGAAAAAAATTAGGATCTCCACTGGCTAGCCAAAAAAAAAAAGAAAAAACCATCACAAGTTTTAGTGACGTCCCATTTTAATTGCAAAAACATCGATAAAATGGACCCCTCTACGCGCAACCCTATGTCTACGTTGTCCGCCGTAGAGGGAAGTGACGAAATCTCCCGCCGCGTCACCATGGCAACCGCCGGTGTTTACTTGCCACAATATCGATCTGCCGGATATAACTGGCGGTGTAAACGCGTTTCCTCACTCACACGCTCTCAGAATACTATTAGACGCGTGCTATTGTTTACAGACGTATCGTGTTTCGTAGGTTTCGAGT
This sequence comes from Nemapogon koenigi, assembly GCA_963924495.1. Lineage (NCBI taxonomy): Eukaryota > Metazoa > Arthropoda > Insecta > Lepidoptera > Tineidae > Nemapogon > Nemapogon koenigi. The sequence continues at coordinate 3,089,830 of OZ004650.1, forward strand.
CAAACGAAGTTCGTACTTTTCTCATACATTTTGTATTATGCGAACAAAATGAATCGTAAGTAACCCTTTTAAATGATAGGAAAAATTACTTTCGATATTCGTAGATAGACAGACGAACAGACACGCGGGTGATTTTATTAGGAACCGTTTAAATAATACTTATTTTCTACTAGCTTTCCGCCTCGGTTTCGCCTGTGTTTTTTTTTTAAATTTGACGTTAATTTCTCCGGTCCTCCAACTAAATTAATAAAAACCGGCCAAGTGCGAGTTGGACTCGCGCACGAAGGGTTCCGTACCATTATCTATAAAAACCGCAAAAAAAAAAAAAAAAAAAAAAAAAAAAAATTATTTTATACTGTTTGTTAGTATTTGTTGTTATAGCGGCAACAGAAATACATCATCTGTGAAAATTTCAACTGTAGATACAGACTGGTGACAGACGGACAGACGGACAGACAGACGGATGAACAGCGGAGTCTTAGTAATAGGGTTTCCGTTTTTACCCTTTGGGTACGGAACCCTAAAAATCACTTCGATGCATTGCCGTGAAAGAACAACAAACAAACACACTTTCGCATTAGACTTGAAGTTGGTCTCATCTCAAAATACGTCAACACAAAACCTTAACAAATAATATCGTTTAAAATTGATGACGTGTCTTCCGCCAGTTACGATTATATTTTGTTCTGGTTCTAACCATGTTTGGTATTTTGTAAACAGAAGTGAAGCTCAACGGTCGATGTACCCTTCCAACTCATCTATCGTTAAGACAACCGCCATATGTTAAAAAGATTACACGTGCAACGATGTGCCATCATTATTGATATCTAAATATTAAGTTAAAAATAAAAGACTTTCAAATGTTAGGCTATTATTTTTTTTAAACTGGACCATATTTTTGCATATTTAACTTATTTAAAAAAATAGCATGTTTTAAATACTAAATATAAAATATTATTCTATACAGCAAATTGTGTACCTAATTGTCTCAACCTATTATAGCAATTTTTTGGTGTATCTGCAAATCTAGTAATTTTAAATAATTGACTTATTTATTATATGAAAATAAGTAGAAGTATAAACTAAATTACAATGACGTAATATTATCAAGATATTTATTATTTGTGAAATCCGATATCCGAATTTTAACACCTATAGTCCATACTAGCTTTTCGCCACCGGCTTCGCCCGTGGATATTTTCGAATAAAATAAAATATATCCTATGTCAGGAGTTCCCATGATGCTTTAATACGAAGAATGAAACTGTTTTATTGATTTTGTGATTTACCCTTAAATCACTTGACGCTAAAAGTTTGCTCCTAACTCCACGAAACTTGACTCCAATTTTTTTGTGAAAATTGAAAAACTGTGCCGGCACGACTGGCATACGCTGGCAAACGCTCGTGTTTGGGAACCCCTGTCCTGTCACTCAGGGATATCGTAGCGTTCTATTCGTGAAATAATTTTTTGAATCGGTTAGTAGTTTGAGAGATTATCATTAAGCACCCCTTACAGCCAAATGTACAAACTTTTTTATTCTTTACGGGTTGCCTTACAGCTCTTGAAACCGTGTTACGGTTCCAGGGTACCCAGCGGAAGACCAAGTCTCCCTCGTTTAGCCGATGGTATTTGTTTCGCTATACCTAACGAGTGACCAGTTCTGTTTAGGTATATTTAGATGGAAAACCTCTAAGTGTGTTTTGTCGGATTATGTACATAAGTTTTTAATTTTAAAAACCCATCGGATCCGGGATTGAACCCGTGGTCTGCCTAGTTAAATACGCACCAGTATAGTAGATAGGTAGGTACAGAGGCAGTCGTCTACATATTATATGGATTTTTCCGGCCACTTGTTACGTATTATATAATTATTTTTCCATCTGCTCTAAATATTCAGGCAACGGTTACCTAATCTAGACAATAACAATACCTTGCATAAAGTTAGTTGAGGAAAATATTTATGATTAAGTCACTTAGCTGTCAAATGCATACCTTTTCCAAGAAACATTTTAAATTTATTATTTTGTTATGTATATCTTTTTCAGTTTCATTGTAAACTAACAAAACCACTTAACCGATTATGTAATACAATATCATTTGATATTTGCAAGTGACAGCTCTAAGCGACTCGTATAAACCAGGGTCTGTAGCCGGTAGGTAAAAAGGCTTTTAATGTTTGCTTGTTTACTAATCTAATCACGCCGTAACGACTAAACGGATTTAATTAGAACGGAAAACGAGAAGGGTTCGTGTTCCATTTTAAAAATCTATCTAATATATAAAATTTCCGTGTCACAAGTTAGTTGCCATACTCCTCCGAAACGGCTTGACCGATTTTTATGAAATTTTATATTTATATTCGGTAGGGCCGACAATCGGTCGTAAACTATTTTTCACCCCCCAATTTTTTAATCGCGACTTTATTACTTTTGTATGAACAATATCCAAAGTGCAATACTTTGCAAGCCAAACGTCTGCCGGGTCCGCTAGTATATTTAATATATAATTCTCGTGTCACAGTGTTTGTAATCAAACTCCTACGAAACGGCTTGACCGATTTGTATGATTTTTTTGTGTATATTCGGTAGGTCTGAGAATAGGTCGTAAACTATTTTTCACCCTCCTATCCCCACCCCCCATTTTTTAATCGCGATTTTAGTATTTTTGTATGAAAATGGTAGTGGTAGTGGTAGGGGTAGTGCAGGCAAGCCAACGTTTGGGCACAGAGTAAAGGACAACTTCTGTCGGATCCGCTAGTAATAAGATAAAATCAATACTTTCGTGCGTATGTTCTACTTTATTTAAAAGTAAATGTGTCAATAATTACGATTGAAAGGTTTAACGTGTTTGTTTGTAAATTGATTTCTAATAATATATTATTAATAAATGCTAGGTACTTACTAGATATCGATACACAGAAAAGTAGTCAAATAGTTTCACTATCGCGTGTTCGTACGATCGTTTTTAATTTGGATAATTGCCCCAGCCAGACACAATTTGTTCTCGATTACATGTAGCGTGTCCCTGGTGAAATATGAAGGAACGACAATGAAAACCCACTTGCCTCTGTCTATTATGCCGATGTCGTTCATTTTGTGTGATTTAATAAATTTTTGAATTCGTTTATTTCGTGTTTCCTCGGATTTGTTTTGTTTGATTTTTACTTTGGTCACGATTTCGTATTTCTTTTATTATTGTATTAACTGTTGTTGTGTTTTGTAATATTTTCGTATTGTTTCGCCTTTTCTCGGAATCCAGAGTCGATTTTATATTATTGAGATTCTATGGAAATTTACGAACAGTGTTTTAAAAATTAACTCGATTGTTATTCTTGTCTTGTCGCCAAGTCTTAATTTTTAGGGATACGCATAGAAACTGTACGAGGCCATTCGATTTCAGAATACTTCAACGCTGCTTGTTACGTAGACTCAAAAACAAGTCTTCCACATTTAGATTATGGCATTTTTGAGGCTGCCTAAAGAGTGGCAAACTCGATTGAGGCATGTTGAGATCGAAAAACGCCTTAGTACAGTTTATCGGATTACGTAGTACCTTCATAATTTATTTAACACAATTCCCATACGGTCGATTGCGTGGCCCGAACCTCAAAATAATGCTTTTATAAAAATTATGACGGCTGACATGACTCACCAATTCATTGACAATTATTTTAGTACTTTTATTATCCAAAACCAAGTAAAACTCTAATAAAATTATTTACAAATTAGATGAATGTTTGAGATTTTGATCCATGTAGTATCAATCTTTCTATCTATCTATAATCACGCCTTTTATTCCAAGAGGGGTAGACAGAGACAATCGAATGCCATTTACTACGATCCTGACAAACCTCTTTCGCTTCTTTTATATTCATCATACCTTTCATACATGCTCGGCGATTGTGTGTATTTTTATAATATTGCCTTCGATCAATATTTTTTTATATGTTCAATAAAAGTACACCTAGGGTTTGTGTAACGATAACCGATTTTTTTTATTTCAGAATTTAACCCTTATACTTTACGAGTTAAATACATTTAAAAACACAAAACCGTGACGTAAAATCGATTGTAAACCGCCAATATCCTCGAAGTGTCCTAGGTCCCGTAATCGATATTAAAGTATCGAATTGCCACAAGATATCGATATCTATTGCCCAATGTAACACAACACTAAACGGAAGGCCTGACGAGCCAGTGTAACCGCGGATTACGTAATTTGCATTCTATATAGGTATATTAAGTATGTGTTTATTATATACTAGCTTACCACTCGGCTTGACCGTGAACCTTTTAAAAAGTGACATAAAGTTCCGGGGTAAAGAGCAGTCTATGTCACTATTTGGTCCTCCCTGCTCAAAATCATGATCCATTGCTCTCTTCCCACATCCCATTTACACAGCTATAATTTATACAACGCAAATACCTTCACGGCCTTTATAGCTTGCGGTGTGGCCAGATACACCAGGAACAGTGTCCACTTTTTGCCAGTTTTCTATATTAAACAAAACAGGTGGCAAGCCCGTTGTTGCACTTAATGAACCTTAGATGTGTCATTTTAGAATAGGGCTTTACGTCCGCAGCACTAAGAATCGATAAAGCACATTGCTTATCATTTTTGGCACGAGTGGGAATTGAACTCGGGCAGCGAACTCGGGACCTTCCGAATTCAAGTCAACGCTGTACCTACCAACTAGGCTATCGTATCCTTTTATTATTAATTACGAAAGTATTCTGTAATTCTGTATCAACATTGGGACAGACAGACAGACAACAAATCCAAAAACAGTCGTGTAATCTACCCATTTCACGTTTGAGATTACTTGCTGTAGAGTTTCGTAATTTTGACAATAGATGGAGCCACTATCCTTGTTTTGTTTGAGCTTATTCTGTACAAACATTGGGTGGGACAGACAGAGAGACAAAAAAAAATCTAAAAACCGTCATGTAATTTACCCATTTCACGTTTGAGATTACTTGCTGTAGAGTTTCGTAATTTTGACAATAGATGGAGCCACTGTCCTTGTTTTGTTTGAGCTTATTCTGTACAAACATTGGGTGGGACAGACAGAGAGACAAAAAATCTAAAAACCGTCATGTAATTTACCCATTTCACGTTTGAGATTACTTGCTGTAGAGTTTCGTAATTTTGACAATAGATGGAGCCACTATCCTTGTTTTCTCTGAACTTATTCTGTACAAACATTGGGACAAATCCAAAAACCGTCGTGTAATTTACCAATTTCACGTTTGAGATTACTTGCTGTAGATTTTCGTAATTTTGACAATAGATGGAGCCACCATCCTTGTTTTGTTTGTAAAAATTAAACTCGTGAACCTCTGGACCGATTTAAAAAATAGCTAGGGTTCCGTAAAATGGTTAATACATATTTACAAATCGCTAAAATAAATTTTTCAGTTTCCACATGTAAAAAAATTTCACTTGCGAAGTGTTTACATACTGAAATTTCACACATCTTTACGGCCTTTATATCTTTCAGTGTAGCCAGAGACAACAGTGTCCACTTTTTGCCAATAGTCCATATTAAACAGAACTTAGTGGTAAGCCTGTTGTTGCACTTAATGGACCTAGATGTGTAACTTCTTTAACACTTTTTTTTAGAAGACGGGATGTCGTTTAAAAAAGTTGCTACATGATCATTTTTGCCACAAGTAGGTACCCCTGTTTCAAATTTAACGTTTTCCAATTTCATTGTAATCTATCTATACTAATATTATAAAAAGGTAAAATTTGATTTTTTGTATTTGTGTTTGTAATGAATAAACGCAAAAACTACTGAACCGATTCTAAAAATTCTTTAACTAATAGAAAGCTGCAATATCCCTGAGTGACATAGGCTATATTTTATATTGTTTGAATATATCCACGGGCGGAGCCGGGAGCGGAAACTCTATATTGAAATATAATAATGTATTTAATATGCTAGATAGACCACACAGTAGTTGCAATTGCTACTTTGTTATCAATAGTTTGAAACTATTCACTGACTCAACATCCTGTTGTCTATTATGAATTTACTGTATGGGTTTAAAATTATTTAAATACCTACATAAATACGTTTATAACTATTTATCTTTTAAAGATATATGCTACCGCGGACTTTTTGTAGATCATTTTGTTATATATCTGACGGATTAGACATGCGCCATGAAAACTCACTGAGGCTAACTTTTGCCCCGACTTGATTCACTAATACTCCTTATGCTCAGCTCAAGCTAGCTTTCCGCCCCAGGCTTCGCCCGTGGATATTTTCGAACAAAATAAAATATAGCCTGTGACACTCACAAATAATGTGGCTTTCTATTGGTAAAAGAATTTTCAAAATCGGTTCAGTAAATCCAGACATCACCCCCCCCCCCCCCTACAACCTGACAAACTACCTCTTTTTTAATTATAATAATAGTATCTAAGATAGATAATCATGTTTAATATTGCTATAGAATATACAAGTATTTGCATTGCATGAGAGTGTGCTGATGACAAACTTTATCATAACTCAGTTGCATGAAGTTTCATCAAATTGTAATTAACCTTATACCCCTCCAAGCTAAGTCATGATGGTGTAATGTCAACACCCTCTCAAAGTGTTCTTTACGGCTCTATATCAATATGAGAGTCGTAAAATATTAATATTGATGAGTCAACCGCACTACAGATCTGAGGTCGACGGACTCTGGCGGAAAATACGTCTGTGTTCGACTAACAGAACAATACGCACAAAATTAACACTTTCAACATAGTAATTGAGGCGGTAACCGATATACAGTATGGTTTTTTTTTCTAGGGGCTGGATTTAAAAATAAGCCTATACCCTAGGGTTCAAGCTTACTCCGTATCAAATTTCGTCAAAATCGGTTCAGTGGTTTAGCCGTGAAAGCGTAACTGACAGACAGAGTTATTATGGTTATTACAGTCAATGAGGGTAAGTTAAAACAGAGGTAAGTTAAAACGCTTTCGATTGTGATGATGTTGTAACTAAAATGAATAAAAGTAATTTACGCTGGTTTGGACACGTAAAAGGTTTATATGGCTGAAGTGAAAGGAAACGCTGTCAGAGCACGACCTAGGTGTACTTTTATTGAACATATAAATGTATTGATCGACGAAAATGTATGAAAGGTATGATGAATATAAAAGAAACGAAAGAGGTATGTCAGGATCGTAACAAATTGCATTCGATTGTGTCTGCCTACCCCTCTTGGGATAAAAGGTATGATAGATACCTAGATAGATGTTAAGTTCTGCTTTATAATCTGGAAAAGCACGCAAAGTTGTGATTGTTAGTTTCTTCTATTCCAAAGAGACTATATTAAATGTCTTTGTTCTATTCTAATTTGAGCCCAAAATAGTCTGAATACATTACTACCCCGTCCCTCATACTTTCCAAATTTATTAAGTAGATTATTGTACCTTTTAATATAGATTGCGAATGTAACAACTTTGTTACAAATAAAATTTAGCCTTACAGAACGACATATATTTTTTGTTGACACGACAAATATGGCATGGCTTTAAATCTCGTGCCCAGAGCCCTTACAAGAAAAGAGCATACTCTATTTTTTTTTCATATGACAATCATTACAGTGATCGTGTGACTCTTTGGTAAAATTGCCCCGCCCTACCGCAACTCGACTGCTGTTAACGGTTGACGTATTTTTTTTTTCATACCAGTGGCCCCAGTGGTATTTAAAGTAGTGTGCCGCGGGTCGAACCCAGCCTGTTACCTGTTTTTTTTAACTGAAATTCTATGGTCTGGCTGTACCCAGCTGAAGACAACTCGTTTTCTTTTAGACTAAATGACAATTTTCAAGTTTCTAGTACAAAACCGATTTTTATTTTATTAACTTTAAAATTAAATGCTGCAGTTAAAAGCCTTAGTTGATAAAAATTATGTACTTAAAAAAAAAATACTTTTGATTTTCATAGCCTAATTCTCGAGGAAGGTTTATAGGCTATTTAACATCACGCTATCTACCATAAGGGGGGTAAACGTTGTATTTCTACAACGCGTACGAAGTCGGGGGCAACTGCTAGTACCTACATATATAAAACTGCCTAAAATGTCAGTAAATGATGTCTCGAAAATTATTTGCTGATTACTAAGATTGGTCATATGGAAAGAATAGAAATATGATCGGCCGAGTTAGCATACATTTTGACAGCGACACTTTCGTTTCGGTCGAATGGCCTTGAACAGGCCAAAACGTTCATGTCCAACAAGGACCGGCCAGAGATAGCCCGGGGCCGAGAGGTCCGGCCCAACAATGTGCGTGCAAATTTGCTATGCCGGGCAAAGACAAGTACACAGAATTTGCCCGCACATTGTTGGGCCGGACATTCTCGGACCGGGTATGTCCTGCACAAGAATGCCGAGCAATTTGCTTGGCCGGACAAAGACAAGTACACGGAATTTGCCCGCACATTGTTGGGCCGGACCTCTCGGCCCCGGGCTATCTCTGGCCGGTCCTTGTTGGACATGAACGTTTTGGCCTGTTCAAGGCCATTCGACCGAAACGAAAGTGTCGCTGTCAAAATCTGTGCTAACTCCCCAGATGCGACTCAAAAACATCTCAAATTCAAATATCGAAATCGCTAGTCGAAACAATAAGTAGTTTCAGCCTACCCCAAAGAAATTAAGGCGTGATTATAATGTATGTATGTATTTTGGTATTTCTAAGTTCAGTGAAATTTATTCAGATGTTTCAATTCAATACGTGTTTGCACAGTTAAAATATATTGTTTAATCAACTGAATATTGTTTAAATTGATAATATTTATTTAATAAGCCTTTTTAACCATTGATATATATTTACTTTAAATCAATGTTTTAACACATTTTAATCTATATCGGCCATGAACCAATATGGCTTTTTAAAGAACTGCATCGGCTAAATGAGGAAGGGTTTTCTTTAAGAATATGTAGGTACTTGCTTTCTAGTCCGCACTTCTTCTAAAAATAACAGATATTAAGTGCAGCAACAGGCTTGCCACCTGTTCTGTTCATTATGGACAACTGGCAAAAAGTGGACACTGTTATTTTTAAGTCTCTTGCCATACCGCAATGTATAAACGCCGTGAAGGTGTGTAAGGAGTCTTTTGTGAGACGGGAAGGTACCATAATCTATAAAATGGCAAAACAATCACGTTTGTTGTATGGGAGCCCCCCTTTCATATTAATTTTATTTTAATTTATTTTTTTATTTTTAAAGTGAACATATAACTAAATATTCTGGCCAATTTTACTTAAAATAGGTTTTGTCACTCTCTAACAAACCTGCCTTTACTAATAATAGAAAGAAACAAAACACATTTTAACAAAAACTTTGCTAAAATACGTTTATGAATAATGAATAATGGCCTATGAATATTTCAAGCGTCTACCTGTTGCCGTTATCAATATCGAGCAAAAACGAGTAAAAAAATCACGTTTATTGTATGGGAGCCCCCTTAAATATTTATTTTATTCTGTTTTTTAGTATTTGTTCTTATAGGGGCAACAGAAATAACTGTCTAACTATCACGGTTCATGAGATACAGCCTGGTGACAGACAGACGGACGGACGGACGGACAGCGGAGCCTTATTAATCGGGTTTCCGTTTTTACCCTTTGGGAACGGAACCCTAAAAATTATAATTATATCTTTACGTAAATCCTTATAACGCGCGCTATGTTTTAATCCTAAAGCATTTCTACATCCTACAATAAATTAACACCAAGGGAAGGGCAGTATATATTTTAATTTAGTCACTCATAAATAACGCGTAATGTCCTCATGTATAGTACATATGTAAGTGCATACAATGATTAGCATACAACGCACGCGACACGTCAGATAAAAGGAAAGACTAGAATTGCCGCATGTGGGGTGACCATAGGTCTAAATAAAAGACCACACGAGAGGTCTAGAATTTAGAATTTTTAATATGATTTATTAATATCAAGAATAGGAAAAAATATGTGGTTTTGAGTGTCTATTAGATAAATGTAGTAGGTACGCAATTTGAATAAGATAGAAATATTTTTTTCAAAATTTCATTTTAAACAAGCAAACAAACAAACAAACGAAATAAGTGAAAACTTAAAACTAAGAATAACAGTAGTTTTTTATTTATAAGTATATATACCGTATAATACCATCTAGCGAGCATTATTCACTTAAAAAGTCTCGGTCCGGACCAGAAATGCGCAGCCTAAAATGCCCAACCTAGTACACGACTTCCTGCCCGCACATTGTCGGGCCGGGCAATCCATGGCCGGCCTTTGTGCGGAGAGCATGTCGTTGACGCGAACCTATAAGATTTTCCCCTACTTAAAAATATTTTATTTGTTAACTTTTAATCCCTACATGAAACAATGGTTAATTTCAAGAAATACTCACAATAAATTTTTAACACTTTATGTTTGTATATTTTTTGAGTACGTCTACGTACATTGTCGGGCCGGACAATCCATGGCCGGCCTTTGTGCGGAGAGCATGTCGTTGACGCGAATACATTGTCGGGCCGGACAATCCATGGCCGGCCTTTGTGCGGAGAGCATGTCGTTGAGGCGAACCTATAAGATTTTCCCCTACTTAAAAATATTTTATTTGTTAACTTTTAATCCCTACATGAAACAATGGTTAATTTCAAGAAATACTCACAATAAATTTTTAACACTTTATGTTTGTATATTTTTAAAGTACGTCTACGTATGAAAAGAATTTTTAATCAATAGTTTCGTCACCCTAGTCGATACGAAAAATGCGTTAATTTTTCCATATATTAGGGCGTATATCCAGTAACTGTGCTATTTATAGCTATATCAATGGTATGACATGGTTATTCGATAGAAGATTGAATACGATTTACGATAATTTTTTTCTTAGAATTTCGTATTTAGGAATTATGGAAAGTATAAAGTATTCTATTATGCAAATTCTCGGAATTTGCGCATTAAAAATAATACAGCATTTTTTTATTAAAATTATAATTGCCAATTAGCTTAGTAAGTATATAGAATATTGTTAATTTTCAATGACTATAGGAGTTTTTATTATTTTAGGAACTACCAGTCTTATTTGAAAGTATATTTTTGCATTTTTATTTTTTTACAATTTATTTTATTTTATTTATTACACAAAACAATATAAAACCTTAAATTTAATCTAAACATTAATAATAACTAAATAAACCAGGTCCGCGTGGAATAGTGGCAAGAATACTGGCTGCATTTCCCCGCTAAATCGCGATGCTGATTCGTTGAGCGAGGAAGGAGCCATAGCCCTCTTGTCACCAGAAGAGATGATCAGTCGAGGGCATATAATCTTTACTAAACTTTTTGGCATTTGATCCCCACGAACCTAGTTTCTACATCAAACGCCATAGCCCATATATAATATCACGCTTCGACCCTAAGGAGCTGAGTAGTAACCAAACAAAAACGTCCTATGTGGAATACAACCCTTAAGTTACAGGTTACAGGGGCATTACCACAGGAACAAAGCGTGCGTGTGTGCGTAGTTATGTAGATAGATTTTCGAAACGACAGCTGCAAAACTTGAACCCAGTCTGCCGTCTGTGTTTTTCAAACTGTGCAAATAATTAGTAATAAATAAATAGTTTAATTAATTTACTATGTTAAACAGCACAGTTAATTAATTTGTAATATCGAAATGATTGCTTTAATTTTATTTCAAAATCTGTTGATTTATTTTAATGCAACGCAAAAATTATTAAAATTGCCAATTAGCGAGTTCTGTTTGTCTCAAACGATGGAATTTTAACAATGCAATTTAATACAGCATTTCAATTTTAGAATATTCTTTCAATTAATACAATGTTTAATATTCTATTTATTTCAAAAACATAACCATATATGTTATTGTCACTTTTATTAAATACGTTTGTGGACTTAAAATTACTCAAAAAGACACACAAAAAGCAACGGTTTAGATTTTATGACCCCCCCCAAGTAATTACCCAAACTTAATAATCGCATAGTAACACAGTGATGTTTTTATACGCTTTATAACGTCATATTTCTACAGAAGTCGTTATATCTCGCCTACGAATTTTAATCGTTCAACGTAGCATTATGTAGTTGGCTCACTTACATTTATGATATTAAACTCGTTATGACCCTGACTTCGATTCACTTGTATTATTATGGCATGATTTCCGAATAAAATATGTATATTTAAATTGTAATGAAAAGTGTAATTTGTTAACATTTACAATTTAACTACCTATATACAATAAAATAAAAACTTCACGGGTCCTTACAGGTCCCAGTAGAAGACAAAGTCTTCCTCACTTAGCCGAAGCTTTTTAGGCTATACTATACCTAACGAGTGGCCAGCTCTATTGAGGTATGTAGATGGAAAAGCCTCTTTGTATGGTTTGTCGGATAATGTACATAGATTTTTTATTACGGGCAAAACCGTGGGCGTCATTTAGTTCCAAATAACATAATAGTTTCGGTAAACATCAACCAAAAGTATAATCATTTTTAATGTACGAAAATTTATAAAATATAAGTTTTTTAATGTAAGACGTTGTAATAACCAAAGCAAGCTGTTCCTAGCCGGAAATTTCAATCAATGTAAAAAATAATTCTCCAAACCGGATCACGATACGATGTTCAAATGAGGCACGTGGCGTGCCTAATATCAACAGTGTAAAATATTTATTTTATAAAACTTAATTTTCTCTAAAAACCTCTAAATAACTGGCCACTTGTTATAGCCTCCAAAAATGTATTTAAAAATAATAATGAACTATGAATTCCAGCGAATTCTAAATGATTTATTTTGAATGCAACCGAAAAGTTTGTGAACCACTGGCTTGGAACGATAATATAATTATTAGGGTTCCGTTTTTTGTTATAGTCATCTCGGGCGTAACGTATGGATGGGTGCCTGCAGTTCTTTTTTTTTTAAACTTGAACCCCCATTTGGCGGCAAGCAACACAGTGAGTCACGTCTGGCCGGCGAGACTCGGTTTAGTCAGTCAGTTATGAATCGACCGTTGAAGTCGGCGGTTGTGAGACCAAGCTCATATTTCTAGTCATTGCCTCCCAAATTTTGTAGTGTATTTTGTGTGTTATCGTGAATTTTGTTTTAAATTTGTGTGTTTTTTTTCTAACCTAAGTTAAATTATACTGTTTTTGATGAACGGATTGGGGTTACTTTGGTGAGTTTTTTTTTTCTTTCACATGTTGTTTTTATTAGTCAAGCCGGCCGTTACAGAGTTTCTTTGTCTCGACGAACTTTAGGTATTTTCTTGATACATCCGCACCTAAACGTGCCTATGTTAATGTATTAGTTTGCTCATTGATAAAAAATGTCCTTTTTTGACGCGGTTTATCTACACATACTTATTTTTATTTTACTTTTTAGGTTACCTACGTTTCAATTGTTAATATTGTGAAACTGTCTTTATATTTATTTTGTTGTTTTTTATTTTTAATTATTTTTTTTGTTTTTTACAAAGTTTTATTTATTATTATTCTTTCGTTATGATTAGTTTTCTTTTGTTTCATCTTTTTTGTTTTTTTTTTAATAAAACTGTTAAATAGCTATAAGTAATTTTGGAATCGGTGGTTAAAATCACATGTGTTCTGTATTCAGAGTTTAGGTGTATCTATAATAATAAACTTAAATGTTTTTATACACACAAGTAGATTTGTTTATCATTTCAAAAGGACATGTGTTGTAGTTCAGGAGTAGAAATAACAAAGAACATTGTAAATTCAGTTTGCTTCTACAAACCATGATTATTTATAACTAGCTTACCACCCCGGAGTCACTCGTGAAAATTTATGAAAATATAACAACCTGTTGTAGTTAATTTTTTAAAATCAGTTCAGTAATTACAGTACAAATTCCAAACCCACAGATATATTTACTAGGTTTAATTTAGCGGCTATACTAAACTTTAGCCCCTGTCTTCGCTTTAAAAAAAGGGGATGGCTAATAAGAAACACGCACTTTGATAATGTTCATTGTTCATTCCACTTTGTTTGATACAGCCCAGCATGGTAGGTGAAAGGGCTTACATCTTACAGCCTACCACTAAGTTTCCTCACTAAATATTAAAATATTTTATTTTAATCCAGATATACATATTTTGCATACTAAGATAATTATTAACAAAATATTTGCAGTTTTATGGTATTATTGTGATTATGATAAGATTTGATCTTGATATATGACGAACGTAGTAAATATGTAAATGACTCATAATTTCAATATTTTGTTTGAAGTATGAAATTATATATATTATACTATAGTTCAATTCATTAATAGGTAGGTACCTAATGCTGTTCATTTAGACATTATTTCTTTCTTGCGGGACTTATTTAAAAAAAATGGCACGCAAAAGGACGAGTGTTGAGCTTCGATTCCAATAATTTGGATCGTAAATTAAAAATTAAACTTCCAAGTGATTCTCAAAGTTTGTTATATTAAAATGATGACTGAATAATCATTAACAAATTTAAATGTCGATCCTCACAACTCATATCAGTTTATTTATTATATATTATAAAACAATCTAACTAAAGAGTCCTTTTGATCTCAAAATGCCTCAACAAGCTTAGCCTCAAAAAATATTGGCTGAACTGACCTAACCTGGGGTACAATTTAAAACCATTTTTAGCGCGTTTCTATTTGCTGTTGACTTAGTTGTAAAAGTCATATATATGTACCTACTTTCCGAGGAACATAAAAAACTGTTAGTTTTACCTTTCTGACTCGCACTTGACTGTATTTTTATTTTTTTTTATTATTGTTCACGGGTTACCAGCTCCCGGGAACCGTTGCCTTATTTTTATTATTATTTATTACACACCTATATGGCTTATTAAATGTTTGTACCAAAAAATAATTTCGAATTTTTAACAAAAAATTACAACAGCATTACCTAGGACAGTAATTTTATAGTCCATTTTTTTAAGACTTGTTTGATAAATTTGAAATAACAGTTTAAAAAAATATGATTATTAGTTATGCAAATGTAAAATAGGTTAAAAATGTTAATTAATATTCAAATAGTTAATCTATCGCAGAGTCTAACAAACGGCGCAAATATAGAACTTCAATTATTGAAAACTACAAATTTGTGCCGTTTGGTGTATAAACTCTAGGTCCGTGGGGTTCAAATGCCAAAAAAGTTATTAAAGATGTATCCCCTCGACTGATCATCTCTTCTGGTGACAAGAGGGCTGGCTCCTTCCACGCTCAACGAATCAGCATCGCGATTCAGCGGGGAAATGCAGCCAGTATTCTTGCCACTATACCATGAGGATCTAGTTTATTTAGTTATTTTTAATCTTTAGCTTTGATTTAAGGTTTTTATATTAATAAACTTATATTATATAAATTGTTAATATAACGTTTAAGAATTTTAAATGATTATTTACTTGTGTTAGATTATTAGTTCCCAATTTCCCATATAGGTATAGGCACGTGAATCTTATAATACGCGAGACAAAAGGACGAACGAAAATCCTATGTTTACATAAAATTTTCAGTCGTGTAAAATTTTTGTACTGTGTAAATGTTGGTACATCTAGTTAGAATTAGTTACCGCCTCATCACTTGATTGAAAACTCAAATAGTTATGAGTTTAACTTGTAACGATGTAAGGGTGCGCCTTTATCACGCATAGCGACTTCATTAGTGTTTTTGCAACATAAAATATCTATTGGTAGATAATTTCCTTGTATGCACATCTTTACAGTCCTTCAACTATAAACTCGCCATATATAAGGTGCTAAAATAAAAAAGTATGCATTGTTTGTATCCAAGCAACATACAAACTTTTTGATGTATACACATCTATTGGCGCGCCTTGGGGGTGAGTCCACCGTCGCGTTCTACTCCCTTTTGTGTGGAGTGTATACTATATAGTTCGTTACTTCTCCGTGTGTGTGTACTGGGTGTGCCTCTTTATTCGACTACAGTATACTTGACGCGTCAATTTAGATATTTCACATCCATCAGGCGTCCCGTGACGGCTACCATTTTATTTATATTGCTTGATTTAAATCGGCTAAGAGAAAGCACTAAAATCCTGTTTCACAATGTGAAAATAAAATTATAAATAAGTATATATGTAAATAATGTTATCTAACAAATAAAACTACTGAATTTTACAATGTTATAACGCTATAACTCTTTTTACGATGATTGTGACACGGTCTTACGGCGTTTATTTGACAGTTTAGTTGCAAAACTCAATATCTGCCGTACACAGACAGAATCTTAGAGAAAAATAAATGTAATTGTGACAAAGCAGGACAAAAAGTAGCGGTTTTCGGTCCTTTTGTCTTGCTTTTTTTCTATGAGACATTATATTTTTTCGCTTTCTAACTGAAGTTTTGTCAACGCACGGCAGTTTCAAAATAAATGACTACAGTTGTATTATCGCTCGGCTAGCCGCTCCGCTCTTATTGTGTGCTCAGTTAATTCAGTCGGGATTCGACGACGAAGGAAATTTGTGATTCAGATTCCAGTTTGCACAGTTTGGGCCGATTTGATTAATGGAAACTGCTATGTGGAAACCAAGAAGTTTGGGAACCTATGTTTAAAGAAGCTTGTTCGGAGACAGCGGTATGAATATGTATTTGTCAGTAATTGTTACGTGGTTTATTCTATCACGTTCCTTTGTTTGGATTTGTTTTTTTTATTATTTCAATGAAAGATGACTGATTGATTGAAATGGCTGAAGTAAAAGGAAATGCCGACAGAAAACGTTCAGTACCTAAAATCACAGAGCATGTATTAAAGGTGTTTAGCAAAGGTATTTCTTTTTTACCTTTGCAAAACCGTGTTTTACCTTTACTTCTCATCTGTTGGCACTAGATGTGGCAACACTTGCCGGGTCAAGGGTACCAATACCAACTTCCTCATTTCATGTAAATATTTTGAGGCTATACTTAATTTCTGTGGGGTTAACATACTTAAGAACCTCCAGTCCAACCCTAGAATACCTGCCTAATAATCATGCGGTGGCAAGGTCACATGTCATCTTCTCTATAAAAAAAAACCTAGGCAAATCTATTTACTGTCTTTACCTGACCCAGCAATTTGCCCGGTCAGTCTAGGGTTGGACATTCTCGAATCGGGCATTCCTTGGCTGGACATTCGCATAGTTTCTGTATTATGTATAATTTTCTCGGGGAATGAGATATGTTCCCGGGATAAAACGTAGCCTATGCCAATAACTTTTCGGCTCTTAAAGAATTGACACATTTAGGTCCATTAAGTGCAGCAACGGGCTTGCCTGCCACCTGTTCTGTTTAATATAAATAACTGGCAAAAGGTGGACACTGTTACTGTTGTCTCTGGCCACACCGCAAGGTATAAAAGCCGTAAAGGTGTGTTGTTGTTATTGTTAATTTAAAATGGTGGAAGGAAGTATTTTCTCGGTAATCCTAAAATTACGTCTAACTTCCCCCTGTCAGTTTTATTATTAGACCAAAAATGTAAAGGAAATAATAACTACGGCATCCCATACTAATTGTACAGGACAAAGTAATTTATACTTTATTTCCATGTCAATAACATACTTATTTCAGTGTTTTTATTACATTTTTATTATGCATCCCTCAAACTAACTTACACGAGTTCATTAAGGGTCCTATATTGGGATTTTTTCTGGGATAAACTATTCCCAATTTCTCTGTAAATAATCCACCTGTGTCACTGTAATTTAGCATATAGTTACTTATTGAATATATCTAAGTGAAATAGCTCTTATTTTTTCAATGGGTTTTATTGAATAGGAAATATGGGTAGTTTAACTTTGCCCCTGCTGTCTCTTTCATAATTTATCACAAAAGTCTAAATTTTTTTAAAAGCGCTGTTATACAATTACCCTTCAATTATATATGTCGATTTTTTTGGTAGCTTATTGAAAATTTAAAATAATAACTATTTTATTATTTTTGGCAAATTAAAAAATCATAAAATATTTTTTTTTTGAATTTTCAATAAGCTACAAAAAAAGCGATATATATAATTGAAGACTAATGGTATAAGAGCGCTTAAAAAAAAATTTAGAGTTTTGTGATAGATTATGAAAAAGACAGAAGGGGCAGAATAATCCTTTATTCTACCACCCATATTTCCTATTAAATAAAACCAATTGAAAAAATAACGACTATTTCACTTAGATATATTGAATAAGTAACTATATGCTAAATTACAGTGAGACAGATGGAGTATTTACAGAGAAATTGGGAATAGTAATATCTCCATACAAATTCCCAGTATAGGACCCTTAAAATTCTAAATCTAAAAATTTAAAAAATTTAAGTTGAGAATAAATATGCACCTTAAAAAAACAGTAAACGAATTTTCATAAAAAAAATATCCAGAATAATTAGCCGTCGACTAAAAAAGAAATCATCAAAATCGGTTCAAAACTGACTAAAAATAAAATACGATCCGAATTGAGAACCTTCTTTCTTTTCGTAGTCGGTTAATTCATTCAGTAAATTAATTACGGACGGAACCTATTCTGAACCACCACATAGACATATTCAGTAAATAGTATTCCATTTATAATATTATTAATACGAAAAACGGGACGGGGAAGGGGCTTCTAATATTACAGTACAGTAAACAGCATTATTATTTTCTTGGTTCCATTAATTTTGAAAACAGTCGCTTCAATTTTATTTTGTCCTCAAACATATCCTGAAGGAGTCGTTCGCTTCCTTGAAATATTTTTAGAAACACTTGTTTTGATTTTCGCCGTAACGAAATACAAAATTGCTAGCCTTTGTTTGGTTTCCTTGAGAATCAATTTTACCTGGACCTCATTCTTTGGCCCTTCTTTATTAACCATCTCTTTCAATTCTAAGCTTTAAAGTCGACTTATTAGAGTTGATATTTTGTCAATAAACGTTGTTGGTTTTTATGTCATTTTGTAAATGAAGTACGTGACTACCTGACTTTTTATGATTTCGGAAATCTTCGTCCTTTTTGATACTTGTTGCTACAGGATTGCGGTGTATATTTATTTATACTATTACATTTAACTATATTGTACTATATTTCAGATTTACATAAAATTTATGTGAAATAAACACCTTTTGTCTAAGTTATAGCGGCTTACGTGGTTTCATTACCTACGGCGTATTCTCCATAAATACCTTGTGCCTAAATCGGTTCTTTTGTTCCTTTTGAATTGAGTATTTTTTCTAACGTGAGATACCACTGAAATTTCTACCTGCCAGAGAAACTCAACAAAATCTTTCTTTTTTTTATTTCTTCACGGGTTTCCTTACAGCTCCCGAAACCGTTACGGTTCCAGGGTACACAGTGGAAGACCAACTCTCCCTCATTTAGCCGATGGTATTTGTGATGCTATACCTAACGAGTGGCCAGTTCTGTTGAGGTATATTTAGATGGAAAAGCCTCTTAAGTGTGGTTTGTGGGATTATGTACATAAGTTTTTAATTAAAAAAAAACCATTGGTACATGGCCGGGCGGGATCCGGGATCGAACCCGTGGTCTGCCTAGTTAATACCAGTTACCAAAATTATAATAATATTTTTTTTAAACTCTTATTGAAAAAAATTACAATAAAGACTTGCAAAGTTTGTTTATATCAAATAAGACAAGCTGAAATTCGTGAGATTTGTACAGAGAAAAACTTCCGCGCGCCATTTTGGCTTATAAAATCATTATTTATTATTTAAAAAACTTCAAGAGTTTTATTCTTTCATTTTTTATTTTTGTAAATTCTGTTCGATTCAACTTCATAATATTTGAATGCGCCTTTGAAAAAAGTGAAGCTAGCGTTGCCAGTTTCTTCTTCTTCCAAGTCGTTTCTCATGGCTGAGGGTCGTGAGTCGTGACACTTCAGGACAACACTGCCAGTTTATATTGTTTCAAATATTATCAGTACAGTCTAAGACAGCAAATTCTTCAAAGCGTGCACTGGACAATGATTCATGCCGTCAAAAAATAGGCGTAACAACACTGTCCGCCATTATTCATCTCTGAAGTGGCAAGAAGGGACGCAATTACAATTAATCATATTAATTACATTCATTTTCTTCACGCTAAGTGAGAAAGACGTCGGCTTTAATTGTCCTTCAAAATTTGAAGCTATTTCTCTTATTTATTACAATCGGATTGATAGGATTTTATAGCCCAGGGTACCCCAGTATACCTTGTTTTTTTTTACGGAACGATGTTATTAGAGAAGAATGCGGAGTGAAAGATGATTTTGTAACTAAAATGAGGGAAAAGTAGTTTACGCTGGTTTGGACACGGTAAAAAGGTTTATATGGCTGAAGTGAAACGAAATGCTAACAGACAACGACCTAGGTGTACTTTTATTGAACAAATAAAAAAGTATTGATCGATGGCAATATTAAAAATACACACAATCGCCGAGCATGTATGAAAGGTATGATAAATATAAAAGAAGCGAAAGAGGTATGTCAGGACCGTAGCAAATGGCATTCGATTGTCTTTGCCTACCCCTCTTGAGATAAAAGGAGTGATAATAGATAGATACATAACATTTAAAATATATTTTACATAATAATATGCAGAATTAATAATCAGATTTTAAAACCGTTATTTAACCGCCGAGCACATTAACGTATTTTTTCAAGTTCTGTAAAACTGAAATAAATATGACGCACACTTTCACAATTTCTTTAGTAAAAGTTAACCGATAAACAGTCCATTAATACTAATGTATTTTTATCAATAACTCACTATCTTTACGTACATGCTGTCTGTATTGATTTTTGACAACTTAATGCCGAGGTAGTCGACCGGCGAAGGGAAATTAATGATCCTTTTGATCCGCCCTACTTTTTAACTAGCCATAATAAAAAAGGTTTTATGGGTTATAGGAAACTCACCCCCTAAATAGGGGTTGACGTTTGTAAAGCTACGTGATGTGATTTTAAATTTGAAAATGTTGATGATTCCGTGTCTCTTTTTTATCAACATGTTTAGACTTTTTCGACACTTGTCCGACAAAATGTTTTCGACATTGTCCAGTTTTTTCCATTTTATTATCATTAAGTATGTATAATTATATGATATTATTAAAAACCACTAATTAAAATTGTCATTTACACGTGCTTTTAACAGGGTCCGGCCAATCTGATTGGTAAATCTGGATTTCTGATTTTTAAGTCTGGCAACGTTATATAACTTATGTTATATTGGTACTAAGCTGAAGAAGATACATTATTCTTATTTATTTAGCCGATGATATTTTTTAGTCTACTGTGCGTTACCAATTGGCTATCTACGGTACCTACTACTTCTTCAAGAATGGGCTATCAAATGCAAATAGAGATTTTAATGTCCGACTGGTAGTTCCAGAGATTAGCGCATTCAAACAAACAAACTCTTAAGCTTTATTATAGTATGGAAGACTAGATGACCCGTGCGAATAGTTTGCACCGTTAGTTCAACTGATCTCCAACAGATGGCGTCTTTTACAAAATAGACTTTGAGAAATAACACATAGAGATTATACAAAATATCTAATTATGTATTTTTATTTTATTTCAGGTAAGTCTTCACATTATGTTTATAACTATATTATAACTTTGTAAGTATTTTTTTTATTATGAATAACTAGCTTTCAGCTACGACTTCGCCTGTGGAAAATTTGAAATAAGTAAGATTTCCGGGATAAAAAGTAGCTTAGATATCACTCTCCGATTTTAATATTATCCGATTGTAAAAAATAAAAAAAATAATGATTCCGACGAATTGAGAACCTTCTCCTTCTGTTTTGAAGTTCTGTTAAAAAGAACCAATAAATTCGAAGCGATCCACCTAACCACTGTTAACGGTCTCAAAAATACCACTTATAACCAATTAACCCCATTTAATTAACGTCTAAGAACATCGGCTCCTATGTATAATACGATTTAGGTTTATTAATTACTTTTCAATCTATTTACACCGAGCAAGCCGGAGTGCAATTAAGGTTTCTTCTAAACTTAGTTAAGTTATATCGTGTGAAACTGGGAATAGTACTACCAGCCGGGCTAGCATGGCGACACGAAGAAAGAAGTCTGAATCTCAGTTAGAAAGAGAGATAAAGCAAGACAAAAAGTAGCGTCGCGGGTAGGGTTGCCAGGCGATAAAACATAAAAGCCGGACTCTGCGTTGTATTAGGCCGGACATTTTACCCTTAAAGCCGGACATTTCTTTTTTAAAACCCCAAAAGCCGACTAGACATTTATAATAAAAAGAAATCGTCAAAGTTCGCATTAAAGTTGTTTATTAATTATTATTTAATAATAAAGTCTCTCTATGAAACTTTATATCTTTCTCTTTCTAATTGAGATTAAGTATTTTTTTCGGTCTTCTCAATGAGATTCTTTCTTCGTGTGGGATCACGTGACAAATGTCATAAATAGGCAAACTATTTTATCTTTATTTGTGTGGTCATCTAGCTCGGCTAGATGTCGGCCCAGCATACATTTTTAGTTGAAATTGTGTCTTAATTTTTACGTCGATCGTATTAAATGTGTCAATTACACGTTAAATGGGAAAAATCCTTTCAGCATAGTAATTTTGACCAATTAATATTTTTATTTATCTACGGAACTCTTTAAGATATCGAGATGAAACAAAAAGCTGATTCTAACTCTAAATACCTACTATGATTCCTGAAAGTTTCATGAAAATCCATTCAGCCGTTTCACAGCCAATTCTGGACAAACAAAACTTGAAATAAATGGGTATAAATTATGTTTCAGTTAATTTTGAAATGACAGACTGACACTTTAATTTTATATTATACTAGCTAACTTTCATTCCCTCCCCTGAGGAGGTGGATTTTTTTTAAAAGTAGCCTTCCCAAGGGTTCAAGCCATCTCCGTATCTAATTTCTTCAAAATCGGTTCATTGGTTTAGCTGGTAGACAGACTTTCGAATTTATAATATTAGTATGGATTTGTAGACGACGTTACCGCCGCCGCCTACATAGCCGTCTACGCACAAATCTACTTATTCAAGGCTATGTTGCCCTATATTTCATTCAATGTACACAATATGCCAAATTGAATTACTTATCTGTAGCAGAATAATGGAAATATCTTTTGACCGATTTCTAAATAAAAAACTGCCAAGGGCGATTCGGACTTGCGCACTGAAGGTTCAGTAAAATACTTTACTATACAGATTTGCACAAATGTATTTTTGATCCATTAAATTGGATTATTGTGGAACTAATTATGCACGGATAAACATTTTTTTAATCTAGCCATGCGAGCATGACCGCGTAGAGTAAATCTACAGAGGGTAGACAAAATCTACAAGCGGTAGCATGATGTCCTCAGCTGCGTCAGTTTGTCTATTTATGACATTTGTCACGTGATCCCTTAAAAGACAAATTCTCTAGATCAAATCAAATCAAATATCTTTGTCAGTTCACAGATAAATGAACACAAACCCATATGGGCGAACAATTGTAATATGTAATTACAATTACTATATAAATAGAATAGAGAAAAGAAAAAAAACCAATACCCAATGTCAATAACCACCTAATTGAAGTTCAGAATAATATGTTGCAAATAATTAAATAAATGTCAAGTTTCAATTTAAAAACATCATTATCAAACAACTTATCAATATGTTGCAAATAATTAAATAAATGTCAAGTTTCAATTTAAAAACATCATTATCAAACAACTTATCAATAAACACTGTCAAATAATTTAAATAGAGTCAAAAAAAGAAAACAACTGTTTTTCCAACAGCCATTCATGCAGAACCTTTTTAAATGATATCACGTGACAATTGTCATAAATAGACAAACTGACGCAATTGAGGACTTCATTCATGATACCGCTTGTAGATTTTGTCTAGAGTAATGAGATTCTTTCTACAGCAAGATTCTACAAAGAAATAAGGAATAATGAATAAAATCCTCTCCCGGGATTAAAAATAGCCTATAACCTCCAACTATCGCTGTGCAAAAATCTTACGCATTTCTAACATTAGTAGGATAGAAAATTTCACACACGTAAACTTCCATTTTATTACCTAGAATATTTAAAAACGTTAACAAAAACTTAATAGTTATTCTAATCCTGGTATCCATAGCCAAAAACCGTTAAGAACATTAAGTTCTTTTATAGTGCACCCCTCGGGTGGGAATTTCTATGATTCCTTTCTTCTCCCTTGTCTATGATTGTACAGGTTTCTCACGCAGGTTGCGTAGAATAAAAAGACTTCGTCTAGGGGTCACGAATGGCGTTTAAAGAACCCTATTCTTTGTTCGAAATTTAAATGTTTATAGTGAACTACCCTCTTAAGAAAAGGTGACGAAACGGTTGGGCATATTATACTAGTTTCTTGCGTTTGACGAACATGATTTTGGTTACAAAAAAAAATTGACTTTATTGTTAACGTAATTTTTTTTTTATTCACTAAAGATGCCTCTCCGCGCGTTATTTAGAGAATATATGTGTAAAAATATTAAAAATGATTTTGTGAGTGATTCTTATTCAAATTATTTTAAAAAAGTGTGCCTGGATCGAAAGAAAGCAGTTTTCTTGCCATCACAGTGAGTATCTATATAGGCTATTTATTGTGGCCAGTTCTGTTGAGGTGTATTTAGATGGAAAAGCCACTAAGTGTGGTTTGTCAGATTATGTACATAAGTTTTTAATTAAAAAACCCATTGGTACATTTTTTCTTTTAAAACTCCTCTAGTGTTTACCATAAATGAATGCACTTTCAAAGTTCAATCCATAAGTTAGTCAATCCGTAACAACGAAATAGCCAGTTAATCCGCTCGGATGCGCTTCTAACTTTAATATGATGCTAACTCAAACATATTAAAATAAAGTTAACCTTTTATAGTGCGCGGTTACCAATACAATATTTTTAACCGAACATAAAAAAAAAGAGGAGGTTCTGTTGATGTATATTTAGATGGAAAAGCCTCTATGTCGCATTATGTACTTACATAAGTTTTTAATTAAAAAACCTATTATATGGTCGGGATCCGGGATTGAACCCGTGATTCCTTTCACAAAATTTTATCTATTTTTAATGTATGTATTTAAAATCTGAAACAACTCCTGTTAAAATAAAACAAATTTATTGTTATTTTGTAATCCAATCAAGAATGTCTTAAGAAATGTTGCCGTCTTGAATGTTTTCTACAGAAATTCCATTAAAAATTAATTAAGTGACAAAATTATCACCCTAAACACAATAAGTACAGAGAAAAGGGAAAAAATAATTTGCATCTTAACTGCCAACAAACCATTAAAGCCATAATAAAAAGGCTCAGTATTTTTGTAATATTTTCTGGCATGCTCGTGACCAGGGGGTATAAAATTAAGGGAAAGGGTAAACAGGGTCGCCTTTTTATTGGGGTTAGGTTACCCCGGGATTTGGTGTTGACATAATTAAGTTAATTCGTTAATTTCTCTCACGCATATGGCTTTATTTGCCGAGTTATCTAATTATATAAAAAAACCGGCCAAGTGCGAGTCAGACTCGCGCACGCAGGGTTCCGTACCATTATCTATAAAAACGACAAAAAAAATTACGGTTGTTGTATAAGAGCCCCCCTTAAATATTAATTTTATTTTAACTTAATTATTTATTTTTGAAGTGAATATTTCAAGCGTCTACCTGTTGCTGTTATCAATATCGAACAAAAACAAGCAAAAAAATCACGTTTGTTGTATGGGAGCCCCCTTAAATATTTATTTTATTCTGTTTTTTAGTATTTGTTGTTGTAGAGGCAACAGAAATACATCATCTGTGAAAATTTCAACTGTCTAACTATTACGGTTCATGAGATACAGCCTGGTGACAGACAGACGGACGGACAAGCGGAGCCTTAGTAATAGGGTTTCCGTTTTTACCTTTTGGGTACGGAACCCTAAAAATAAGGATTCGCTCCAAAAAAGTAATCTAGTGCTGATAGTAGAAAAATTAAGGAATCACTTTCTAACATACATTCATTGAATACATTTTCTCATGCAAATGTTTTTTTTTACAATATTGTAGAGTTTAGCGGCGTCGACCGTGTAAATTTTTATACCGATAAGTTTTTCAAACTCCTTCAGAACGGTATTAGATAAGGATCGCGACTCAGACTCATCAGCTTCTCAATTATCTTCTTCCATGGGCTGCGGTTCTCTGCTTGATGAAGGGCTGTGTAATCGAGGTGTCCAGGTTTTCGGACCATAGTTTTGGGCTTCGTCCTCAAGGTCTCTTTCCCTCCACCCCACCACATTCCAGGTTGTTGTCCTCTTTTTGTGCAATATGACCAATTATATATTTTTATTCCTTCATGATTTTGTGACATCTCATACGAATTAGGCAGCATATTAAAGCGCACTAACGCCAACTTTTAGCCCGACTATATTCCCTTCCTATAAATGATATAAACCTTCCTAGTGAATTAATATATGTAATCGTGAAACTAAATCGGTTCAGTTGTTACGAAGAAAATCGGAATTTTGGACGTCTGAATTGAATTTAGTATTTCAGAAATATATAATACTAGCTGTTTCTCACGACTTCATACATAGCTTTTGTCATGTTCACCTCTGCCCACCCCGTTCCCGTCGTCATGCCGTGATGGTATATAGCCTATGTTACTCAGGGATAATGTAGCATTCCAATGGTGAAAGAATGATCCAAATCCGTCCAGTAGTTTTTGAGTTTATTCGTAACAAACATACAAAAATACAAATCTTTCCTCTTTATAATATTAGTATAGATTGTTGCCTTACGGCTCCTGAAAACGTGTGTACCCAGCTGAAGACCAAGTCTCCCTCTTCTAGCCGATGGTATTTGTGAAGCTATACCTAGCGAGTGGCTAGTTTAGTTCTATTAAGGTATATTTAGATGGAAAAGCCTCGTGTGGTTTGTCTGATTATGTACATATATGTATAACTCGTACTTATTTATTTTATTCTTGTATTATTTATTAGCCCTTACAAAATGTACTCCAATTTCTTTTTAAAGGTACACACACAATAGATCTGATATTTCTTAACAATGAACGAAATGGGTCACTTTTATTTTCCCATACTCCTTAGAAAACGGCACAAATTGACCTTATTATGTTATTTCTGGGCACTTAAACTTGTTTTAACAAGTGCTTATTTTTATGTGTGCGATAAATACGGTTGGGTTAAACTTGGTTTTCAATTCAATCTCCCTTGCAAAAAACTTTACATAGCTAATTGTAAATTCTCACTATGTATTTATTGTAGATTCCATGGTACGGAATCCTGAGTCGTACCTACTTTTGTCACTTTACTGTTGAAAGCCTCACGCCTTTATACTTGAGGGGTTGGCAGACTTTAAAGAACATCCAACCGTGCCATTATTATTTTAAGTAGAAATAAAAAAATTAAGTATAAACTTTTCTTCAAAGCCAAACAAAATCACAAATCTGCAACAGATATTCAGTTAACTACTTAGCGAAATCATTCTTTGAAGATTAAATAATTAAAAAAACTTTTCTAAAAAGGCAAACGAAGCAAATTGACAAAAAAGCTTCACAATTTTTCAACAAAACATCTCTAATGCCGAACTTATTTTCAAAGTAAACTGGAGTCGGATAACAGTAAATAATATGAGCATTTTGTTTACAAGTTTGTTTTTGTCGGGGGGAAGTTTTGGCAAGTTCTAATGAAATTCTCTCATCCCTTATTGAAGATGGGGGATGTAATATAACTTGTATACACATAATGTTATATTAAATTATAATATTCTTAACCCACTCAGTTGTGTAAACACTATATTTCGAACCCGACTTCACTCGGTTTTATTGTAACGATGAAAAAAAAACTATGAACGTGTGATATTTTTTTTCACATGTTGCCTTACAGCTCCCGAAACTGTGTTACGTTTCTAGGGTACCCAGCAGAAGACCAAGTCTCCCTCGTTTAGTCGATGGTATTTGTGAGGCTATACCTAAGGAGTGGCCAGTTCTGTTGAAGTATGTTTAAGACGTCCACGGGTTCGATCCCGGATCATGGCTATGAACCAATGGGTTTTTATAATTAAAAACTTATCTACATAATCCTACAAACCAGTCTTTTCCATGTCATACCTTAAAAAAACTGGCTAATCGTTAGATATAGCTTTACAAATACCATCAACTAGAAGAGGAAGACTTGGTCTATAATATAACATCTTTCAGGAATTTTAAATGACAACATATTAAAAAAAGCCTTGCAAAGATTGTTACTAAAAATCCTAGAAAACGGAGGTATTTTGGGAGAGGAACAACATTTCTTATTTTTGTGTCAACAGGATCGGTAATATTAAAATTCTACGGGCGGGTTGCTAGTAGTATACCTATCATACAAAAGAGGTATGTCAGGATCGTAGCAAATGACATTCGATTGACTTTGTCTACTCCTCATGGTTTAAAAGGCGTGATGAGATCATTGATTGATACATATTTATGCCTATAATTATATAGTATCGTCCGTGGATATTTTGTAACTATAGCATCAGGGATAATGTAGCTTCCCAGTACTGAATTAATTTTTAGAATCGGTTTTGAGAGATCTTTACCTCTTTATAATATTAGTATAGATATTAGGCAAATGTGGACATTGTTCCCAGTGTCGTGATGGTAATTTTGTTAACCGTACCAACCACCGCCCCAACGGTTTGCCGTGACACGTTTGAGATCTAAGATAGAACAGGAACTAAGTAATGCACGCATATCACGGAAACCAGGTGCTGCATATAAAATGTGAATTAAGTAGTTTTTCGATCCTCAAAAATGCCTCAAATTATTCTCTTGTAATCTCAAAAACAACATATTATTGTATTGCACGTGTTCGAAAATTTTGCATCTCTTTCACCATTCGCACCTAGGCTACGCGTGAATAGAGAAAGAAAATTTCCAAACAAAATAATAAAAAAATATGTGAAATTATCTTTACTCTAAATGTAAAAAAAAAATACATTAGTAAATATATTAAGAGAAATCGAGTCGCAAAGTCGGTTAAAAATATGCGTGAAATTCATAAAACCTAGGTGTAGTTGATATTGACATATTTTTTACATTTACAGTATATATAATTTCACATACTTTAAGGGTGCATTAACTAGAACTTGCTATTTTTAATAAGTTTTGCACAACACTTGATTTGCTGAAGTCCGTTTTTGTGTGGGACAAAAATTATTAGGCGGCTCCTTAAGGATATAATGTGCTTTTTAATTCGCAAAATCTAAAAAATCGCAAAAAAATTGCAGATAATTACGTCTATTAAAGAATTGACACATTTAGGCCCGGTGGACACTGTTACTATTGTCTCTGGCGACACCGCAAGATATAAAAGCCGTGAGATGTGTTGTTTTAGTAATAAGCGAACAATTTCGAGTCTTACCCCTAAAACGTAGCATATTTTCACTGTCTCGCAGTTTTCGAAGCGTGATATAATTAAAATTTAAAATGTATCCCAAAATTAATTATTAATGGGACATATTCAAGAATATAACGCAAGTTTCGGGAGCATATCATTAACAAGCAGGAGGTGGGTTTAATGACTCCCTCACCTAAGAGAACTTTTCCCATTAAGTCTGCATAGCGTTTTTAATTTATGAGTGCGGTTTACTTGTCGAATTAATGAACCGTTTTACGTAAGGTTTTACGAAAATCGTTTTGTATACCTATTTCCAATTTAATGTTTTTATTATTGTGCTAATAGCTGTCATCTAAATAAATATCATGATTGGTGAGACTAGTTGGTGAGAATATAGGGTAGGGCAAGTCCTCACTTTTATGCTTGTTATGTCTTGTTATACCTAACATAACAAAAAAGTTTTTTTTTCTTTCTTCACGGGATGCCTTACAGCTCCCGTAACCGTGTTACGGTTCCAGGGTACCCAGCTGAAGACCAAGTCTCCCTCGTTTAGCCGATGGTATTTACCTATCGAGTGGCCAGTTCTGTTGAGATATATTTAGATGGAAAAGCCTCTTAAGTGTGGTTTGTCTGATTATGTACTATCGCAGTCAAGGGAGCAGTCCCACCGTAAGGTCTAATTTCCTGTGTACATTTCATATTATTTTTGTTCTTACTTCAAATGTTAATTGTTTTTATTAATTAATAAATCAAACGTGATTTTGTTTCAACCTCAAGTCTACTCACGTCAAATTGGTCACAGAGTATCTGTTTATAATTAGTTTATCAACAACACCAACATCATGTAGCAGTCAGTATAGCTTTTACTAACATTTTAGGAATACCAGAAAATAAAACAGATTTTTAATAAGTATAAAATTTAATTAAATATAATAAAATAAAAATAATATTAATAACGCGTGTAACTTCCATTCTGGGCAATAACTTCCTGCAACCTGTTTCTCATAGAGCCCACTAAATTCGCACACAAATCAGTGCCTCTGATATCATCCCATACTTGCATAACATGTTGTTCCAATGCCGCTTGTTGTCGTTCATTGCGTGCATCCCACCTCTGAACCATTAAACCCCATAAGTTTTCTATGGGGTTTAAATCAGGGGACCTAGCTGGCCAGGGTATAATGCGTATATCGCCGTGTTGATTAAACCACTCACGCACACGGTACGCACTATGTATCGGACTATTGTCCTGCACAAAAGTAATTTCAGCATGTTCTTCTGCCGGATACACAGATCGCACCGTGGGATACATGCTTTCTGACAACACATCGATATACTTAGCGGCATTGAAACGTCCATGTATGGGTACAAGTTCACCCGGGCCGTCTGCACTCATCCATCCCCATATATTAAGACATATACGACCAGACTCTGTGTTCGGTACAACATATCGCTCTTCGTAGCGTGTATTATTGCGCCGCCATAAATGTAAACGGCCTGTCTGGCTGGATTTAAAATTTTTTTCGTCCACAAATATTGCTGATGACCAGTCATGATCAAGGTATTCATAGGCGAAAGCCAGCCTTGCGGCTTTGTGAGCCTCCGTTAACTGCACTTTTGTTGCGTACCGTCTGTGGTGTAGCCCCTCCGCATGAAGCGCACGTCGGACAGTCCGAATAGAAGTGCCGAATTGTTGAGCAAACTGGCGAGTTGGGGTAAATCCAAATTGCTCGTAATCGTCACGCATCAAAATACGTTGATTATTATTAATTAGCGGTATCATACCCGGTCGGTTTCTGTGGGCAAGTGTATGTTCATTTTCCCAT
The DNA here is from genome assembly GCA_963924495.1 of Nemapogon koenigi. Taxonomy (NCBI): domain Eukaryota; kingdom Metazoa; phylum Arthropoda; class Insecta; order Lepidoptera; family Tineidae; genus Nemapogon; species Nemapogon koenigi. The sequence continues at coordinate 3,121,028 of OZ004650.1, forward strand.
CTAAGAACCAAGCGTCGCACCGTTTTCCTTGTTACTCCCGTCCGTTCGGCTATTTGCGATATATTGAATCCTTCATCATGAAGGCCAACAATTCTGGCTCTTAAAGCAATATCAATATTTCTTTGCATGATAATAATATATTTGTAATATTTTTTTATTAACAAGTGACAAGTTTATGACTTTATTTTGAGTCAATTTGACAACTATTTTTTTAAGCATAATATGTAGGTACTGACAACAATAATCTCTTTTTATAAGAAAGAGATAGAAATAAACTAACTGTTAAAGGATATTTTCTTTTAAGTGGGTATGCTCCCTTGACCGCGATAGTACATAAGTTTTTAATAAAAAAAAAACCATTGGTACATGGCCGGGATCCGGAATCGAACTCGGGGTCTGCCTAGTTAATACCAGACGTCTTAACCACTCGGCCACCGACGCACCTTTGAATTCTTCTAAATAAATAATAAAAAAAAATTATATTAAGAGATATTATTTCTCAAAAGTGTTTTTGTCTTTTTTGTTATTTAGTTACGGAACCTTAAAACCCTATTGGTACATGGTATTATTTTTGGTAAATTATTGGCAATTTTATTGAATCTTAGATTTCAGACTTTTAATACAAAGCTTTGTTCGACTACTTTGCACCATCGCGTGTGGAGGAGTCAGTGAACGAATTCAGGATAAGATTTCATCCTAACAGCAAAGGTGTTCATTGGCCATGATTTATTATTTTTATGGACTGTCCCTCAAATATATTACTAAGTCAAACAGTCACATGGCATCGCTAGTGCCTAAAAATATCAATTACGAGAATTTAAAAATATAATATCGGTGGTCGAGTGGGTACTGAGAAGTCACCGGTTTTCATAATAATAATATAACAAACCGTACAAAAAGCCTTTTCCATCTACATGCCACAACAGAGCTGGCCACTCGTTAGGTAGCCTCAAAAATCTTCAGCTAAGTGAGGAAGACTTTGTCTTCCGTTGGGTACCCTGGACCGTAATACCTTGTAAATAATTTAATTCTACTTTCTTTATAATTTAGTTAGGTATCTCTGTAATGGATTTGACAACATTTTCCATGTCCACTAATAGTATCCCTTTATTTATTTTTTTCTTCACGGGTTACCCAGGGTACCCACCAACTCTTCCTCTTTTAGCCGATGGTATTTATGAGGCTATTACTAACGATATAACCTTTCTTTTATACTTTATTGTTCTCGGATTTTTTTTAAAACAATTTTATTTCCATAACCTAATACCATGGACACCCTTTAGATAGCTTTATCCAATATATTATAGAGTTAGGCCGTTTTCTACTCCATTTGGTAGCACGCTTCAATCGACTCGACGAAGCATCGATTTTAATTTATTCACGACCGAAGAATTTGTTGAACTCGCTAAATTCATATGATTTATTCATATAAGATTTAGTAGAACAGGGAGAAAAATAGAATTTTATATAATCGCTCATATCCATCAACTTTCATAACTTTATTGACTAGAAAAAGTTGACATCAACGGATTGCTAAGCAAGTAATAAGGCATTTTACCGTACAACCGCATTCAAATCGGTTCAATGGTTCTCGATTTTTAGTATCCTTTCACCCCCCCCCCCCCCCTATTTTCGCCTTTTCGGTCCTGAAAACTGGTGGAAAGTAACGCTTTACCCTTTGCCTACATTATCGTTTCCCAAAGTGGTCTATATGGATCCCCAGGGGTCGATTTCTACTTGCTGAGAGGTCTACGTTACCAAGGATAAAGTACTACGGAGGTCTACAGAAATTTAAAAAAATTAGCAAGGGGGTCTACGACGTTTGGGAACCTCTGGCTACATGAAAAACACGCGTGATTCCAATAAACAGACATATAATCATGAAAGAATAGCTACGTTTTTTTTTTTAAATAGTACCTTGGTAGCAACAAGTGGTTACCTTGTGAAGTCCGCAGTCTAGTACACCTGCGACCGTTTTACTTTTGCTGAAACTAAACTAATATTTCATATTTCAGTTGAGTTTTACTTAGAAATCTTTATATTACTTGATTGCTACTAGATATTACGAAAGCAAAAATATTTGCCTTAAATTAGTTCGCAAAGTTATAATTGAAGCACTAGTACGCACTGGAAATAACTAAGTAGTTTTTTTTTTGTATAGAATAGGCTCCGAAGGTTTTCTGTGCTCCGAAACGACTGATTGAATTTAATTCTGCTTTTTACTTTCTTCTCTTTTCACTGGTTGCCTTGCAGCTCCCGAAACCGTGTTATCGGTCCCATATAGGTGCTTCGGAGGGCACGAGGAGTCGCTTCTAAAAATAATAATAGATATTTTAAGTTTGCCAGTGCCACCTGTTCTGTTCATAATGGACAACTGGCAAAAAGTGGACACTGTTACTGGTGTCTCTGGTCACACCGTAAGGTATAAAGGCCATAAAGGTGTGTGTCATTTTTTTTTAATTGTTCATTTGAAAAAATAACGGCTATTTCACTTAGATATATTGAATAAGTAACTATATTCTAAATTGCAGTGACACAGGTGGTGGATATTATTGCATGGCTAATTTGAATGGGGCGGAAGAAAAATAATGCAAGCAAAGTCGTGTTGGCAGTATTTAGTATTCTAGTATAAATAGTTATATATTTTTTAAATGTTCTATTTACAATTTATTAAAACAATTATTAGAAATCTATCATCACGCTTTTATCCCAAGAGGGGTATGCAGAGACAATCGAATGCCATTTGCTACGATCCTGACATACCTCTTTCGCTTCTTTTATATTCATCATACCTTTCAATCAGTTGTAATAGTTCCAAAGATTACCACAAACAAAACAAACTTAGCCTTATAATATTAGGCATCTATACATACTAGGGGCAACGCTAGACTTCCTTCATCCTAAACGGCTAGGTACAAAACTGGAAATAAATCCAGATAAAACCATGAACAAAATCTAGTCTGCGATAAAATTTCAATAGACCACCTGCCTCTAGTACTTTGTCTAATTAATTGTGGTCCACGAAAGAGGTACTTCGATTTTATAGCTCCTTATTTTCTTTGCAATTTCAGTGAAACTACTTCAGTAAAAGTACAGCTAGAGTTGCCAGACGTCTGGATCTGGATAAAGCCGGACATGGTTTCAATGGGGAAGAAAACTGCTTCTTTTTGACACTAGAGGGCGCTGATGTACCTTGGCCCAAACAAACTGTCAAATCACATAGTTTTAATATTGAATTAAAATTGTACTATTAATATTCCTAAATGCCTTGTTGTGTTGTAATTTGATGCAATAATAATGTAAATCCGTCTGGTATTAACTAGGCAGACCCCGGGTTCGATCCCTGATCCCGGCCATGAACCAATGGGTTTTTATAATTAAAAAGTTAATTACATAATCCGACAAACCACACTTAGAGGCTTTTCCATCTAAATATACCTCAACAGAACTGGCCACTCGTTAGGTATATATATAGTCTCAAAAATACCATCGGCTAAAAGAGGGAGACTTGGTCTTCCGCTGGGTACCCTGGAACCGTAACACTTTAATATAAATGAAGCGAAAGCGGTATGTCAGGATCGTAGCAAATAGGATTCATCTGCCTACCCCTCTTGGGATAAAAGGCGTGATGATATATAGGTAGACAAAAACACTCCCCAGGCTAAAAAAGTACCCTATGTTTTAATACAGAACACAAACTCTTTATCCTCATCCGTTCAGCCATTGAAACGTGATTGAGCAACAAACACAAACATCCCGATTTTCGCATTTATAATATTGGTAGGATTTTTGTATTTTTAACCATAGTTTTAAACGACTCGAAACGAAATTTCGCGTTCCTAAAGGTGGGCAATCCCCGGCCGGTCGCCGTACGGTCCACCGAAATCGACCACAGACTCGTCCAATTCTTATCGCGCGGCCTACCATCCGTTTTCAAATCGTTGTATTTGTAGTTAATTTCGATGACCGGAACGATCTGTCACACACACATCCACACGCCTTTGTTTAATCGAATCTTGTGTGCTGTTGGGTGAGTGAATTGCATGTGATCTAGATCGTATGATTTACATTACTAATGTGTGGCCTGCCTTCAATCTCGATCATACGGCGGCCGGACCGAAAATTTTCTGTGAATTTGAATCCTTATAAATTTTAACTCCTGGCAACGCTAGTCTATAGAGCTAAGTGAATTTACTGCGTGGCCTTCGGTTTTGACCTTGATCGTAAATTTTGGGCACGAACCGCTTCAAGCAACAAGTTCATTCACTTCTCAATTTAATCATAATATTAAATTACTAAAATAATGTATGAAAATATCTTGGAAATTGATAATATTTTTACAAAATAGGTAGGTACTAAAAGCACGCACACATATTTACGGCCTATATAGATTGCGGTGTAGCCAGAGAAACCAGTAACAGTATAAAATTTTAGCAGGTGATAAGCTATTTGCAGATGTTAAAATACGTCCCGTATCCCGGTCATGTACCAACTTGGTACTTGGTGGTCAGCTCGTTCTCCGCACTCGACGTCTAAAAGCGCCTATTTTGCGTGTTTGTCATGTACCAATGGGTTTTTTAACTAAAAAAAACTTATGTACCTACAGCATTTCTATCTAAATATACCTCAACGGGACGGGCCACTGGCTAAACGAGGTATTTGTACACGGTTTCGAAAGCTGTAACCAATTGTTTCAAGTGGTTTATTACAATTTAAACCAAGCAAATATATTAAAATTCTTCAATTTGACAAGACTTATCTTATTTAAAAACAAATATCAAGTGTCATATTTTCCTCATATAAATATCAGAACTACATTTAAATCGCCCTTTTCCAAGCTCACCAAAAAGTCTTATAATAAAAGAGTATGTAACAATAGTAAGGCCCCGTGAAGAAAGAAAAATAAATGTGATAAGCTATTTGCTATACTTAATGGACCTCAATGTGTCACTTCTGTTATTTTAAGAAAAAAGTGCGGCAGGATTTAAGTGCCCTCCGAAGCACAATAAATCAATTAAAGGTCCGTGTTTTATATTATATTTTTAGACAGTATTCTTTCATGATGCCGAAATCGTGAATTAGTTAACAGATAATTTTATTTCAGGCGCACAATAAAATTACGGCATTGTAAACGGGGATTGGTCTATGCGATAAGAAAACTGTTGATGTTATAGTTTTGTAAACAAACTACTTTTTCAGTGGAAATGAGCCGCTGAAGTGACCGCGTCTTCGCGTGTGTTTTTTGTAAACACTTTACTTCAATTTCGATGAAATTTCATGTTTCTAATTTTCTTTTTAAAATTTCATAAAGTCACATTTACACAAACCAACTACATGATGGTCACAGATTAGATAAAATAACAAAAAAATAACTTGGTTAGTGATTGAGATTGACAGACAGTTAATATTATACTATAGTTTGTAGTCTGTGGTTATTTATTTGACATTTAGATGAATGTGACGTCATTTCCCGTTTGCGGTCACGTGACTAGATTTTTCATATAGATAGGTATTAAAAAAGAAATATTTATGAAACAAATTAAAAAAACATTATTTTTATTGATTAGGTATACATTATAGACTATATAAAAAATGTGGCAAGAAGGATTTACCATTTTTACATAACTTTTTGACATTTGCAGTCTCCAAAGCGATCAAATCGTCACGAAACGATAGATAGACTGTCTAATCGACTACGCGATTCCAAGTATTTTATTCGAGAAAATAACGTCGCTGGCCACCCCAATTCTTCATTATAGCTACAGTCCCTATATTTTCTTGCGGCTTTCTCTTGGATGTCCACCAAATAAATCTCGTTTAAATCGGATTAATAATTTATGAGTTGTACCCCAGTATTAGCGATAAAGTAAGAACCTGTTATAACGCCTGAGAAAATAAAGCAATAAAGAATTTTCTTATGAAAAGAAAAATATATTTTTACTTTGAACCAAGCACACAAACTTAATGAAGGCAATATCAATAACATAACTAAAAAATCCTTTACTTAGCCGAGTCTGTTTGTCTGTCTGAACCATTTTCATTCAAAAACTACTGAACTTATTTTCTTACGGTTTTCACTATTAGATAGGAAGGTTTACGAGTATGAAACATGGATCTATCATGTTTAGGAGCTAAGTATTAACAGTATTAGTGAATCAAGTCGGGGAAACACTTAGCTCCAGCGCGTTTTCATGGCGTATGCTGTCTAATCCGTCAGATATATAACAAAGTGATGTAGGAATGAACTGTGTAGAATAAAGTGATGATTACTTTACTTGGGACTTGAACCCACTACAAGGAAAATCTTCAAACTTTAACCCAGAAATCCTTTTCTTTCAAGTTATTTGAATTTTTCACATTTCCCACCCGTTTGTTTGCTACCTATCCTTTGAGGTCCGTCTCGTAATCCAATAGCGGTTTTCAAATAAAATTCTTTCTCTATTGACATGATTCGATTCGAACACAATGACTCGATAACACTTCAATTCCGATTGTACTAGAAATTCTAACGCTGAAAAGAATTACTAATAGAATATAGTTTTCACACACGTCTTCATGGCATCTACCTTGCGACACGACCAGAGAAACAGTGACCAATTTTAGCCAGTTATAAGTACCTCAAGAGAGCTCAAATGAGGTCAAATAAGGGTGCAAGCCGGGAAGACGATTCTCAGGATAAGAGAAGGATTTTTTTTTTGCAAAGTGTAATAAACTTTTAGCCGTCGGTCTTTCTTGCATCTTTACAAATCCGATTCAATGACGCCTAGACTTTAATAACAGAACTGATTCAGGCGTTTGTTAATGTTAATCAAATAGTTGTCGCAAAAATCAGTGATTTAAGTTTTCTATTAGCGACTAGCAAAAATGTATTCACTACTTTTCTTACAAAATTATATAATTTTGACAGCGTTTAAATAAAAAAAAAATCATACTATCACTAAAGTAGGCCACACATTGGTCCGGCATCGCACTGAAAACTTCCCATTCCGGCCGCCGTACGATCTAGGCGGACCGTTTGTTACAAGAATTGGACGAGTCTGTGGTCAGTTTCGGTGGACCGTACGACGGCGCCAGTCGAAACCAGTCGTGCGACGGAAATTTGTAAATTGCGCACCTAACCCAGTTGTATTAAAGTTGCTAGCAAGTAAATGGCTGTGTCTTCAAAAACACTTGTCGTTATGTCAATTTTTAGGACTCCGTACCCAAAGGGTAAAAACGGAAACCCTATTACTAAGGCTCCGCTGTCCGTCCGTCTGTCTGTCCGTCTGTCACCAGGCTGTATCTCATGAACCGTGATAGTTAGACAGTTGAAATTTTCACAGATGATGTATTTCTGTTGCCGCTATAACAACAAATACTAAAAAACGGAATAAAATAAATATTTACGGAGGCTCCCATACAACAAACGTGATTTTTTGCTCGTTTTTGTAGACGCTTGAAATATTCACAGAATATTTAGTTATATATTCACTTTAAAAATAAATAATTAAATTAAAATAAAATAAGCTCCCATACAACAAACTTGATTTGTTTTGCCGTTTTTTATAGATAATGGTACGGAATTATACATCGATTTACGGAACCCTTCGTGCGCGAGTCAGACTCGCACTTGGACGGTTTTTTATTCCTTATTTATTGTTGTGAGGTTAGTTGCGTTTTGACAGTAATTATTGCTACGCTACGACCAGCTGTGGCGATAAGTAATCCCATACATAGCAATTTAGTCTATTATCTGCATAATATAGATATGGGAAATTTTCCGCTCTTTTCCTTTTATTTCTTTCTTTTAAGTGTACTTAAAATGATGGTATCGACTTTTGGACAGCAGCCAGAGCTCGCCTTACTTGGCAGTTTAGTGGGATTCGTAAAATGGCTTGCTTTTTTAAATTTTTAATCTTTGTTTTCGTAATGACAGCTTGTTGCTTCGTCTGTGATATAGTAGAACGGAAAATCTTTATCAAGAAATACTTGCGTTTCCTAAACTTCTGAACGGATTTAGGTGAAAATTGCAGATCAAAAATTTTAATACTTTTTATTCCATCAAACAGGACAAGGGAAGAAATTTATATGATTTGGTATCCCTACAAATGTCAATCTTTGCTTTTCTCAGGCTTTTCACGCGGGTAAAATTTTTATCCTCTATTATGGTCTTGTGTTCATACAAAAATCCCATAGAAAAAACCACGGGTTTTCTAGAATTTTCCAATATTTCTTTCCCTAACCTATATGTATACAAACCTTATTCAGACTATTACAAAAATAGCCAAATCGGTCCAGCCGTTCTCAAGTGATTCGCTTACCAACGAACAGCCTTTAATTTTTTATATGTACATTTAGTTTGTTGCAATTACTAAACATGACATGAGACTGTGTAGCAGTTTGCCGGAATTTTGAATTGTAATTAGGTTAATTTTCTAAGAAAATAAATAAAAAAAAAAAAAAAAAAACATTTGACAGCTGTCACTTTACGAGAAATTTAACCTTTATGGCGCTATTAAGAGTGTAGTGTACCGCGTCCATGTCCATACAAACGGAGAAAACCTTTTACTACCCCTAAATATTATTTAATTTTAACGATTTTGTAATAGTTACTGACATAATGAAAAACTACGTACGTATTTTTTCCTTTTTTCAAAATTCGTAATAGGTCAAAAGTTATAAGCCCCTCAAATCTCGGTTTTTTTGGTTCATAACTAGCTCGTAATAAACCGTCTGTATTTGAGAAACAAAGCAAAATTTCAAAAAAAGCAAAACGTACGTACGTAGATTATAATCTGCTAAAACGTTTGACACCAAAATTATAAGGTTTCGTTATAGTTTAGTAGGTGTAAATCGTTTTCCCCCAAAACGCAATTTTCAACGAAGAACATACCTACGAACACTCACGAGCTGCAGTGCTCTCTGTCGCACTGATGCCCGTGGGAAGAGCGCGCTTGAGACAGAATATGATTTTCTAAATACCTATTTCGCTGCGTACGCTGAGCTACACGATCCTCTTAAGCATTGAAGCTGCAAATTTTCAAACCATTGCACTCAAATATTCCTATTTTCTTACTTTATTTCTGTATTTCAGACAATTTTAATGTAATATCTACTAATGAAAACTTTTTCCTTTTTACAGGTAAGTACGAGAACACGCTGAAAAATGTAGAATTACTTTTTTATACACAACAAGTAGGTACTTTATTATTAAATTCGTCTCTATATGAAGAGCTGGGGACAATTTTAATATTCGTAATAGATATATGCCTAATTTAATATTTATTAATTTATGAAATAACAAGAGAATGAAAGAAAATTATATTGTCTGCCTAGCCTAAGGATACAATTAAGAATTCCTCAGTTCTCTTTTATTATTTACGCAAGGATATATCGTTTAGTTCTAGGAGTGTGTAGGTTGTTGGAGGTATCGGGTTTGATTTCTGATGGCCTAATCTATTAAGGTGACAGTGGTGCCACCTTAGAAAGGTCTAGAATTTTGCATATTTTATATGATTTAAGGCTTTTGACCAATTAAAAAAATCATAAAATCGTTTTATTTTGAGTTTTCATTAAGCTAAAAAAACGCGATATAAGGTGATAGATTATGAAAGAGAAAACAGGGGCAAAATAATTCTTTATTTTACCACCCATATTTCCTATTTCCATTTTCCTATTGAATAAGTAACTATATGCTAAATTACAGTGACACAGGTGGATTATGTAATAATATTTGTAATACAAATAAAATATGCGGTATTTTGAGTTCGCCCGATAGAAATAAATTTCCAAAATTTTTGATATGAAACACATCTATTAGCGCCCTTATAAAGGTGAGACCGACTCGTATGCCGTGACGGAAAATTGCGTCATGTACCCTCTCCCCCGCCGCTCTCTACTCCCTTGTGTGGGCGTGGTGCGGATCCTATATACTTCGTTGCTTCTCCATGTGCCTCTATTCAACTAGAGTATAGTTGACGCGTCAATTTCGATGTTTCACATCTACCGGGCGTCTCGTGACGGCCACCTTTTTTTTCTTACTATCTTTATTCTTGTAATCCATTTTAAATGTACCTAAATTATTTTAGTATGGTGCTATTTGGATCCTAAATCCTAATATTACCGTTTTGCTATCAAAATCAAATATTTTATTCAAAGTAGGAAGGTAAAAATCTCCGCTTTCTGAACGTCAAATTAGAGTATCAACTTTTGGTTCCTGCTAACTCGTATTACATTTTCATATCAAGTAATAGTTGGGCAGTTTGTTAAGCGTTGCCATTTAGTTAATAACCTAGTCTACATTTTGACAACTTTGTAACCCAAAGATAAGTTTTGGCATAAGTAAATAATTTAATAGAAAGCTTATTGCAATTTGTTACACGTCGTGCTTTGGCCTGAAATAAATACAAAAATAATTACTGTTTTACATGTTATACTAGATAATTCGCACCGTAAGTGGTGTTGTTGTCATAGTTCAACTGATCTCCAACAGGTGGCGTCTTATACAAAATAAATAAATTAGTATGATTTTAAAAGAAACATTTAATTTTGATTTCTTTGTTCATTTTTCGTCAGTAAAATAATATTCAAAATGGCGGATCAAACATTAACTTTGATACAGTATTAAAAAAAACACCTTTGAGAATTAATATACAGAGATGATCACATATTCCATGAACAGAAACCTTTTTCCATTAAAATTTTCCTTCACGTCAAAACGGAGCAACGGATACCGGCGTGATTTTTGCTATTAAGCAAAGAGGGCCGCGTATTTTTAATCCCGGTAAAATGGAAACTCTCCTAACTTCACTAGCTAATTGTAACTTTCAGAAGATTTTTTCAGCAAAACACCTTTCTGAAACCATTTTGGAGAGGAAATAGGTTTTTTTCATAGTCGTCTTTAGGGACCGTGTGAGAGACAGGTTAAGCGGAAGGGCTTATATGAAAATCGGTGAATTGGGTCTCAGGTCCATCAATTCTAATCCAATACCCGGAAAATGGAAGACATGGCCGCTGGCACCTTTCCTTTCAAAATTGCAAAGTTGAAAATTAGACCTGCGAAGAGTGTATAGTTTATTTATAAATAATTTTTGTCCGCGGTTTCACTTGCAGGTGATACAAGGAATACAACCTTTATATACTAGAGGTCCCGGCTTTGAACGGGTACAATATAGTTTTACTGCTTTTTAGGATTCCGTACATCTCCGATGAAAAACTCATGTGTCTGTCTCTAATATAAGAAAATTTACCGCCCTGTCTCAAAAACTACTGAGTCTATTTGAAAAAAAAATTCTTATAGTTTAAAATCCTGTCTGAAAAAGGTACGCGAATTTGGCCACTGAATAAGGTATTTATATATATAGGCTCCCCGGGCGTAGTCGGTGCGGAAAGCTAGTTACAATTTAAAGACTTTTTGCAAGCTTTTATTTGCAAATGAATAATTTTCACTTGGATTTTGTGTTATATCTCTATCGCAGCACATCTTATGAAAGCGCGCTGACGCTAACTTTTTGCTCGACTTGAGTCACTAGTCTCATTTGCTCATCATCTTCACCTATATCATAATCCACATCAAACACGTCATTTTCGTTCTCAGGTGAATGATTTACAAGGGCAACTAAACAATAAACTACCTACCTAACGAGACATACAATCTCTCTGATCCCAAAGGGCAGTGTGACGCGTGCCCTTAATACTAAATATCACTATCACATAGAGAAATGAAAATAAGGAGGCCCCTTGTCTGGGATTTAATATGGCCAACCCACACTCCGTAGCAACCGCGTTATATAAGTAAACTTGTTTCACATGCTTACAATAATTTCAATATCTACATAAATACGCTTTTAACTACTTATCTATTAGAGATAGATATATGCTACAGCGGACTTTTTTGTAGATCATTTTCATCTCAACAATTATTTCTTACATCATTTTGTTATATCTCTGACGGATTAGACAGCATACGCCATGAAAACTCGCTGGGGCTAACTTTTTCCCCGACATGATTCACTTATACTGTTAATACTCAGCTCCTAAACATGATACGTTCATGTTTAATACTCGTAAACCTTCCCTGTGAATCAACCTATCTAATAGTGAAAAACGCAGCAAAATCCGTTTAGTAGTTTTTGCGTGAAAAGGTGACAAACAGGCAGACACGGCGGGATAAATGCTAACTATGATTTTGCCTAGCTAGAATGATTTTGATGAATCATTCAGGGATAAGGTTTGTGATGATACGACCTTATTTTCCTGGCCGCTTACAAGCTGGCCATCATAAATAGCATTTATTTTGATTTTAGAACACGATATTGTTCATTTTAATTCAATAGAACATTGTATGGAACCTAAATTAAAATTTTACTCATTCCTTCACAAACTGTTGACTTAGGCAGTACTCTGCCAATTGTAAAATTTATTATATTTCTATTTTATCAACTAAGTAAATAACTATATAAAATGTATTGAATCAATATTCAAGAACTAATATCTATGTTAATATAAAAGGAGCGCAAATAAGTATTGTAAGTATTTTTATCATACTTTGTATTGTGTTACTTCAATAGCTTAACGCCCTGTAGTAATGTGTAGTTCATTTTTATTACAGTGCGCTCCTTGCTCCTTACGGCTCCTTGCTCCTTACGGCTCCTTCTCCTTTCTCCTTCTCCTTGGCTCCTTACGGATGCTTTTACTGGTTGTTCTTTTGCTGCTTGTTCCTTCCTTGTTAATTCGACCAATAAACGAATGGTGAAAGTTTACTACGAGTTTTCCTGCAATACCTACCCGGCCTGGCTACCCCAACCCGACAATGGCGCCCAAACGTGATTAAAATGCTACAGGAAGAAGGATTAAAGAAGAAAGGATAACGAAGTAAGAGAACATAATATTTATTTTAATACAAACTTTTATTTCAGGATTTGTAATGTCTATATAATCTCAATATATAACGTAATTCTATTTAAATTCAGTAGAATATTTCTTGGAGATGATGGTTCTGAATCAAGGTTATGTCGGCAAACCTTCGAGGTTGACAAGTCTGATGATCTTGGTCAGATTCCATTATTGAAGAGGATATTTTTTAATTTTTATACAAAGGCAGTATTCTTGAATCATTTTACATTAAATTCACTTATTAATTTCGTAAATTCAGATTATATAGTCACATTGAATGTATGGTTGTATGTGAGATTTTCATTATATATATATCTGAAATCTATAGATTACTTCCCATAACTTAAATTTATTAATAATTAATTTAATTTCCGTTATATTATCCCGTCAATTCAATATTTTTTAATAGAAAAAGGTTCTTTTTATAGTCGTAATTTTTTCAAGAAAAATAATATATATTAATTTTTCTTATAATTGCTAAAATATCTATTTTTATCCTAAAAGTCTATCGTGATTCCAGAAAATAATACATAAATAAATATTATTTAATTCCAAAATTTCATTAATTGCGAGTTTTTTAATACATTTTTAAAATATCCAAAACAATTTGTCCATTCTTATTTTAATGATTTCTAATATCACACCTACAGTTTACATAAGTAAGGCAATTAAAATATTAAAATATTTCCGAGAATAAATTTAATATATAATAATAAATTTCAAATAAATTATGATACATATAAAAGCACCTCGATATCAGAATTTGAACTCACTTGATTTTTCTTTGTTTTACACAATTTGTTTTGCTCGGCAATATAGCATTGGAATATTCGATTTTCAAATGTATCCTATATAATTTCTTTGTCATTGACAAATTTTTAAATTTTGAATCGACGACGTTCGATTTTCTTTCAATTTTCAATTGTTATTTACTATGAAGTCTATTTCATAGACATATGATTACGCTCTTATTACAACTAGGGGTAGTCATGTTGATTTAAATTCAAATATTATTTTATTTCATATACTTATATTATTAGCTTTTCACTGGCTTTGCTCGTTGATAGTTTGGCATGCGTTGATTTTATTTCATAATTTTTTTTTCTCTTTCAATATGGATGAGTTACACTTAAACCAAGGAATTTTTTATATCTATATTATTTTACATTTTACTTTATTTTATTTACAATTTATTAAATTGTATTTATAACCTTATGGTTACAAGGGAGGTTAAATTTATTTCAATTTCACAATTTGGTTGTAAACATCTAAGTAACTAAAACTTTTACATATTTACAAATTACAGGTTGGATATATAACCATGATTAATAATTACTATTTTCCTTATTTCATTCTCATCATTTCATTTATTGTAAATACTTGTAATTATTTAGAGCGGATTGCGACTCTTTAAAAAAGCCTTCGTCTGTTATAAATATTATACCTAATATCTGTGGATGTATTTCCATGGGTGTTTATTAGAGCAAATTACGGCTCTTTAAATAAACATTCGTTTATTATTATTATATCTATGAATATCAGGGTATTCATGGGTGTCTTTTAGAGCGGATTGCGACTCGTTAAAAAAGCCTTCGTCTATTATTACTACTTAATATATCTGTGGATGTATTTCCCATGGGTGTTCGTATGAGCGGATTGCGACTCTTTAAACAAGCCTTCGTCTATTGTATTATATATAAATAAACATAAAACAGCGGATGGTAACTGTATAACTAAGCCCTTACTAAATTCGAGAACGTTTTTGAGTCATTCCTTATTAAATGGGAATTACTCTATATTATAAATGAGTTTACTGTACTTACTAATAACAGATTAAACAGATTAAATGAAGATGAATGTTTGTGATTTGTGTGATTGTGGAAATCGTTTCTCTTGTAAAATAATTAGTTTTATTTATAATAAAACTTGTAAATGTATCTTTTCATTTCATTCATTAGTATTTTTATATAAGTCTCATCATCAACTTTATTTTATTAATTCTTTGAATAAAATCCTTCATTAAGGACAGGATTTTTTCGGGGGAACCCCGGTATTGTGATGATACGACCTTATTTTCCTGGCCGCTTACAAGCTGGCCATCATAAATAGCATTTATTTTGATTTTAGAACACGATATTGTTCATTTTAATTCAATAGAACATTGTATGGAACCTAAATTAAAATTTTACTCATTCCTTCACAAACTGTTGACTTAGGCAGTACTCTGCCAATTGTAAAATTTATTATATTTCTATTTTATCAACTAAGTAAATAACTATATAAAATGTATTGAATCAATATTCAAGAACTAATATCTATGTTAATATAAAAGGAGCGCAAATAAGTATTGTAAGTATTTTTATCATACTTTGTATTGTGTTACTTCAATAGCTTAACGCCCTGTAGTAATGTGTAGTTCATTTTTATTACAGTGCGCTCCTTGCTCCTTACGGCTCCTTGCTCCTTACGGCTCCTTCTCCTTTCTCCTTCTCCTTGGCTCCTTACGGATGCTTTTACTGGTTGTTCTTTTGCTGCTTGTTCCTTCCTTGTTAATTCGACCAATAAACGAATGGTGAAAGTTTACTACGAGTTTTCCTGCAATACCTACCCGGCCTGGCTACCCCAACCCGACAGGTTTCTGATATAAAAATACCTATTTAATTCATGCAAAGTCTGGACCAATTGCTTTTAAAATACATTATTATTGTTTGCCAGAACTATATAAAACGCCACGTGTCAGTCGCAGACAAATCCTAGGGGATTTCATTGCTAGGGGTGGATTTGCGGACCAATTTAGGTGCATGCCAAAATTCGCTGCCCCTAAATTCCGTATTTCGAACACAAAGGGACCGGTTTTCATTAAACTATTTGGAATGGCTTATAAGTACGATTATTTTGTCGCGTAAATTTGGTTCAGCGACCGTTCAAATGAAAAAAACTTCTTTTATTATGGGTCCACCGATGTTAATCGATGATTTGCCAATGTCAAGCCTTTACAGTGATATGCCCTATTAATCACTGGCTAATCACAGCGTGGATGGTTTAAACTGGATTCCCTATCATGTCACGGCGGGACGCGTGTGTTGGTCGCCATGACATAACGTAGAATCTCAAAAAAAACTTAATGTAACAGAATAAATGGCAAAGTCTGTCTCTGGAATTAATGGACATAGAGCTCAGGCTGGCGCAACTTAGAACAAAAAATTAGGGCTAGGAAAAATGAGCCAATACTAATGGTGTCGCATCGCCATCTCTTTTACGCCATATACAGATGACAGAGATAGCAAATATTTCTATACCTATCCACAATACGATGTTGTTAGGTTGGCAGTACCTTTCAGCCCTAAGTTTAATTTCATTTCAATGTATGGCAGTCCCGACTCTTATTGAAGAACATAGTGATTGCTACTTACTCTATGATGGAGCTGTAATTTCTTAATATTAATACTAACTTTCATTCCCTAAAAAAGTATCCTATGTTTTTCCCTAGAGTTCAAGCTGGTGGTTTAACTGTTGAAGTATAGGATAGGATAGGGTGCGTCGGTGACCGAATGGTTAAGCCGTCTGGTATTAACTAGGCAGACCACGGATTCGATCCCGGATCTCGGCCATGTACAAATGGGGTTTTAATTAAAAACTTATGTACATAATCAGACAAACCACACTTAGAGGCTTTTCCATCTAAACATACCTCAACAGAACTGGCCAATCGATAGGCTTCACAAATACCATCGGCAAAACGAGGGAGACTTTGTCTTCAGCTGGGTAGGTACCCTGGAATCGTTAAGAAAAAAATTTGGCTATAGGTTTCGAGTCAAACTGGCACTCTTTGTAATATTAGTATAGAAAGGTAGACAGAGTTATCGTTACGTAAATTGCTAATTTTTAATCGCTTGGCAAAGTTTTTTTCATATTTTTTAAATATTACAATTTCTCTCTCCGCAGTAAGCTAACAAAGTTTTGCGGAACCAACATTTTGAAACCAATTTTATACTTGAGCGAACTCTCTTTGCCTAATATAGCTTAAACTAAATAAAAGTTCATGCAGCTAACATGTAGTTCACCGCATTTCTCTTTTCTAAATTATTAAATAGGTAGTTTTTATTCGCTTTACACGCTACATAAATACGCTTATAACTACTTATCTATTACAGATAGATAGATGCTACCGCGGACTTTTTTGTAGATTATTTTATGCTACACAATTCTTTCCTACATCATTTTGTTATATCTCTGACGGATTAGACAGCATACGTCTTGAAAACTCGCTGGTGCTAACTATTTCTCGTGATGTTCTAATCGTAGGATTAACTCAGTTGTTATTTAACTAATCTATGATTAACTTTGGCTAGATTTTCAGTTTTTCACGTGATTTTTTTCTAAAAAACAAACGAGATTTTTCTTCTTAGACCGTTTTTCATTTCCGTATGCTATTAAACCTACAAGCTTTGTTACAATTTCGTATTAAACACGCTGTATCGGACATGACGGCTGACTAAGCAGAAAATAGCTCTGGGGGCATAAATGCAGCCTCGGTTTATGAACATGGATATATGTTTTCCTAATAGAAATTGTAGACTATTGTCAATGGTAATTAATACGCCTTAGGAATACCTCAACAGAGCTGGCCACCCATCTCCACCTCATCCCCCAATGACTGTGGACTGTCGAGTTACGATTTTGTTTATATACGAGCTTTTCGCCCGTGGATATATTCTGAAAAAATTAAGCACATGTCACTCAGGGATATCGTAGCTTTCTATTAGTGAAATAATTTTCAGAATCGGTTCAGTAGTTTGAGATATTACCCCCTACATCCAAACTTACAAACTTTACCTCTTTATAAGTGTACTAGCATTCCGCCCCCGGCTTCGCCCGTGGATATTTACGAACAAAATAAAATATACCCTATACCTACCCCTACCCTTTACCCCTACCCCTACCCTTTACCCCTACCCCTACTTCTACTCCTACCCCCTACCCTCTACCACTACCACTACCTCTATATCATCAATAGTTTTCGCAGCGCATGCGATGTAAGGAATTTCTTAGGTCACTTTTGTACACCTTGGGTTACATTATTGGAGTTTTAGTAAGGATCCCTAATTTTTTTTTGAAATTAAAATTAGCCTATGTCACTCAGGGTGAATGTAGCTTTCCAATGGTGAAAGAATTTTTAAAATCGGCACAGTAGT
The DNA here is from genome assembly GCA_963924495.1 of Nemapogon koenigi. Taxonomy (NCBI): domain Eukaryota; kingdom Metazoa; phylum Arthropoda; class Insecta; order Lepidoptera; family Tineidae; genus Nemapogon; species Nemapogon koenigi. The sequence goes on from OZ004650.1 coordinate 3,139,096, forward strand.
TTTTGAGTTTATTCATTACAAACATACACACACACACAAATACAAATAGATACATATATAGATACAGTATAGATTATAAATTAGTATAGATAAGTGACAAAAATGTATCCCAAAGTGTTCTGGGATATAAAGAACTCCCTGATATATGACTCCCTGTATGGTTATACCGCCATTGCTCGGTCGCCAGAGCCTATGACATTTGGGGTCGGACAGTTCTTATTCCGTTCTCCCCCTTACCTTTGTGCAAAAAAATCCTTAGCTAAGTTTTGACTAAGAAAAAACACACAAATAAACACATTATATTAGGAGGTTAATAAATCAATATCTAACAATATCTTTGATATATGAACGTAGATCTCACAAAGAAAGTAAAAAATCGTCCGCATATATTCCCTAAGCGGTCTATAGTACTGAACAAAGCTTAGTCGTGTTTCATGAAAATTTTCTTCAGTTTTCGAGTACTTTTTATAACACTTTGCTAACGTATTCTGTTATTATGCTCTACTGAATTGTTATGAATGTTTACTTATAGAATGTATTTCTCGCTTTTGAGTTGCTTTATTCAAATGTGCTAAGAAAAGTATAAAAATAAGTGCTGTTTTATGCATGGATTTAATGATGTTTGTTTGCAATTCGGTGTGTAAACTAAAAACTAAGGTAGTTTTTGTCGGTATTAAATATATCCCTGAATTTGGTGCTGCATGGAAAACAAAAATATTCAAATTAGTTCTTTGAAATAAAAATATAAAAAACATAACTTAATTTTTACTGTACCTACGTTTAGAAATTATATGCAAAACAGTTTATTTATTAAAAAATAACTTTTTGTTCCGGCATTGTCCCTGAAAATGTTAAAACAATCTTTTTTAAGGCCGTTCGGTCGTATTTCTCTGGTTGCAAATCTTACGGACCCCTAACATTTTTTTTTATAAAAACAGTCCAGTAATTTTCGAGATATTAGTATGAATTCGAGATGAAATAAAAGAGACAGGGCGACGGTTTTCTTGCTTAAAACGCGACAAGATAGTTTAAGTTTGTCACTTTATTAATTCTCAATATTGAGTTATATATTTTATCCCGTTCTGTCACCCTTCCAAAACATTAAGGTCAAACTTGAGAATTCCTCTGAACTAGGTTAATTATGTGTTCACACGACAAATTGCTGTCTCGGAGGTTTTTAATTAACTACTCACTTGCAGCCGATATAAAACTTTTATATGGCTATTTTTTATTGAATCACGATATCTGACTTTCTACCGCCTGAATTTTTTAATAGATTTATCGCAAGAGATATATGACTTTTTTGAAAATCATTTTATTCTACACATTTTGTTATATCTCTGACGGATTAGACAGCATACGCCATGAAAACTCACCGGGGCTAGGTTTTTCCCTGATTTGATACACTTTTACTGTTAATACTAAACATGATAATCCGTTCAGTAGTTTTTGCGTGGGAACGGCACAGACGCGGCAAGGCACTTTGTTTTACGAACAAAGTTTGACAGTCCAGCATATATAATTTGTCACACCTCAATATCGATTGAAACTAGATCGTTAGGGCGCGTCACGGTTTGATGCTTTATAAGGGGTGCCATTGTCTACCCTCTTATTTACTTTTTTTTAAATACATACATACATTAATACATATACATGAACAGCTGCCACGTGGCATTGAGATAATGAATTACTTTTTTAGGGGTTCGCCATGGATACAGATATGCTTTGTTGGGTTTTGAAACATGTATGCAATTTTTCGTTACAGCTTAATCTTCATATGAATGCGTTAAATTAATAAAAAAAACCCCGTATTTACAGATTAAATCTGCAACGTCATATTTATTTCAGACTGGCGAACCCGCCCTGGTAAAATATGAGTTTACAACAATATAAATACCTATTAGAGATAGACAGAATATGCTACAATGGAGTTTTTTGTAGGTCATTTTATTCTGCATAATAGTTTCCTACAACATTTTGTTATATCTCTGACGAATTAGATAGGATACGCCAGGAAAACTTTGTACCCGACTTGATTCACTTATACTGTTAATGCTCAGCTCCTAAACATGATAGCTCCATGTTTAATACTCGTAAATCTTCCCGATGAATCTACCTATCTGATAGTTAAAACCGCAACAAAATCTGTTCAGTAGTTTTTGTGTGAGCACAGACTGAAAGCAGTGGGGGACTTTGTTTTATAAAATGTAGTGATTTCTGAATCGATGAATTTTCCCTAATGGTTTTTTGTTTGAACACGGTATATTTACAGACGAAACCGACAAAAAAACTTCATGTCTCAATTTATTTTGTTTGCCCAAGGCGCGAGGAAAGGATTCGTGTTTTCTTTAGAAATATATTTCTAATAACGGACGGAAGAGTGTTTTTGATATGAAAAACGAGTCGATAACGTAATTTGGTGCAACGTTTGATTCAAATCCCACCAAAAATGCTAAGTGGCGTCGTCGAGTGGGTAAAACGTCGGCTCACAACTAAGAAGTCGCGGGTTCAATCCCCACATCTGACAAGTACCAATGGGTTTTTATAATAAAAATTCTATGTACATTATCTGACAAACCGAACAAAGAGGCTTTTCCATCTACACACCCTGTTAGCTTCAAAAAATCTTCGGCTAAGTGAGGAAGACTTCGTCTTCCGCTGGGTACCCTGGGGTCGGCAAGGGGTCCCGGGAGCTGTAAGGCAACCTGTGAAGCCTTTTTTTTACTTTCGTTTTTTTGTACTTCGGAGGGCACATAAATCCGGCCGTACTTACGTATGTTATAGAAGTGACACATATAAGGCCATTATAGGTGCAGCCGTGTACACAAAATCTCTCTATGTAGACAAAATCTTAGAAAGAGAAAGATATAATATCCCGTAGAGATAAGGCAATACAAAAAGGATCGGTTTCCGCGACGCTACTTTTTATCCCGCTTTGTCACTACGGGAAATTATATCTTTCTCTTTCTAAATGAGATTCTGTCTACGTAGAGATATTCTTTCTACACCGTCAGGCTTGCCATCTTTTCCGTTTAATGTAGACAACTGGCATAATGTGGACACTGTTGCTGGTGTTTTGTTCGTGTTATAAGTTATTTTTAAGGATCCGTACATCTTCGATGAAACAACTGAAATCTTGTGTCTGTCTGTCTTGACGAAAATAGTTGAAATTTACTACATTTATGTAGAGTTTGATGATCCAATTTTGGTGGATTTTTTTTTCCAAGTGCATCATGTGACCCTGACCGTATCAAATGAAAAGTCTAGTTTAACCCTAAACGAAAATTTTGTCTTAAAATTCTGACCGAAAACAGAATGCAACATGGCCAATTTATATTTTTATCTCTATCTATCTCTATTATTTGAAATTATGATGGCAAAAAAATATACACAAGCCCTTGCAGGGTGGCCAGAGCTGTAGCAATGTCCACAATTGACGAATAAGCAACAAATTTTTCCCTGAAATTAACTCTCTAGGTATATTTTCAGACTTTTCAGTGCGCTCTGAAGCACGAAAGTCCTGAACCTCTATCGAGTCTTATAAGTATTTTTACGAAAACACTTGCCACATAATAATGAGGTGGTATTAATTTTCGTAGTAGAGAAATCTTGTGTCGACACGGTTCGAGTAAATTACTCTATTTCCTTGCAAACTGCCCCCGACGCAATAAAAGTGGACGATACATGTGGACGTAGCCCTATTATTAAAATAGGGTTCCGTAATCTTCAACGTATGATTTTGCTGAACTAATATCAAATATCATACTCTCTAAAATACTAATAATAAGCTGAAGTATTTGTTTGTTTGAACGCGCTAATCTCTGGAACTACCTGTCGGATTTGAATAATTGTTTTTGCATTTGATAGCCCAATTCTTGAGGAAGTTTTAGGCTATATAACATCACGTTACGACCTAAAGGAGTGGAGCAGTGACTATTAACGCGGTTGTACCCGCACATATATATAAAAACCTACCAAGTGCATGTTGGGCCACGCATAGAGAGTAGGCTTCTTTAGTCTCTGCTCCAACCCAAGATGTTTGTGCAAGTGTATGTAATTCGGATGCGTTACTGAAAAAAGCATGACAATTCAGAAAAAGAATACGCGATTTTCCACACCCTTCATACTTGTCGCCACGATTTACCAATTTTGGTATCTCTATATATTATTTCTCAAAGGTGTTTTTTGTCGGCATCAAATATCTCCCTTAATACTGTATTATAATGTTTGATACGCCATTTTGAAGATTATTTTCCCCTCTAATGAAGAAAAATAAAGATTCTACGTCATGTCATGGCGGACAACGCACGCGCCGCGCTTTGACATTATGGGGAATCCAGTTTAATCCTGTCCGCGCTGTGATAGTCGACGATTAATAAGACATATCACAGTCGGTGGGAACATCTTAACTACCGATTAATCGGCTATTGTTACTGTGACGTCTATTATACTTGACATTGGCGGAATCATCAAAGCCTGATGGAGCCATAATAAAAAAAAATAGAATAGAATAGACGAAAAATAAACATACAAATCAAAATGTTTCTTTTAAAATTAGACTAATTTATTTATTTTGTACAATACGCCATCTGTTGGAGATCAAAAGTTTTCGCACGGGTCAACTAGTAATTTCTTATTATCAAAATAATATTAATAAACAATAATTATTCGCCTACAGAACCACATTTACGCAATACAAATCCACTTATCCAGCGGAACTCTAAAAGTGGGGGCTGAAACTAGGATTATTTATAGGCAACATTCATATGAAATATGTTTGACATGGTAACACAGTAGAGTTTACTCCCTTGTACACAGAGTTGTTTACCACTATATTTCTTCATAACAAAACCTCTCACAGATGTGTGATGTGATTTTTCAACGTCCTGAAACGCTGAAATTCTCTGATATTAACCCCACGTAAACTTACTATAGCGTAATTGCTAAAAGCGTTGACTTGAAATCGGTAGGTTCCAAGTTCAATTCCCACTGTGCCAAAAAATGCTGACCACTAATGTTTTTTTTTCTTTTTTCTTCACGGGTTGTTTCACAGCTCCTGAAACCGTGATATCGGTCCCAGGGTGCCCAGCTGAAGACCACTTCCTCTTTTAGCTGATAGTATTTGTAAGGCTATACCCACCGAGTGACCAGTTCTGTCGAATTTTATTTAAGAGTCTGTCTAGTATGGTTTTTTTTACATTCGACTAATAACATTCCTACGTTTTCAGTGACTTTTTTAATAAAACATCTTCATAATATATACTTAGTAGGTTTTTTTGCAATCGGTTCAGTATTTTTGAAGTTCACTTCTTAGTTTGTTTTTCATCCGAGATAATAATTTGGGTCGAAAATTGCAATGCTTTTTTAATTTTATTTATTAAAGCTCACATACAGATTGACAGCTATAAAATATATATATAAATTGAAACTATATTAAATATAATAATAAATTGTCATTCGAGAAGAATGCGGAGTGAAAGATGAGGTTGTCAGTTGTGACTAAAATGAAGAAAAGTAGCTGAAATAAAGAAGGATGAAAGATTGACTAAAAGTACACACAATCGCCGAGCATGTATGAAAGGTATGATGATTATAAAATAAGCGAAAGAGGTAGGTATGTCAGGATCGTAACAAATGGCATTCGATTGTCTCTGCCTACCCCTCTTAGGATAAAAGGCGTGATCATAGATAGATAAATTAGTAATTAAAAACTTAAATTTATCTTAAAATATTTTAGTAATTATTTACAATAATGTCGCTTACACAGCCACGAAAATCAACTATGTGAAAAGCAGTAGGTAAATTATATATTTTAAATTTTTAAATATATTGTTAACATCAGGCGATTTCAATGTCACATGTATACTATGCAAATTACACATACAAACTCATGCAAATTTAACATCTCACACATACAAACAGCACAATAGCTTAGATCTAAAACAAAGGTTGCAACAAAGCAACGGTTTCAACCCTCTCACAACCTTCAAACAAAGGTGGTCATGTTAGACTTCATAATAAAATGTATAATTTTTGTGAAAGCAAAACGCGTGCCTTATTACTTGTTGCCAACGAAAAATGCCCCCAGGGTCCGAAATGGGGGGAAAGGAACAGCTGCATGGTATGTACACATCTGCCAGCCCTACCGCGGTTTTAAATGCACACATGGATGTAAAAAGGGTCGTTCACATATGGATAAGTGCGTATGGAGACTGCTTTTTTTTAATATTTAAGTCTAAGTTTAATTGAAATTAGGTCAATTTTGAAAGGAGTAGTGTAATTTTGGACTATGAGCATTTGACATTCGGTTCAAAAATCTACTTGTTTAAATATGTTTTAATGCGCACCGAATGTCAAAGAGGAGCGAGCTCCAGTTATTTGGCGGTCTCTGTACCATAATACCAGATACCATATCTAGAATAATAATAAAAATAACTTAGTAACTACGAAACCTATACTAACTTAGTTTTATTAAGGATAGGAATGGAAAAAGAAAATGACATAAATAAGTAATGATTTCCAGGATATAATCTAAACACAATACAACTTAAATAATACTTACAAATATCATGCTCCTTTATAATATATTTATTATTCAGCTTTTTGTAATTTGTTCATTGTATTAAATTATTGACATTATGAAATAGGTGTGTGTGCTATGCTAAACGGAATTGACTAAAATTGAGGAAAAAATTAACAAATTGCAGAAACTGTTCCAAATTCAGATTAATTTGAATAATTCTTAAATTATAGGTAGTCAGTAATTTATTTTGTAAGGTTTACAACTATTCAACCCTCATTATAAAAAAGTGGTCTCATTTATTAGCTAAATGAGCACAACGTTACAGGCAGTCATGGGGACTTGAATAACAGCGGTTTTTAATTTATAAGTAGGTATATAACGCCATCTGGCGATCATTTCACATATAAATGTATCTGTGTACAGACCGAAGCATCGCCGGCCAGAAATGCGCAAGCAAAAAATGCCCGACCCAGGCATACGTGGAAGCCAGTACACGAATTCAGCACTCAGGGATAATGTAGCTTCCTATTAGTGAAAGAATTTTCAGAATCGGTTCAGTAGTTTGAGAGATTACCCCCTACATCCAAACTTACAAACTTTACCTCTTTATATATAATTTTTCCTTTCTTTACGGTTGCCTTACGGTTCCAGGGTACCCAGCGGAAGACCATAATCTTCGTTTGTCTAAATGTAGATTTCATCATAATACATACACACAAACACTTTGTATTCCTGTTTTTGTGTGAATTTCTTTCAGAGGTTGTAACGAAAACAGTTTTATTTTTACTTGTTGAATGCTTGATGGATTATGAAGGATGATTGATTGAACGCGCTCCTTCATCTATAAGGTGGAGCGTTAGAATTGTTAGAATGTCTTGTTTGTCCTACTAAATTGCGATTGATAAAATCATTAGTCAATTGTTAATTGGCAATAGTTGGCAATTTTATTAAGACGATGTGAGCTTCAAAAAGTTGTTATTTGGAGCAAATACTCTATTAGACACTTTATTGGCTACATTTTTGATTACGGTAAAATAAAAAAACCTTCCAAAATAATGAGTTTTTCGTCCACCAAACGAGCAGGCATTTTTCTCGTTACAAATATCTATCTATCTATCATCACGCCTTTATCCCAAGAGGGGTAGGCAGAGACAATCGAATGCCATTTGCTACGATCCTGACATACTTCTTTTGCTTCTTTTATATTCATCATACCTTTCATACATGCTCGGCGATTGTGTGTACTTTTAATATTACTTTCGATGAAATTTTTTTTATATGTTCAATAAAAGTAGGTACACATAAGTCGTCCTCTTCCAGCATTTCCTTTGACTTCTGCCATATCAACCTTTTTAGTCAATCTTTCATCCTTCATCCTTTGAACGTAAACAAACCAGCTTTTTTTTCATATTATTTTATTCGTTCCGAATGCAGTCAATACGCCTACGTAAAGACCACTGCTTTTATCTTACTTTCATGCTTCTTATTCCATACCCAAGTCTCGCTTCCATAAGTAAGTGATGGGGATACAATACAAAATTTACTTTAATTATCAAAATATTTGCTTATTTTGTTTTGCAATGACAAAGACAAAACAAACTTGTATTTATGTTCAAGTCGTATTTTTGTTTGTTAACATTAACCTTATTTGTCTTCAACTTGATAAAGTTTTTCAATTCAATCTCTAAAAGCCAATAATATTTAGGATTGATTAGACTTCTTTCGTGACCTGGCTTCGAAGCATTGATTTAGTACATCATTAAGATCTTTACTGTCTTTTTATGTTTGCCAGTCCAATTTTCTTTAAAAGGAGTTCTTGATATTGCGTGATTTTATTTAAGCTTTCAAACGAACTTTTTCCTAATGGACTTTAAAGAGTTGAATCTAAGTGCCTTAAATACTCTAGTGTTAAACTACTTTAATCTAAATAGAGTCTAATTAGTACTAACTTTTTATTCGTTTTCATGAATAATTTAAGGTTTCAGGAATAAAATTCAAGCTCAAAAAATACAGTGGAATAAATATTACTTTAAAATTAGACTATTTTAAAAGACGCCATCTGTTGGAGATCAATTGAACTAACAGTACGAAGTTTTTGCACAGGTCATCAAGTACTAGGTATATACATTTTAATTGCATAGATTTTTCAGTGTTGGTTTATAATTATATACTCGTACACTTTTGTAGCATATTTTGTTTGAGTTGTGCCCATGTATAAATAATACTTAAACACAAATTGTGAGCTCCAATATTCAATTAATTAACGAATTGACGAATAATTTATTCATAATATTTAGTTGTAGTCACGAAAATCGAATAATCACAAATGCTCGACGCAAGAATCAATTTCAACAAGGTATTATTACATTAATATTAAAGTTATTCAGGCCGTCAGCAAACACGTTACGATTTTCGTATTATTTTAGGGCTCCAATTTCTTATAATATGTACTAGCTTTGTACATATGTTATTAGAGAATGATGCGGAGTGATAGATGATGTTGTGACTAAAATGAAGAAAAGTAGTTTACGCTAGTTTGGACATGTTCAAAGAATGAAGGATGAAAGATTGACTAAAAACGTTAATATGGCTGAAGTGAAAGGAAATGCTGGCAGAGGACGACCTAGGTGTACTTTTATTGAACTTATAAAAATATTGATCGATGGAAATATTAAAAGTACACACAATCGCCGAGCATGTATGAAAGGTATGATGATTTCGTGAAAAGGGACGCAAGTGTGTAACATGATGCCGGGGAAACGCGCGCTATTTGATTTGACCAGTAAGCGTGCGCGGTGGTAGAGTTGGCCGTATCAAATTTCATCAAAATCGGTACAGTGGTTTAGCCGTGACGGAATATGATCCCTGAAATTCCATTAAATTTTTTTTTAATTCTCTCAATACCCTAGTTTTTTTTAATTATAGCGGTTTATTTGTTTAATTCTACATACAATAAAATTCTACAATTAAAGCTCTAACAAAAAAATCTCAGTTACAACATTCATTCATAATTTACAAGAATTTCGACAAAAAAGTACAATTTGTAGTCAGGTATTCCATGTAAATAGTATAATCCGACCATTATCAGATATACAACAAAACAATACAATACAGGAAGCAACAAAGGACATTTTGTTGCGGTCACGTAACACGATGATGTAGAGGCATTTCGAGTTCTCGTGCAGAACTGTTCAGTACTACTCTCACGTACTGAGCTAGACTCAATGTTAGGGGTGGCACTTTCATTTGAATATTATATTTTATATTTAACATAGTATTAAATAAGGACCTGTGTTTAGGAATCTAACCTTTACACCTCATTTCACCCCCTTAGAAAAAATATTTCTTTTCATTTTCATATTTATATCTTCAGTGGTTTAGGCTGTGCGTTGCTTGTCAGTCAGTCAGTGACACGAAGTTTTATATATTTAAATTATTTTCATGAAACTTCTTCTAGAATAGGGTGTGCTCGCCAAATAAATTGAGCGTTGCACTCAACAAATCGCCCATACAAATCGTATAAAAACTACTGTGTAATAGAACTATTTTTAAATTTAAGTTTTAATTGTAAAACGACTGCTACACTGTCCGACAGCCGACTCAACCAAAGTGACGGTTCAGAAAACTACCCACCACGACCGACGACTTGCCACGACCGTTCAAGGCCAAGTTGAACCGAAGGTTTGTTGCGAGCAATGTTTCCCACTCCAAAAAAAAAACCTTTATTATAAATATATATAATTTGTTTTTTATTTTTTTTAAGTCAAAAACCCCTAAAGTCACCAAAATTACATTGAAACCCCCTTATCATTTTTTATAATATTCTTCATTTATAAATTATTTAATATTTCAAATATAATTTCGTTTCTTCTGGTTATGACTTTTTTAAATTATACATTTGAATATTAAATTATTTTTAGTTATCCCAGGGCCTGTACTCGTAAATCAAAAAGGCCCTTAAAAATCCCATCACATTTATTTACCCCCTAAATTTAGGGAAAAAACCCCGAAGTTGGGATCCCTGGTTGCGGTACGTCTCTATGGGCGACTAGAGGGGATTGAAAATGGCGTTCCCACGCACAGAAAGGTCAAGTCGGTTCGCACCATCAAAAACTTTCGTAGCCACAGTAGAGGGGATTGTAGAAGACTTTCTATTGGTTAGGTCACGTCGGTTGAGTCGGCTGTCCCACCGTGTGGAAGGCATTTAAAGTAAATAGTAAATACATTCATAATAATAATATAGCGTTAATTTTGTATGTGTCGTTCTTAGTATGGCTTAGTAATCCTACTAATATTATAAACGCGAAAGTTTGTGAGGATGGATGGATTTTTGTTACTCCTTCACGCAAAAACTACTGGACGGATTTTGATGAAACTTTACAATGTTTATAGCTTATACATCAGAAAAAAATCCACAGTAGCATATATCTGTAGCATACCATATAGAACCCGTGCAAAGCTGGGGGCGGGGGGTCACTAGTAATAAAATAAAAATAAAAATTACTAATTAAATAAATCTAGTAAGGCAGTGTGACAACCCTGCCCCGCGGTCTATGCACTGTAGCATCCATTACCGAAGGTGATGTAAGGGATCTAACTACAATTGAGGCTTCGCTCGCCTCACGTCGCTAATTGAGATTGATTTTGTGTCTATCCTATAATTGCCTATTATATTGGCAACTTTGCAGAGCATCTTTAGACTATAGTCTAAAAAGCTCTCTGGTTTTTGACAGCGTTAACAGCAACAGCGGTTAATAAGCATAATTTATAGTCTTTAGCCTCAATAATATTATTATTATTATATATTGTCATTACTTGAGAACGGCTGGACCGATTTGGCTTTTTATTTTAAATGTTCGTAATAATCTGAATATGGAAAAATAGAAAAGTTGCCCAGAATATTTGAAAATTCTGAAATTGAACTAAAACTTATTTTTTCTATGGACCTTTTATATGAGCTGGTTATAAATATTTGTAATAATGTTATAAGCATTGTAAGAAGTAAACTAGAAAACAATTGGTTTTATTTGAAAAAAAATCACTTACCTACATTATTCCATATGGTTATGGCTACGTTTTATTAAAATAAAGTTAAGGTCCCGTAAATCCATAAGCATTTTAAATTTGTTAATTAAAAAAAACTAGTAAATCCTAACTAATAGTATCAATTTTGCATAGATTGATCCCGGAAATATTTAGAAATATTTTCGGTCACATTAAAAAAATCAGGTGCAAATCCGGGGCAGACAGCTAGTATATCATACATAAGTGAAATTACTCGCCAACTCACCAAATTTCCCCAGTCGATCAGGTACCTTAAAATTTCTCTATCAGACATTTCCTGCAATTCCATTATTCAAACTTGGTCGACAGCCGTAACAGCTGCAACTATGAACGTGTTTCTGCTGTATACTTAAATGATACAGTATAGTATTGTCCAGTTGCTACTTTTAAGGTATACATTGTTTATTGCGACAGTCTATTGTGTGCGTTTGCGACAAATTATATTTAACTTTAACTTATCTATCTATCATCACGCTATTTATTCCTAAGGGGTAGGCAGAGACAATCGAATGCTATTTGCTATGGTCTTATATGTTCAATAAATGTACACCTAGGTCGTCCTCTGACAGCATTTCCGTGCTTTTTATGTACCCAGATCAGTTATTACGCCACAGATTGTTAATCTAACAATAGAAAAAATTTAACTAGTTCTCACAAAAACCGCAGAAGAGAGATATCACAATATATATCCGGTATATATCCTACAACTGTCTCTGTCGATCTGTTTCTCCGTTTCAATGTGAAAAAAGGACTTGAAACAAACATACTTTCGCATTTATGATATTAATATGGATATAGATTTAGCATGTTTAAATCAATACTAATATTATAAAACTAAGGAGTTTGAGATATACCAGCCCGATATTATTTTCTTCTTCTTCTTCCTTTATTATGGCTCCACCACTGTTCATCGGTGATTTGCCAATGTCAAGTATTATAGCGTTTATAGCCGATTAATCGGTATTTAAGATAATCCCGCCGACCTTGATACGTCTTATTAGTCGTCGATTAATCACAGCACGGTCAGGATTAAACTGGATTCCCCATCACGACTCGGCGGGCGCGTGCGTTATTCACCAAGACGTGACATGGAATCGATATTATTTTATTTGCGTTAAATAGCACCATAAAAGTCAATCAAAAATTTTTACGGACGAATATGGGGCCGAAAATTAGTATTTAAAATACAGTTGCGTTTGCTTTCTTCTTCTTATTTTATAATGGCTCTATCAATGTTAATCGATGATTTGCCAATGTCAAGTATTATAGACGTCACAGTATCAATAGCTGATTAATCAGTAGTAAAGACGTTCCCGCCGACTGTTAATCACAACCATCACAACGCGGACGGGAATAAACCGGATTCACCATCATGTCACAATGGGGCGCGTGCGTTGTCCGCCATGACATGACGTAGAATCCTTGCGTTTGCTTTGTTTGAAACTTTGTCGCAATAACAACTTTAGATTAGCTTTAGATATCCAAATGACACTTTAAATACAGACCATTGCGCAATATCAGCCATTAGGAAGGTCACGTGCTTAGCATTTCCGTTTTCAGTGATATTAAGTGGAACACTCGAAGCTGCAGCTGTAGCGCCACTGAAACTTGAAAATTCAACAACTAATAGTTGAAATTCAGTCCACATGCCTCTTATTACGTATCTCAGTTGCTAGAAAACCTCGTCCACAGATTAGTAAATATGACAGGCCGAGAGTGAGTCTACCGTGTGCTGGCTCTTCTCGGTTTATCGAACATTAGTAATCTGTGAACGGTTACCGTAAATTTTTGTTGGCAATCGAGATACGTAGTAGGGCAACAAAGTTCTAAACTCGTTTTTTGATAGTTACCTTCGGAGCTGTTGTTTAAATTGTTCGTTTCATAATAATAGCTTATTCAAACTTGCTTAATTGATGGGTGGTGCATTGTAAAGTTTTGTTCACTAAGCAAACTTCGTCCATTTTCTAAAAAAAAATGATCCCGGCCATGTACCAATGGGTTTTTTAATTAAAAACTTATGTATTCGACAAACCACATTAACAGGCGTTTCCATCTAAATATACCTCAACTGGCCATTTCTTAGGTATAGCCGTGTGCCTGATTTTATCAAGAGGTAACGAATTCGTCTGCGCTCTGTGAAATATGTTGTTAGATTTGTAAGTTTAAGAAGGAATTGTCCGTCAAAATTATTTTTTTTTGACATAACTTTGGAACCACCTACCAGTCTGAAATTTTATATGGAGCATGTTCTTGGCCTTAGATATCGTTTGGTCAAAAAAGCAGACGGTTACCGTACCATTCTTAAACCGATTCTACTTCAAAATGATCTAGAACACCCTAGATTCCCTCTCGACAACTTGGTGGTGCGGGGCACTAACAATCATATTTCCAGAGATCAGACGGGTTTGTTACCTTTTGATAAAATCAGGCAACAGCTCCCTGACTATAATAAAAGCTTCCCCCAGAGACGACTTCTTGAAAATCTAAAAGTATGATATTCTATCATAATGTACTTTTATAGTTGAAAGATTTTTTCCAGTTCGGTATTTTATTTTTCTAACATGTAGAATCGTAGCTACGGATCGTAGCATCTGTCTATTTGCTACGCCGTAGCAATGTCTTATGGAGATTTTCTTCTAATATTAGTACTTTACTTATGCTGTCTTTATTTAAGGAGTTGTTTTTCTAGCAATATCAACTAGTTCCCCGCCGCCGGCTTCGTCTGTTGAAATTTTCAAATCCCACTAATATTATAAACGCGAAAGTTTGTATGGATGTATGTATGTTTGTTACTCAATCACGCCAGAACGGTTTAACGGATCTGGATGAAATTTGGCACAGATAGAGAATATAGTCTGGAATAGCACATAGGCTACTTTTTATCCCGGAAAAATTATATGGTTCCCGTGGGATAGATTTGTTTTTGTTTACACGGGATCGACATGATTTTTTGCATGGTGGTAGTTTAGGGGTCAGAGAAAGCTTGTTATATATAAAATATATAAGTAGTGAAATAGTTTTAGAATTGGTTCAGTATTTCCAGATTTGGGGAGTACTATCGACTTACGTTTACCCTGTAAAATACATCAAGTAATAGTAAATTAGACCTCTGTTCCCTCAATCAAGATATTTCCCGCAGTAGGGTTGAGTTTGCAAGATTTTCACCGCAAAAGCGGGTTTTTGCCCCCTTTGTGAACTTGCAAATGAGGGTAGGTCTAAATTCGCTTACATGACCAGTCAAATATGTAGCTCCGATAGAATCCCGTTGACGGATTTTTTACGTAAAATTTACTCGTTGTAACATTTTATTCGAAACCTTGTTTGTTTTCAAATATTTACTTCCTAGATTTACATATTATGCGACTGGCGTATTTTTGTAAATATATTTTGTGATTTATTAATTGTTAAATTTTTTGAAGACTGCAATTTAATATTTATGAATGAAAAATATTGCTGATAAAATTCTTGAAATATAAATAAATTCAATGTATTGGCAATGGAAAATTTTCTTTCAATAGCTGGCGGAATTCAGTTTTAAATGTCATAAATAAATCATAGTTTTTCAAAGAAATTTGTAATTTGAAGTCTATATATAGATTATTTTGGGATTCTAGTGTCTAAACTTACCTTGAATTTTTTTTAAATCTGACAAGAGTTGTCCCGACAAACACACTTTGGCATTTACATAGACCAGAGCCTAGACTGCCTACCCCTCTTGGGATAAAAGTCGTGATGATACATAGATAGACTAGAGGCGGTATAATTGAAGCATTTAGTTAAATAAGTTATCAATAGGGAATAATCTTTATTACTGCATGTTTCCAGCAACTGCATTGCAGCATTATCAATAATATGCAGTAATAAATACCACTGCAGTACAAAATATTTTAAAAAGGGAATATTTTTAATTCAATCTTGTTGATAGATGGACATATGACATAGGACTAGCAAAATAATGACAAGTAATCTTTTTTTCTTCAGCCAGCTTTTCCCTCTTATAGCCTATGGTATTTGTGAGGCTATACCTAAGGAGTGGCCAGTTCTGAATTAAAAACTTATTGGTACATGGCCTGGATCCGGTCCACTCGGCCACCGACGTGTTCCAATAGTAATTTGTCATAATTTCACTACTTTCAAGAGACACTTGGTAACGATGTCCACATTTATTCATATGAAACAGGACAGTTAGCAAGCCTATCGCCCCATTTTATATGACTACAGCTATCATTTCTTAAACCAAGTATTTTAAGAAACGCTTCTCGTCCTACCCCACTGGAATACAGGCGTGAAAGCAATTTTTTTCTATCTATCTGTTTATCATCACGCCTTTTATCCCAAGAGGGATAAATACCTCTTTCGCTTTTATATTCATCATACCTTTCATACATGTTCGGCGATTGTGTGTATCTACATTTAACATTGCCTTCAAATGTTCAATAATAGTACACCTATGTCGTCCTCTGCCATAATCCCTTTCACTTGTAAACTACCTTTCTTCATTTTAGTTACAAGATCATCTTTCATTCCAATTTCTATCTCAGTATTCCTACAAAATAACTCAACAACATGACATTCAAATAATACATACAACATTATCTGTCTCCCATTCACAAATACTGCGAGGGCAATTTTAGCATTTCCACTATTTACATACCACTCTAGCCACTGCGGAATTGAATATGACAAGAACGTAGAGGTATAAACTAATGGATGACACCATGGAGACCGCATTATGAACTTTACGAATACAAAATGTTGAATTTATTTAAAATTTTGACAAATGGAAAACTTTCTAGGGACATATAACGATTTATGGCAGATCTATCTATGTATCTATCTATCATCACGCCTTTTATCCCCAAAGGGGTAGGCATAGACAATCGAATGCCATTTGAAACGATCCTGACATACCTCTTTCGCTTCTTTTATATTCATCATACCTTTCGATCAATACATTTTTATATGATCAATAAAAGTACACCTAGGTCGTCCTTTATTATATTATGGCAGGTCGTGAGTGAGCAGAATTGTTATTTTATTTAATTAGGTGCTTTAATCTTGCCACTTTTGCTGCCTGTTCTGTTTACTATGGGCAACTAGCAAAAAGTGAACATTGTTACCGGTGTCTCTAGCCTCACATATATAAACTGAAAATTCTTACTTACTTAAATTTTTACTTTAAATTGACATGAAGCCTTATTAAGAGGTCTGCTATAGAACGATTGTGGTGTGATTTGTATATTTTTTTTGCATGATGTAGTTAGTAGTACGTATTTTTTCTATTGATATCTTCTGGATTTATTTTTAATCTTTCAATATGTTTCATCAAATCCTAATGTTTATTTTTGTAGCCCTTATTTAATAAGTTGTCATTTAAAATTGTTAAAAGATGAATTGATATTTTTAACCTATTTTACATTTACTAGTAATCATATTTTTAAAACTGTTATTAAAAAAATATAATAAAAGACATTCAAAGTTTATTTGCCAAATAAGACACAGAGACGCGGTCGCCATTTTAATAAATACATTTAAAAAAAACTCGTTAGGTATGGCCTCAAGAAATCATCGGCTAAATGAGGAAGACTGTCTTCAGGGGTACCCTGGGGCCGGCAACGGTTCCCGGAAGCTGTAAATTAACCCGTGAAGAATAAAAAAAAATATTATGCCACATCCTAACCTTTTTAAAGTCGGAAGCTCTTTATGTTAAGAAGCCGCACCGCAACTTGCGCTCGGGAACTGTCAAAACTTCACTTACTCAAACTGACGGCACAAACAATTTTAAACCTTATTCCCACTTTCATTTCAATTCAAAATCAGCTCAAATCAGCATAACACGATACAATTTTGTCTTTTTTTAATAAAATTGCTGTAAGACATCACATCACTAGTCTAAGTGAGCTGTCAGTGATATGTCAATTAAGAGTACTTTGTGTAACACGCACCTTGGTGGTGATTTGTATTATATGTAAATATGTAAAATAGCAATAAACAAGTAACCCTTAACAATACCTTGTTTGTATCATTCTAAATATATAACATGGCGCTGCGTGGACAAACTAAATAACTTAGTGAAAATCTGTGAAAATAACCTATAAATACTTTGTGAAAAAGGCACGTGGAAACTGCACCTACCTACAAACGTGTGCTTTGAACATTGGACTCTTGGACTGAAAAAGGGCAAAAATGGAATTATTGAGACCTCCTGCACCTTTGGTATTAACCGTAAACAACTTAACATTAGAAAAGTGTATAACCAACTTAAATCAAGCCTTCAAGGATTGGAAACAAAAATTTAACCTATATTTCTCTGCTAGTGGGGCCGAAACCAGATTGACATCCGAACAAAAGAAAGCCCTACTACTACATTGTATTGGCGATGAAGCTTTAAAAATATACAACAATTTTGATGGAAAAGAGGACCTAAAATTCAATGATGTTATAAATAAATTTGAAGAGCACTGCAGTCCATATTCTAATGAGACCTATAACCGCCATTTATTTTCTCAAGGAAGCGGAAAGATGGAGAATCACTGGACCAATTCTTTACAGAAATTAAAAAACTAAGCTTAGATTGTAACTTTGAAAATTTGAGAGATGGTCTGGTGAGAGATCAAATTATACTTGGTTTAAATGACATGATATTGAAGGAAAAATTACTTAGAGTAAACAACTTAACATTAGAAAAGTGTATAACCATTTGTAAAGCCTCAGAGGTTGCTCAAGAACAAATAAAGGAGATAACTGGATCGACCTCTGCAATATTAGCAATCAACAAAAGAAATCAAGGAAGTGGAAGACAGTCTAGAGTGGATACAAGGAAAATTAGCATAGATTCAAGAGATACTTACAAGGAAAGGAACAGGTATGACAGCAGAGGGAGACAGGCACAACATGCAAGCTATTCAAGAGAGCGGCAATCTAAGTGTAGAAAGTGTGATTCCTATCACCAGTACCGCCAGTGTCCAGCTTTTAATAGAAAATGTGCTGTATGTAAAAAGTATGGACATTTTGCTAAAATGTGTTATAATAGGAATAGTTGTGCTATAGTACAGGACGACCAAGAAAGTGTATCAGAGACATCCTCAGTGGACAGTAGAAATATATGTATAGATACTATAAGGTCAGTAAACTCTGTGTCAAAGGATTGGATAGAAACTATAGAAATAAATAATATAAAAATAAAATTTAAAATTGATACTGGAGCCCAGGTAAATATATTAAATTATGAAATTGTACAAAAGTTAGGGTTGAATATAAGAAAATCTATTGTGAATTTAAGAAATTTTGATGGAAGTTTAATAAATATAGAAGGAATTACTCAGTGTAAATTAAAGTATTGTCATAAAATATATAAGAAAGATTTTTATATAGTTAAGTTTAAAACTCCATGTATATTAGGATATCAATCAGCTGTTGAAATGGGTTTGATAAAAATAGTGAATCAAATTGAGTCAGAAAGTAGTTATGATAATGTACAGAGATCAAGGTCAGGTAGAGCCATTATTAGACCCAATAGATATCCTTCATAAAATATTGTTTGTTTAAAGGAAAGAAAGGGAGATGTAAGACATCACATCACTAGTCTAAGTGAGCTGTCAGTGATATGTCAATTAAGAGTACTTTGTGTAACACGCACCTTGGTGGTGATTTGTATTATATGTAAATATGTAAAATAGCAATAAACAAGTAACCCTTAACAATACCTTGTTTGTATCATTCTAAATATATAACAATTGCACTCGCCCGAAAATGATGAATCGTTTGAATAATAAGTAGATTCATTAGTTTTGTTGTATGCGGCGGATATTTTAGGATTCCTCACGATATTGGAAAAAGTTAAAAATAAATCATATCTATCACTGTTTAAGAGATATTTTTAAAACACATCCCCATATCCCTCATGGGTTTAATAATAAAAAAAAAACTATTATGTACATTATCCGACAAACCGTACAAAGAGGCTTTTCCGTCTACATACCTCAACAGACCAGAGGTAAAGCCTCAAAAAATCATCCTGGGGCCTGGGGCTAGGTCCTCTAAAACCGCCTTCCATAGTTTTAGAAGCTGAGCATTAAAAATATTAGTAAATCGAATCATGAAAAAAGTTAGCGCCAGCACGCTTCATGGCGTATACTGTCTAATCCGTCAGAGATATAACAATATAATGTAATAAAGAATTGTGTGGAATACAGTGAACTAAAAATACGGTAGCATATATCTTTCTCTAATAGATAAGTTTTCATAGTTGTAAACCGATATTGTAGAAGGCGAAGCTAGTTACAAAACCACTTTACGGGTGAGTTCGATTCACACTTGACCGTTTTTTCCAAAGCGCCGCAGTCTTTTCGCGTGCTTAGAACTTTGTTACATGAGATCTAAGAAAGGAACTTCGGTTTTGATTTTTTTATATTTAAATTTTACCATGCGACGGTCTTGTTTGCATGTTGGCGAATTTGACGGCGTTTGTTACAAATGTTACTTCAAGTTAAGTGGATTAGTACATGTAATACATACATTATGTAAAAATCTAATATGTTTAGACTGTATTTGTTACGTTTTCCGTAATTAAAAATGTAGGTGTCAAATCGAAAAATAAGTTGGATTGGAACGTATTTTTTAATTGAAAAAAAAAACTAATTCTATAAATAGAGTTGTTGTATTTCTTGATAAAAAGACAATGTAAGAAAAACAATATTTTTTTAAAGAACAGGTGTTATTTTTTATTAATATTATTATATATCTTTATAATAAGAAATTATCCCAAAATTGGTAAATCATGGCGAGAAATAATATGACTATTATTTTTTTGACATATGACGCTTTTATACTATTCAGTGCGCATGTGTTTGTTCTGTATTCTGAATTATAGCCCAAAGCACTTTGAATTTTGAAACTTGAACCAAATCCATTCAGCCGTTACGTTCACAGTTATATATTATCGCTAGCTCTGTTAAATTGAATGGAACCCGAGACTTCCATTTACAACTGAACATAACCAAAAATATCATAAATCATCAAAACAAACGGAAATCAACGAATGAAAAATTATCGTTAAAATTGAAAAGAGACGGATAGCTTATTTAACGACTTTATCCGTAGGTGTGAGGGAGACAGATACATAAAAAATGAGTTCGCTTAACAGCCAATATCCGGCTGATCAGCTGTAAGGAAACAGCTGTTGATTCGAGTGTCATTCATTTTGTTTTTTTTTGGGACTATGCCACTTAAGCGTTAAAGTTCGTTATAATGTAGATACGTTTAGTATGAATGAAAACTTTTGGAAGTTAAGTGTTTTTTAGAAGGAACTGTATCTAATGCAGTGAAAAAACCGCTCAGGGGCGTATCGGACTTAAGGCCTGAGGTATATTTTAATAAATAAATAAAACCTTCGGCTAAATGAGGAAGACTTTGTTTTCCGCTGGGTACCCTAGGGTCGGCAACGGTTCCCGGGAGCTGTAAGGTAACGCGTGAAGAGAGAAAGAAAATCCAGACAGAATATAAAGCCAAGTTTCAAAAGTCTTAAGCAAAAACACGAGTTTTTTTTGCATACATACAAACTGATAAAATAGTCTAGTAAAAATTATTTTGAAGATAATTTTTTTTTGCGGGTTGCCTGACAGCTCCCGACACTGTGTTACGGTCCCAGGGTACCCAGCAGAAGACCAAGTCTCTCTCTTTTAGCTGATGGTTATTGTGAGGCTATACCTAACGAGTGGCCAGTTCTGTTGAGGTATAGTTAGATGGAAAAGCCTCGAGGTATGGTTTGTCAAATCCGGGATCGAACCCGTGTCCTCCCTATTGTTTTTGCTTCTTTTCTTTAATTTTGATTCGACGCGGAGACGTCTAATAATGATGTTGTATTTTCGTTTTTGCAACAATTTCTTTTAAAAAAAGATCAGATTTCAGTAGGTTTCCCTAAGTAACCTTAAAAATAATTAAGAACATCTTTACCATATTTTTCTTAATGGAACATAATGAGAAGTGAAGTTTTATTATATACACTTGAAATCATTTTTTGTGTTTCTAGGGTTCAGCAAAAAAAAAACATTTAGTGCGTCTTCGGTGGTGCGTAATTAAATTAAAAACCGGCCAAGTGCGAGTCGGACTCGCGCACGAAGGGTTTGTTTGTTGTATGGAAGCCCCCTTAAATATTTATTTTATTCTGTTTTTTAGTATTTGTTGTTATAGCGGCAACAGAAATACATCATCTGTGAAAATTTTAACTGTCTAGCTTCACGATTCATGAGATACAGCCTGGTGACAGACGGACAGACAGACAGACGGACGGACAGCGGAGTCTTAGTAATAGGGTTTCCGTTGTTACCATTTGGGTACGGAACCCTAAAAACTAGTTTTAAAACAGCAAGTGCCATTTTCAGTTCACACAACTTGTGATATACGAAGCTTTAATTCAGATTTGTCACCAAATTTGAATTTAGTTTCCAAATGAATTGTCAGTATATTTCGCTTCCTCATGTCAACAAGTTGGCAGTAGCATTAAGACGAATATTATATTCACAAAGCTCTTCCTCGGAGCCTCCATCTCTAGTTATTATGCTCTCATTAATATGTTAATGTCATTTCTCCAAGGAATACCCACTAGGATTCCGGCATGACTTTGCTTGGTTAAAATTTAATTTTGTAACATGGAACACATCTTAATTTTCATTCCTTACTAAAAAACGCACGTGTTCTAAAATTTTGCATGTCTTTCACCATTCGCACCTAGGCTGACGCGGAAATAGAGAAAGCAAATATCTAAACAAAATACACAAAACAGACTTCAGCAAATCAAGTATTGTACAAAAAATATTAAAATTAATTGTACAGAAAATATGCGTGAAATGACTTTCAGAGCTTCATAAAACATCGGTGTAGTTTATATTGACATAGTTTTTACATTTACACTCTTATTAATAAACTCGAATTAGCGACGTATTAACTAAACTGTATTTCGTCACCCTCTAACAAATCTGCAATTCATTATGATAGACGGGACAAAATACAGTTTAGTTAATACGTCGCTAATTCGAGTTTATTAATAAGAGTTATAGAGTGGAACTTGCTATTTATAATAAGTTTTGTACAATACTTGATTTACTGAAGTCCGTTTTTGTATGGGACAAAAGTTATGAAACGTCTCCTTAAAATTATCTAATTGAGATTTGCGATGTGGCCAGAGACACAAGTAACTGTGTCCACTTTTTGCCAGTTATCCATATTAAACAGAATAGGGGGCAAGCCTAGGACATAGATATTTCATTTCTTTAACTGTTTTAATTTTTATTTCAAGCCCATTGGCAGTATCTAGTTCTGCATAAAAAGGGGATTAATCAATTTTGATTTTCGATGTCTAATTTACTCATTACCTTTTTCACTTGTTAGAGAGCAAATTTTTCTTAGAATATTAAACAGAATCTTGGCAAATATCTTAGAACGCCATTAGAATTCCAAAGCGTGTTTCTCTGCGCTTGTGATCTGCCGTAACTGATACCACCCAAAAATTTCCACAAATTGGCCTATAGAGCTTAATTAAGTAAATTTTCCCCGGACACTTTTAGAATTTTAATTTAATACACAACAAACCAAACCGAAAAGGTTTCCAATTCATTTTAGAAGTTTCGCAAAATCTCATTAGCGATGTTTGAGGCGGTGTTATAAATTCGGGAATATTAACGAAAATATTAAAGCTGCTTTCCTTTTGATGATACAGCGTGATGATATGATAAGACATTTTGAAGACTGACCAAAATTAAATTGGCCATCAAATCAAATTACCAAGTCTCCCTCTTTTAACCGATGGTATTTGTGAGGTTATACCTAACAAGTGGCCAGTTCTGTTGAGGTATATTTAGATGGAAAAGTCTCTGTGGTTTGTCGGATTATGTACATAACTTTTTAATTATAAAAAACTCATTGGCCGGGATCAGACCGTGGTCCGCCTAGTTTTTAATTTTTATTTTGAATAGAAATAAAACATGTGGAATGCGTTTTAAAAAAATATAAATAAAAATTAATTTGCGTTAATTAAATTAATTAAATTTCACTTGAGGACCGATTTGGCGGCAATTTTTTTAAATGTTTTTTCTATGGGATTTTTGTATGAACTCACATCGTCGCAATTCTGCCAATCTCCAGTGTTAAATCTTGTGCAATAGTATATGCCAATAAATCGGTAGCTAAGTTTTCCCGCCGACTGTGATATGTCTTATTAATCGCTGACTAATCACAACCATCACAGCGCGAACGGGATTAAACCGGATTCCACATCACGCCATGACGAGACGCGAGCGTCCGCCGCCATGACAGAATGTGGAATCAAGATGAAAGATATTAGTCTAGATAAATGAAAATTCCACATTCTTTAAAATCTGTTACCTACGAATAATATTTAAATCAAAAACGAAAAGGCTCTCGTCTCAATTTACGCGTTTTATTCAATTACATAAAAAGCAATTTTTTGCTCCATCATTTAATATAGCTATAATATTTTCTACTTAGTCATAACGAAAGATGTAAAAATGCCATAAAATATATTAAAAGGTCTTCATTAAATTTCGTTTATATTAAAATTTAAAATTTTTTGGTTAAAAATTTTTTTTTTCATCTTTTCAGGTAAGTTTGGGAGATTAAATTTAAGAAAAGACAAAGAGAAGCCTACATGTATCCAACTAACAATTTACTATCAGCTTCGTACGCAGCCCTATTTAGGTATGAAATCTTATACTTTTATTGTTAGCAAGTATTAAAGGTATAAAAAAAGTGTACCGACTTCGAAAATTATGCACTGTTGGTGTGCTATCCGAATACAAATGCACAAGTCACTAAAAAAAACCTAATCGCTTCAAGTGTGCCTATAAATTTTGAAGAGTTCTCGATTTCTCCAGAATCCCATCATCAGATCCTGACCTGATAGCCATGGGAAGTAGATATACCCTTTCAAACAAAAAAAATATATCCAAATCCATCTTCAAGTAATCGGGAAACATACATAAAATATTACGACGAATTGAGAACCTCCTCCTTTTTTGAAGTCGGCTAAAAAGAGATCGTAGCAAAATGGTATTCGATTGTCTCTGCCTACCCCTCTTAGGATATAAGTCGTGAAAATAGATAGATATATCATTTGTAAGTACATGAAACTTTATGCCATTGGGGCAGAGCAAACAGAATTCTCTAAATATAAATCGCTAACGTTCCCCGAATAGATTCACTAATATTGTCAATGCTCAGCTCCTAAACATGATAGGTCCATGTTTAATATTCGTAAACCTTCGTGAATAAACCTATCTATAGTAAAATTCAGTATATATTCAGTAATCAGTATTGAATGAATCGGATGAATCAGTTAATGTAGAGATTTGGAAACCTCCTTTATTTCATGTATCTCTAAGACCTTGCAAGGTTATGTAGATATTCAATCTAGATAAAATATATGGAAATATAAATTTACATAGATATTTGAATATTTTCATTAAATGTTATAGAGTTGATATGTAATGGATAGAGTCGACAGTCGACCTCTTATTTACATAAATATTCCGTTTTCAATTAAATTGTACGGATTGTTTATATCTTCACGCCTCTAAATTTTAGAGTAGGTATAGAGATAAATCTGATTTTGAGACTACCTTAATAAGTGGTCAGTTATATATGAATATCTTCGACTTCTCGCGCTTCGAAGGGCTTTTAAAGCGTTTGCGCCACTTCTGAAAACACTAGTTTGACCGATTTACCACTTGTTTAATGTAGAGTTAGAACATAGAGCGGTCCTAACCGGGTTGCTCTGCTCTATGATGTAGAGATTTGCGAAATGTGGAAGTGTTGACAGTGGGTCTAGACTTCGAATTCATAATGTAGTACTAGCTTTCTGCCTCCGACATCGCCTGTAAATTTTTTTTATGAAAAAAACTGAAAAAGAAAATCCTAAATCTTATATAAACATTTTAAACACTCTTTCACTTCCATAGGGGTTGAATTCCAAGCCAAGTTTTACTACCCCTAAATATTATTTAATTTCATCAATTATTTAGTATGTTATTGACTTAGTGAAAAACTACGGATGTAACTTTTCTTTTTTTTTTCTTTTCACCCCCGCACTGCCCACTCAGTGGGAAAAATGTATGGCCAGAATCTAAACACTGTCAATTATGTGATTTAACTGTCAACGCAACTTATCTGCCTTATCTGAATGCAATTAGACTCGTACTGGCTTGTGCGTGTCCATCCCATCGTTTTGAATTTTCCATTCGAATTTCAAATAAATGTACTAAGAGAAACTTCTGTACATTATTATTACTATGTAAGGCTTTCATGGAGACATAGGTCCAACACTTAGAGGCTCTTTAGAGTGTTGCGGCTAACACCCATCGGGACCTATCTCTGAATGCATCAGAGACAATGCCCTCATAGACAGGCCCCGTCAGGTGCCTGGACTATTACAGAGATAAAATTAAATTAAAATAATTGGATCGGTTTATCAAGTCTATTGGTTGAGACTAACGGTTACCTTTATTTATTTTTTGTTACTAAAAATCGTTGAAATCTGTCGTTATATATGGAAAATTGGAAGTTGTATTCCTTAGGAGGGGTAAATTAAAATAAGGGGGTGAAATGGGGTCTAAATGTCGCGGGCAACTGCTAGTATATTTTCATAGTTGCTTCAGCGGTTTTATCTCAGCGATGATGAATCAGTTAGATTTTACCTTATAGATTTCTCCAGGTAGGCAATTTATTTTTACACGGCATAATCGTCTTACAGTCGTGACAATAATTGCCTTTAAGCCATAATTAATATTACTCAAGGGGGAATATAATGAATGGGCTTGTCTGTCAGGGGTTGGTTTCAAGACACGTCGGTCTCTTAACAATTGTTAACTTGCTAAATTGTGGAGTTACATTTTAATACGCGCATGCTTTGTTATTTGACACTTTTTAAATTAGTTGAATAATCTTATTAATATATAATTTAGCTGAAAAGCTCGTCATGAAAGAAAACAGACTAAAGTTTGTAAATCGGTGGCCGAGTGGTTAAGACGTCTGGTGTTAACTAGTTAGACCACAGGTTCGATCCCGGATTCCGGCAATAATCCGACGAACCACATTTAGAGACTTTTCCATCTAAACAGAACCTCAACAGAACTGGCCACTCGTTAGGTTTAGCCTCACAAATATAATAGCCACAAAATCGGCTAAAAGAGGGAGACTTGATCTACAGCTGGGTACTCTGGGACCGTAACACGGTTTTGGAAGCTGTAAGAACCCGTGAAGAAAAAAGTTAGTAATTTATTTCAGTAATAGGAAGCTACATTATCCCTGAGTGCGCTATAGGCTATATTTTATTTTGTTCCAAATTATCCACGGGCGAACCCGGGGGCAGAAATCTAGTAAATACATAAATATGTAAATATATATGAATAGATAATGGTGCAGTTAGCTTTTTGTACATCTATACTAATATTATAAAGAGGAAAGATTTGTATTTTTGTATGTTTGTATTTTTATATGTTTGTTACAAATAAACTCAAAAACTACTGGACGGATTTTGATCATTCTTTCACCATTGGAATGCTACATTATCCCTGAGTAACAGGCTATATACCATCACGGAATGACGACGGGAACGGGGTGGGCAAAGCATCGAACATGACAATGGATTAGGCAGCGTATTATTCCATAAGAGCGAGCTGCCGTTAATTCTCAGTCTCAAATGTAGCAAAATGGTGGCAAAATGCGTAAGTATCTCTTTAGATTCATTATTATAACAAGTTTAGTTCGGGTCCAAAATTTAATTACTTGAATAGTTTTTATCACATTGCCATCTCATATTGGTCATTTTTCACAATGCCCGGGATATCTAAATTATCAAAAATTACAACATTTAATTATCTAATGATTAATTTGCTATATTTTTTTCCCAGTTTATTTGCGAAATATTTATTAATATATAAAATCTTCCTTTCTTATTATAAATAATAAATATATAGGTATCATATCCGTTATCAACAAGTGATGGTTGTTTAAGTAGTTATGAGTTTCTGGCGCTTCGCCGTCCGCTGCCGCGGAACGCTCGCTTCGCTCGCTCGGCTCGCGCTCTGTTTTAGCACTATTCGAACCACGCTCGTCGCTTCGCTCCTCGCTAACCTATTTTTATTTACAAATTAGGGGAATAGGAATCGAAAATTACTGCAACAGGTTAAGATTAACAAAATCTACTATAAATTTTAATAATAGTACTTATTTAAATTGATTTCATTATAGAAAATTATTTTTTATGATTATATATTTGTAAATGTAAATAGAATGAAGTTATACGTTTAAAAATATAGTAAGTACACTTATTTTAACAATCCATTAGAGCAAATGATATTATAGATTAATAAATTTATAGAAAATTAATTTATATATTTTCAAAATTATAGTAACAGCAATTATAGAAAAGTAGCCATTAGTGCAATTGAAAATAGACATTATAAAAATTATAGGACTTCAAATTATAGATTTTGAAAATTATGGCAACTGCAATAATAGAAAACAATACGTTTTAGAAATTAATATTATACATTTAAAAAATTATATCAAACACATTTATAGATTTTTAAAATTACAGGATCTAAATTTATAGAAAATGAGTATTTATAGCAACTAAAATTATATATAGCTTCTGAAATTATATATTTTATTTTAGAGCATTTGAGAGGATACCTAATATAACATCACGCTATGACCCAAAGGAGCGGAGCAGTAACCGCAAGGCACACCGGGTCACTGCTTCTAGTTTTATGTAGGTATCATTTAGGAATTTGAACTAAACACTTGTGAAATATTAGCCGAGAATAAATCAAGAGGCTTTATCTAACCCCACACTGACAGTTTAACGCTGAAAACCCCCACTTGAGTGACGTCAACACGTTACATGCGACAATGCTTAGCACAACATGACAAGTCGTGTACGGTTAATATTATCGCTGAAAATTTCATTAAAATTAACTGTAACTGTATCTTGGGATAGACAAAAGAAGATAATGGAATTTTGTTTTATAATATGTAGTGACTAGTGACTAGATGACCCGTGCGAATACTTCGCACCGTTAGGGGTGTCAATATTGTTGGCATAGTTCAACTGATCTCCAATAGATGGCGTCTTTTACAAAAGAAATAAATTAGTCTAATTTTAAAAGAAACATTAAGTTTTGTTTATTTTTCGTCATAAGAGGGAGTTTTTTTATAATTTTCAAAATGGCGTACCAAACATGGAACAAATTATAACTAAATTTGGATATGTATGGGCCTTCCATTCTCTCTGCCCACCTCTATATGAAACAGGCGTGAAAGTAGGTATAAATTTTCATGGAGCTATATTTAATTCAGAATTTCCCATGAGTCATCACTTTAGACTACAGCACGCTATTGAAGTCATTGACTTTGCATTTTAATATATCTTACACTTTGTTATATATACTTTACAGGCCCCAGCGGAAGCGTGTACCTCATTTAGCCTACCAAACGTGTGGCTAGATCTGTTGAGGTATTATGAGATAGAAGGCATCTTTGTATAAGTATTTTTCATCTCTTCTGCCTACCCCGTATTCTATATTTTATTTATAACTAGCTATTTGCCTCGGCTTCGACCGTGTAATTTTAATATCATTGCTCATGACCGCCATATTATGGGCTATATTTTTAATTATCTACCAACTATTTCAGATTCTAAATCTAAAGGTACCCACTATGGTCCCTGAAAGTTTAATCATTCAGTCAGACAGAAAGTGTCTAAAATCCGTAATTTTAAATATCGTATTCCACTAACATTGTGCACGACTGCACTTATTAAGAGGCTACCTTCATATTAAATCATATTTTTCAAATCGTTTTGAGTGAAACCTAAATCTCTTACAAATACAGATAAAATCTGAAAATAGTCTCCTTTCCAAATTTCTCAGTAGTAGGTTCATGAAGTATTGTTTATTAAATTAAGTACAAACTTGTATCATCTTTTACTAAAGTAAGATGTTAATTTAGATTTTCAATAAAGCTACTCCTTTAATTTAAATAAATGATTTTTGATTTGTCACTTAGGACGTTTGTTCCAAGCACCTTCCGTGCGCCTCTTCTCTTTTGTTTCTATTCAATGCGACAGAGAGAGATTCAGCGGAGAGACCAATCGATCACGTAGCGCTAGAGTATCGTATGCAGCTAGGCCACGCCCCTCAAACTATGATTTTATTTGAATGTATCGTCTTAATGGCCATTTATATTGATTTTGTTTATTTTAAAATTTTGTATTTTATATAGTTTAGATCTGTCTACACTCGGGTTTTGACGGTAAAAACAATGGTCACAATATAAATAAGTTCGTAACATCTTGCTTTTTCATTTAGCTATCGAATATTGATCCGGCTCGAAGGACCATATAAAATACAAAATTTAAAAATAAATGGCCAGCAGTCGTGCACAAATATGTTTGAAATCACGGAGACACTTCAATGTTATTTATATATATTAAAAGGATACCTATCTTCAAAGTGACATTATAAATTTAACGACTTGTAACCCGAAAAATATGTCGGATTGGACACATCTCATGAATTTTAACATATACCGCCCCTTGGTCGCTCCTCTAATTTTATATGCGCATATATACAACTCTGATCAACTTTCCCTATACAACCAGTCCTAACCTTACTGGGGCGTCTTAGGGTTCCCGAGAACTGTTATTGGCCCCCTGGATACGCATTTCAAATTCTATTAACACAATATTTTCTCATCAATCGGGATATTTGTTCAGAATAGTCTCTGAAACGACTGAATAAATTTAGATTTCTCTTAGATACTACTTCCAAGAATTCATGTAAAATTATTTTTCACTAGCTTTTCAGCAACCTATAGCCCTATCAGTCGTTTTTCTTCTATTTTTGCATACTTTTGCTATATCTTACGGAACTTTTAACTTTAGAAAAGGCAAAGCCAGTCATGTGGATTGCCGATAGAATTGAAGACTATGTATAACATATAATAACGCCATGTAGCGATTATTTTACAATGTATGTGTCCGGACCGAAGAACTGCCAGTCACAAATGCGCAGCCAAAAATGCCCGACTCGGGTCGAGTAATCCGTGATCTTTTTATTTTATATTATATTTAAATTTAGCCTATATTACTCAGGCATAGTGTAGCTTTCTATTAGTGAAAGAATTTTTAGATTACGCCCTAAATTAGAACTAAAAGTTTCATATAAAAGTTACACACTTTTCATGAAGGGCCATTTCAATAAAGAATTCAAAATCTACGCACATATTCTACGTAATAGAAAAGATCCCACTTTATGACGATTGCGTGTTGAAACGAAGTTTGCGTACTATTCAGATTTTACGATTAGAGGCATATGTTACTATAAAAACACTTGTAATTCGATAGTTTATTGCCTTTCCCTGAAGTATATAGATTACTAGCATTCTGCCCTGGTTTCGTCCCTGGTTTTTTTTAAGCAATTCCGAGATAAAAAGTAGGTAACCTAGATGTCACTATCCGCCCCGGCCCTCCAACTATCTATGCAAAAAATCACGTTTACACACTTTCTCATTTATAATATTAGTTTGGATGACTTTTATCCTATGACGGGTAGGCAGAGTCAATCAAATGCTATTTGCTATGATCCTGACATAGTATTGTCTTAAAATTGATTGATATTTTGCCGAAATTACATCATTTTAGTCAATCTTTCATTCATCATTATTCACTCCGCATTCTTTAGTCAATATGATTTAAAAATTTCACGTACCTTTATTGATCGGACTATTAAAAGTTGTCGCGTGACCATGTTATGGTTTTACAACTGTTATTACAGAGGATATAACAGCAATGTCAATTTCTTTAATGTCTTTTAATATTCATACGAACACCAAGCAAATGGAGTTATGGGTCAAAATATGGAAGCCATCGTAACCTAGAGCCGATGAACATATGTTTCAGTGACAAAAAAAATTAAAACTTGTGTATTCCAACAATCCACACTTTTCCATCTAAATTACTTCAACAGAAGTGGCCACTGGTTAAGTTTTCCTCACAAACACTTAGGGATCCATTGATTAGAGTCTAGCTAGACTATAGAATAGTTGGCTACTAGTCGGTAATTAGTCGGTCGTTTTGGGGCCGATTATAGTCGTTAGTCATATAGTCGGCCAAATCCATAGTCGGTAGATCACACTAGTAAAAATGCCATATGTGCCTGACACCCGTAGTGGTTGGTATGTTCCTTGCTTTGTCTACATTCATATAACCACCGCCATCTGTCTGTCTGTCTGCCTGCGATTTTCTCCATATTTCCAGTGTTTTTCAGTAATCTTAAATACTCCTTGAAATTTCTCGTCTACTTTTCATGTATATTTAAATTAAAGACTTAAGCCCCACTCGCCCGTCTAAAAAATTACACCAAGCAATTTCCGTTCTACTTCTACATACATTCAAAAGCTGAAAATTACATGAAAACCTAATATTAAGCCATGTAAAGCCGCTAAGCTTGTCCATTTAGGTCGCTTTAGTAAGAGTATTTTCCCTTTACATTTCCGAGAAGATGGGGCGACGTAAAAATACTGCTGGAAAAACATCCTGAATAATTTCATGACAAGGTTTTACATATGTTCAGTTTTTTTTAATATCAGCTAAGCAACGCAAGAGACGTAATTTAGGTAAATAGCTAACTGTAACTAAATTGACAAATAAACTCCATGAGATCGTTTCATATAGTTTTACCCGTGTGTCTGTCTAGACATGCATAACGGTAATGGTGGAAAAAAGCAATCAAACCTCACTCGTTCATCAAAGGGCTCGTAAAGCTCATCACCACCTATTGTTAAATATATGGACAACTGGCATAAAGTGGACACTGTTACTGATGGACAGGCCACAGCTCAAGGTATAAAGATCTTGATGTATTTATCTAATGTATTTGTAAAACTAAGATGTGCGTCGGTGGCCGAGTGGTTAAGACGTCTGGTATTATCCAGACAGATCCACGATTCCCTGCCATGTACCAAAGGGTTCTTTAATTAAAAACTTATGTACATAAGCCGACAAACCACTTTTCCATCTAAATTTACCTGAACAGAACTGGCCACTCGTTAGGTATAGCTTCACAAATACCATCGGCTAAACGTAGATTATTATGTTAGAATATAACCCATAAACCGTATACGTCGAAGTGTGTCTAAAACAAATAGTTTATGTTTCCCTGGAGCATACATTTTGTCATTGATGACATATTCACTGCGCGTCCGCGGGATACTATACCGGGAACTACTATTTCGTTTATACCGGAAAAGTGGTAGAATACAATATGTATTTTTTTATTAAATGGATTTAATGAAGCCAGGGTTGGGTTCAAATACCAAATTCAGCAGTATTTTTAAGGTGTTCACAACCTACTTTAGATATATTTTTTTACTGTTGGATTCAATAGATTATATTTAAAAAATCTTTCACCAGATCCTTGGCGTGGCACATCGCGTTCAAAACCCTCTTTGATTAACGCCAGCTGTTTTTTTAAATAAAGACCACCACTTTAGAGGCTATTCCATTAGGTATAGCCTCACAAATACCATCGGCTAAACGAGGGAGACTTGGTCTTCTGCTGGGTACCCTGGAACCGTAACACGGTTTCGGAAGCTGTAAGGCAGGCAACCCGTTAAAAAAAAAAAAGAAGTCTAATTAAATATACCTTATAATTATGACGCCTTATTTCCCTTCAGTTAGGCAGAGACCAAAGATATCACCACAAGATAAGACCACTTGTCACGATGACACACTCCTTGCCTCGTTCATATCCATACATATTTTCAATCTTTCTCTTCGATTTAGGGTGCTCTTTATTTCCCATTGATGTATCAAAGAGCAATCATGAAAGTAAGATTAATGCAGTGGAGATGGGATCGTTGAGAAGAATGTGTGGGTATGTTTGTAAAATTGATTAAGAAACAATGTGATAAGAGAAACAGTGTGGACTGTGGACTGTGGACTAAACGACGATGTAGTAACTAAGATAGAGAAGGTTTGGACATAATTTATATGAAAAGAATGGATGACAAGATACATACGAAAGGTATATAACATAGAACAACTGTGAATGGAAGTGCTGATCGAGGGCGCCCCAGATAGAAATTCTGGAGAATCTATCTATCATCACTCCTTTCATCCCAAGAGGGGTAGGCAGAGACAATCGAATGCCATTTGTTACGATCCTGACATATCTCTTTCGCTTCTTTTATATTCATCATACCTTTCCATACCTACATGCTCGGCGAGTGTGTGTACTTTTAATATTGCCTTCGATCAATAATTTTTTTATATGTTCAACAAAAGTACACCTAGGTTGTTCTCTGCCAGCATTTCCTTTCATTTCAGCTATATAAACCTTTTTAGTCAATCTTTCATCCTTCATTCTTTCAACGTGTCCTAACCAGCGTAAACTACTTTTCTTCATTTTAGTCACAACATTATCTGTTACTCCGCGTTCTTCTCTAATTACATCGTTCCAGATGCGGTCAATACGCTTTATATCACACATTCTGGAGAATAGTATGACGAAGGATCTATTCTATTTATCTTCCAGTAAAGCTACTGTTAAATAAATTGCACACGTACATACATCCTTTTAAAGTGATATGTTGAAAGTTTCCCAAAGAAAAATACAATTTGTTCCTCGGTCAACCCTATTTTAAAGATGTCAGGTTTCGTAGAAGTCTCCCGTTCGTCCGCTGTTTGCGAGAAGCAATAACTATTTCGTTGCTCGAATAAAAATACAAGCCGGGACCGCATATAAGCAAAATCTACCAGCTGAGTTTTGAAAGCGGTCTCTGATTAGCCTAAATGCACTTTTGATAGCGACCTCTAAAGCCCAATTTCTGAAAGTCTAGTCAAAATGTTTGATATCATACATGATCAAGAGTTAAGGGTCTTTGGCAATCGGCCATCTTAATTCTTAACAGTTCCAAGTAGTTATCATTTTTAAAAGGCAATAGCAATGCTTGTTTTAAAAACTACGGCTATTTAGAACCCTAAATAATAAAAATATGGCTTAATCCCATATAAAATAATAATTTAACTATCAGCAATTTAATTGAAAATTTTTTTTCCAGGATTAATTGAGATTTGCCATATTTTTGACAGAAGTAAGATGGCCGATTACCAAGGACGCATAGGTAATCTACGATTAGTGAACATAACAGTTGTCAAATACGTGAAAATGAATGGTTTTGACAGATGTTATTTAAATTATATCTGATTAAGATTAAGTTAGAGATCGCTATCAACTTTTTTTTTAACAAATTATAGATCGCTTTCAAAACTTAGTTGGTAGATTTTGCTCATATGCAGCCGGGACATTCGGCAGTATGGGGGCAGAACTTTTGAATTCACTTTTCACAGTTCGTCGTTCACACCATTTAGAGAGTTAAAAGTAATTTACTAATATAGAAACTTCGAGACGTTCGAGAACTATTTCAGTGTAAAGTGGAAGCAGGTGTTCTATTTATATATTGACTGGAAAATGATGTGAAGACATAATGAACTCTCAAGGTCTACCTGAACTATGTATTAAATATAAATAAATACGCAAACACCACATGGTAGGCCCACAAGTCAAAGCCAGAAACAGAGTTCCATTTGAAGAAAGGCGTTGGTCAAAGTTATTCCGTGATGTGACCGCATCTACGAAACTGTATATACAAATATGTATTACTATATCTAAAGTAAACTTAGCTTTAAGTTGACGTTTGCCTATTGAAGCTTAAAGTTTTAAATCACAAAGTCCATCGACCGCCCCCTGTGAATACGATGCGAACGAAAATGTACAGATTTTCTCATAATTTATAACCAAAACAAACACCAGCCCTTCACCGTAACCACAACTCGAGTTACCTACGAAGTACCATCAAAACTAACGATCCTAGAGAACTGTAGTACATTTCAATTGTCAATCTCTGGAAATCACATCATCGCCTTTATTTTCTACTTCCTAAAGTTTATTTTAGCGTAAATATAATGCTACATTTGTTACCTTTCCAGTCTTGATGTCGTTTTCCGTAATCGCCTTCGACCCAATCGCAATTAATGGCGTCCCAACGCAGGGCAATGGTAGTAACTTCGACTCTGGGCAATCATTTGAGAATTATTCCTTACACAATTTAATATTATCAATAACATGGTATTCTAGATGTCTAACAAACTTAGGACGTAGCTAGAGATTTATATATTCAGGCCAGGCATTTGTCTCCATCTCATTTCTTACTTCTTTCCTGAGTTATGGGCAACTCGATAAATTTTATATGCCTAACAGAACTATCCATTCGTTAGTTATAGCCTCACGTGAGAAAGACTTCATCTTCCGCTAGGTACCCTGGCCGGGTAATACGATTCCGAGAACCGTAAGGGAAAAAAATCCCGTCTCTTTGGCTATGAAATGCCGTGATGGTGTGTGCACTTTTAGATAAGCTAATCCTTCATTTGAATTCAATCTATCTACCTACATATGTTCAATTTCCCTAATTACTGTCTTGTGTAATACAGACTAATGTATCAACCGAACATCAAATCCCATGTTCGTCGTGGTTCATTAAATAGGAAATGCTATACAAGTAGATTGTCAGCAATGTGGGAAATGGGTGACCATACGTTTATCTTCTTTAAATCCTTGAAAGATTATTTAACTGTATTCTTTGGGACAAAACCAATTATTGAGCAAATATATATTATAATTCTTAAATCTCAATTTTTTTCCGGAGTCTTGCTAAAATCAGTCTTAAATAATAAATAAATTTTGTCATAAAGTATGGTGACTTTACACGTTGCGGTACGAAATATATCTCGTGCTCAGTAACCATTGCAATATACATACGTTCAAAGGACATCACAGCCTAACCTACCCCGTATTTACTCTCTAATGTAGCTTTTATTATATAACGAACTCATTCTGAAGTCCTAGGTTGTGGGTTGTGGCACACAAGAAACTAATGTATTGTTTACAGCGCTCTTTACTTTGACCACTAGTCAAAATGAAATGGCACCCCTCCTAACTTGAAAATATATTGTTGTCTTTGACCCCAGTTCCACAAACCTTCCCATGGCTCTAATAAATTTACCGCCCTGTCAGAAAAGTACCCGTACTGTACCCAGGATGTGATCTCACCTATCTCATCCAAATCTGTCCATTCGTTAATATTAATTTGTTTTAGTCGCCTTAACTTTCTCTTCGTTGAATTAGTCTAAAATCTGTTTCGTACGCAATATGATCGATCGCCATTGTTCTCCCATTCCATTGTTAATAGTAAACGTAACAAAAGACAAAACACTCAATATTATCGTCCAAGGTTCTTTTCCATCAATTCGCCTCAATTTGCTATCATGGCGGTGCAGAAAATCTCCTGAAATATGGCCTTTTGCTGAAACAGCCTTTGTTCGCTAATAACAATATATTATGTGCTGTCCGTGTACAGGTATTGTACGCTAGCTAACGCTGACTAGGATTTTCCTCTCCGTCGCATCGGTGGCCACTGATTTTAACTGATATGCAGCCTTTGGAGCGAGATATACTGCTCACATTAATGGCGAACGGCGGCTATTGTAATTGGCGCTGCATCGTCCGAGCTCCAAATTTAGACATTATTGCCTGCCTTTAGTAGGGTTATCAATTAATTGTGGAGATTCAGTTTACAGCTATTTTGAATTAACTTAATTTGGTTAGTTGTACTATAACTATTGCCACAGATTAAGCAATCACTCTTTGTTTTACCGTTTTTAACATATCGCAAATTATTTCAGGACTTTCCAAATGTATTTTTTTCAAACTCTGGAATAAATTTAAAAGCAAACATACAAAATACACCTCGAATTTCAATTATTTGAGCACGTCATTACCAATTCGTATCAAACAAAGCGTGTGTACCTTTTCGCTGAAACATATGTACCTACATCCGGGCAGTTGATTCGTTCCACTCCCAACTCATTCATTTGCTGATCCGACCCAAACTCATTACGTATTCCACATTACATCAGCAATGCAATCGAAGCGCTTCGTCTATAGGTAGGTACGTCCGTCCGTCACAGGGGAATACACGATGCTCCGCAATGCATCGACGCCATCGTATCGCCTACGTGCCCGCACTGCCCGTATTTACGAGTAACTAGTCCACATTGAGCTACGAACTTTTCCATTGCTTCTGGTTTCCCTGGAAATTTCTTCAGTAGGTTTAGCTTTATATAATTTTATTATTTGTTATCGTGCAAGACGATATTACCGTAACGGACCTTAGTCCGAATAAATTTGAAATATATTTCCTTCAAACAGTTTAGTGTATTGTGTAATACAATGGTAGTTAATTTGAATTCAGTAGATAAAATTTACCGTTTCGGAAGTTGAATTCATCGAGAACAACATTCTACCAAAACAAGGCCATTCACCTCGCAAATTTCTCCCTTTAGGTACCACTCGACGAGGGCTAAACGCGGGGGAGTCAAAATAAATTTCCACCCTCGCCCTAATACGAATAAGCATGAAACAACCCCTATAGAATTCGCCCTATGCGTTTCCATAGAAACGGACGCCCTTTGAGGGGTTGCATCGGACTGTGGTACATTCCACAGACAGTCTGGGATGCAGTTTCGGCCATATTTAGTGCCATTATTGATATTTTCTTGTCTGCGCTCGTAACGGCTTCTTCCGCCATCTCGAACAGAGGATCGTAAATTTTGCGAGAGTATTGAGTAAAGCTTGTCTATTTATCACGTTTATGGCGCGATATATACTTCTCTGCCGTATCTCCTAAGCTAAGCGCTACGTCAAATATTACATATTATGGAGTTTAGAGCAGTTTCTTTATAAATGTACTATGATTTTATGTTGCATTATACTAACCTTTAACCTTAGCTTCACCGGTTTCAATAAACCTTTATATGCGGGTGTCATGTTTGGCACCCACCTTCCCGTCCCGATTTCTAAGAGTTAATAATTTCCAAATACCAGAATTTGAACCTACCAAAAACTTCCGCCTGTAGTATAACTGTTAAACATTTTGTTATTTCTTTTCCAGGGATGCCGGTTTCCTGAAGATGGCCTCGCGCACCCCTTCTTTGGAGTCGCTGCCCGGTGCCAACTCAATAGGTTCCCTGGAGCGAGGCTCCTTATCGCCGCTGACGTTAAGCGGGTCATCGCCACCCGCGAGTGACTCCGCCGTATGTGACCTTCGCGAGTTCGACGGCCTCGACACCATCTGCGCTATCTGCCGAGAGACATTCGTCGACCCCAAGGTTCTGAATTGCTTCCACTCGTTCTGCCGCGCGTGTTTGGAGCGAGAACAGACACATCCCGACAAGGTTACTTGCGTGACCTGTCGCGCCGACTGCCAACTACCCATCGGTGGCGTCCCAGCGTTGCTCACCAACCTTGTGATCGCCGCTGCGGTCGAACAAGACGCCGACCTTCTACCCGCGGTCAGATCCAGCGTCTCTCCGTCTGCACGCTGCACGGGCTGCAAGAGCAAGGAATCCGACGCTGTAGCACGTTGCGTCGACTGCGCTAACAATCTCTGCCCTAACTGTGTTATGGCACATCAGTTCATGCATTGCTTCGAAGGACACAGAGTGCTTAACATGACTGACCTTAAGGACGACAAGTTTATGCTGGGGTCTCTCAACACCACCGGCGACAAAACTGCCTTCTGCCCGAGGCACAAAAATGACATCTTGAAGTACTTTTGTCGCACATGCTCAATTCCAGTATGCAAGGAATGTACAATAATAGAACATTCATCGCCTCTTCATGATTACGAGCACTTATCTGAAGCTGGGCCCAAGCAACTAGAACTTATGAACCAAACTGTCAACGAAGCTAAGACCAGAGCTACGGAGATTAGGCATGTTGTGAAGACAGTAGAACACGCCGCCGGAAAACTACAGGTTCAATATCACAAATCTCAAAACGAGATTAATGATACTTTCCAGTTTTATCGTTCAATGCTAGAAGAACGCAAACAGGAACTGCTCAAAGAAGTTGAAAGTGTATTCTCGACTAAACAGATAGCCTTGACCGTTGTCGGGCAGAAAGCGCAAGAGACTGTTGACAAAATATACCAAACTTGCGAGTTTATAGAACGACTGACTAAATGTGCTAATATAGCTGAGACATTGATGTTCAGAAAGCTGCTAGACGCAAAGTTACAAGCACTGATGAGTTCCAACCCGGAACAGGGCGTGCAGACTGCATGTGAACTGGAATTCGTTTCCAACTACCAAGCCATTCAAGTTGGCGTTCGCAATACTTTTGGTTACGTCCGCACCAGTTCTGAGGCGAACATCGGACCTACAAAGCAACCGCCAATCGCGCGCCCTACATTGCTCAACGGCGGTTCTTCGTCCAGCAGTAGCAGCGTGAACGGCAGCTCCGGCAGTCTTAACGGCGGTATACACTTACCACCCGCTCTCAACGGAGTTTTAGAACGTCCGTATACAAACGGCCTTCTCGGACCCACCAGTCAGTCTACTTCGCCATTTGAGTCCAACATTATTTCTAAGAGATTCAACAGTGCCAATAGCCTCGGACCGTTCTCTACTACACTCGCCGATATAAATTTGAACGGTATCAACCCATACGACAAATGGTCTAACGGTGGATGCGATTCATTGTTCCCGACTACCACCAGCGACCCCTATTCTCTGTCAGCCACGACACATGCAGACCCTCTGATGGATCTTACCAGCAAATTGATTAACACTGCCATCTTCCCACCTAAATCTCAAATTAAACGCCAGAAGATGATATATCACTGCAAATTTGGCGAATTCGGTGTCATGGAAGGACAATTCACTGAGCCTAGTGGTGTCGCCGTTAACGCCCAAAACGACATTATTGTTGCTGACACGAACAACCATCGCATTCAGATATTCGACAAAGAAGGCCGCTTCAAGTTTCAATTTGGAGAGTGCGGTAAGCGTGACGGACAACTACTGTACCCCAACAGAGTAGCAGTAGTACGCACCTCCGGAGACATCATCGTGACAGAGAGGTCCCCGACACACCAGATACAGATCTATAACCAATATGGTCAATTCGTCCGCAAATTTGGCGCTAATATCCTGCAACACCCGCGAGGAGTCACCGTAGATAACAAAGGACGTATCGTTGTTGTAGAATGTAAAGTAATGCGCGTCATAATCTTTGACCAAATCGGCAATGTGTTGCAAAAATTCGGCTGCTCCAAACACCTAGAATTCCCTAACGGCGTGGTGGTTAACGACAAGCAGGAAATTTTCATCAGCGATAACCGCGCACACTGCGTCAAGGTGTTTAACTACGAGGGCATTTTCCTGCGTCAGATCGGCGGCGAGGGCGTCACTAATTATCCGATCGGTGTGGGCATCAACGCTGCAGGCGAGATCCTTATCGCGGACAACCACAATAACTTCAACTTGACAATTTTCACACAAGACGGGCAGCTGGTTTCCGCGCTGGAGAGCAAAGTGAAACACGCACAATGCTTTGACGTGGCTCTCATGGACGATGGTTCTGTCGTCCTGGCCAGCAAGGATTACCGTCTGTACATTTACCGCTATGTTCAAGTACCACCCATCGGCATGTGAGCCAAACGCTCGCCCCGGCGCTCGCAACCATCTCGACGAATTTTCGCCAAATTCGACAACGCGAAGCGCGACAAGCGAACGGCGAAACAGTGAAGCATCGACAACTGACGATTCTGGCAAAATGTGTAAATTTTTTAACAATGTGACATTCGTGTGATTCTTATTGGAGTAATATGTCATACGGAGCCATGTCTGAACGATACTGTATTGAGATTAGTTGTGTAGTATTTGACATTGTTACTCGAGTATTTAATGGTAGAGATTATCCCGTGGGATTTTGGTATAGGATGTACGGAACGATGTTCTCGAACCTTATCATTTTTTAATCTATTAAATAATATTTTTTCATATCCCACATCGTTAAGTTAGGGATGAATATTGAGGGCGTTTGTATTATTTAGCCCATTTGATGGACCAATATTTTAACTATTATAATCTAAACAAATTGTTAGGGATTAAGAGTGTGATTTTAAACGTAATAAGAGAGCATCGAGGTGTTGTTGTTAGTTGTAATTCTTCGGCACAATAGCACTTCCTGTTTTAATAAGCACTTATTCTGTGTCGATGGAACTAAGGTTATGAGAATAAGTAAGATGTTGTTACATTTATTACTAGGTAAGTGTTAAATTAATTGAGCTAATATGGACAATTTTAGTTACTACCCCTCCTCTAGTTGGATGTTGTAGGGGTTTTATCAATGACAAAGTTGACTGCGGCGTTCATGAGGCAGGCGCTATCGTACCTCCCCAAATGGAGACATTTGTGACATTTCGCAAGCTACTAGAGTGACGAACAAATGAAAACGTTTTATAGACCTCAAAACCGCCCTAGAAAATAAAACCTTCAAAGAAATAGACAAATCTTTGGTATTTATGATAAAGCTTTCCCTTAACTTAATTGATACTTGTAGGGTTTTACCTGAAATACCTTTATTTATATATTTAACTGTTATTTTTTCTGTTATTTCGGACTCAAGTTTTACCGCCTAGTCACAGAGAGCCCGGGTTCCTTTTGTCTGTTGATTTACAAAACTGGGAAACTCATGTTGTTTTTATACAAATTTAGTGTATCTGTACCACGTAGACTTGATGATCGCTGTTGCGTGTTGACTTTGACTGCGTGTTACGTAGCTTTGCTCGAATTAGTAAATATGGAAGTTTTTGTTACTCTGGTAAGATATTTTTATATGGAAACAATTTTATTTTTGTAATAGTTATTTTATGGTGCATGTGTAGCGTTTATTTTTTGTATCTTTAAATGATTTTCTAATTATTATTTTTTGTGTGTTTTAATTATGTTTTTAGTTCATTAGCTTGATTTTATTTTTTTGTAGTTATAATTATTTTTTGTGAATGACAATGATAGATCTGACGAGACACTTCAGTAGACTCGATTCAGATTACAGTTTCAATAAATTCTGATCAGCATTAGTTTAAGTTAGTTTGCCTTTAGGGTTATTATTACTTTCGTGATACTGCGTTTTTATATTGAATAGATTATTTTTATTATTACCTCTTTGTATACGTTGAAGACGCGCCCAGGGTGATGTACTGCGCACTTGAGCATATTTGCAACCGCGTGAAATGTGCCATAAGTCAAGTAGTGATTTAATTAAAGTGATAATTTAGTTTGATCGTTTGTAAATATGTACAAATACACGCCTCATACAAACAACTGCTAAGATTCTCTCAATTCACCATGCCTACATAACTACTTATATACGGGCAGCTTTACCTTTATTTGGTTTCCTATCGATCGGAAAACTTTTCTAAAATACTCTTGCTAGCAGTCTTTCTTTCAAATATAATATAACATATAAAAATAAAATCTCATTTTATGAACAAGTAGGCGATGATGATGATGACCAACGTTTGGTAGTTATAGAACATCAGTTTGTCATTGGTTCTCTAATCCGCCTTTAAGTAGTAGCACTCAATGACCATTCAAAGTTGGTTTTATTATTATCGTCTACTTGCTATTTGCTGTACAGATTGAGATGAATCGAATATTCTTAATATTTCACTTGCTTCTAGATTGCAAATTTGCTTATTGTGCGCTTCGCCATTTTTCTTCCCTCGACGTGGCTTCGACAACCTTTTTAAGTACAATGTGCACTTGATTGTGTGAATTAAAAATTAATTTGACCAAAAAATACGTTCAGTGATTCTTCACCAATGATTTTTAATATAGATTGCTATGGCAATGTTCCTACTAAATTTATAATTTTATCAACTTTAATATCAAAAGTAGAAGTTTTTGTAATTTTTTGTTCACTCAATCAACTGGCATTATGATGAATATTTGAATCAAATAATTCTAATTGTAGTTTAATATTGTCAGCTATTAGAAATTTAACATGATGAT
The DNA here is from genome assembly GCA_963924495.1 of Nemapogon koenigi. Classification (NCBI taxonomy): domain Eukaryota; kingdom Metazoa; phylum Arthropoda; class Insecta; order Lepidoptera; family Tineidae; genus Nemapogon; species Nemapogon koenigi. Next base: position 3,182,676 of record OZ004650.1, read on the forward strand.
CTACCACTCAGTATGTTATTGCAAGTTATGGTGTGAATTAAATTTTAATTGTTATCTAGATCTATTATTCCTATAGAGGTTATCACTTGGCGATGATGTATTTAAATTGAATTGACAAAAATAATGTGAAGTTGTGCTAACCGACTGAGAGGTATATTGATCAGCGTTAAGGACTTAACTTTTTAAGTAACAATTATGCGCTTCTACTTAATTGAGATCGTTAAAACGTATTATATTTATATGTTTAGTATATAATGTAAGGATACTAAATTCATTCTAAGTTTCAGACAATGAATAGGTCTGATTATTTTATTTTTATCACAGTGTAACCTATTTTAAGTTTATACTGTTTGATTTGATAATATTAATTATGAGTTGAAAGTTATTAGAATCTTAAGTTTTGTTTATTCTTTTAGTTTTCGTAATTAATACCGCGATACCTAAACTTGAGATTTTGTTTTGTAATTGCATAATAAGTACCAAAAGTATTTCTGTAACATTTCATTCGTAAATTTTGCATTTCGAAAGTGTGGACTGATTTAAAATTGATTACATATACATGTTTTTGTCTTTAAATATTTTTTGTCGATGTTTGTTGTTATAATTATTATATTTTTTTAATTATTTGTATAAACAATTGTTCTTTAAATTAATGTACATCGTTTTTGTTTTTGAATTATTTTTGTTGTATAATTGCTTTTATAATAATACCAGTTCATGCAGTTTAGATGTGTGTTTTATTTTATTTTTGCCCGAGTAGTTTTGCTTAAATATTTATTTTTTGACAATCTTCTGATAAAGAAGTTATGTTCAAACCCGCTCACGACATTTGTTGTAATGGATCTCCAATGAAGAGGTGCATTAAAGTAAATGTTTAGTTTTGGATGTGGTGGTAGGTTTCCTTAGTATATTTGTGTGTAGTGATGTGATAGCGTGTGTGTGTGTGTGTGCATTTTGATAAGACTTTTTGAAACAGTTGGTGTTGGGAACAAATGTTGGCATGAATTTTGGTAAGTATTACTTTAGGTCTAAGTGGCACTATCTCTTACGTTAGATGTCTTGTGAGTGTAGGATATAAAATGGCTACTTTGCAATCGAATAACATAAGATTGTATATCGAATTAAGTTCAAAAAGGTTACAAAGCTTTGTAACTGGAGGTGCAGCAATTTCCTTATTCTTGAAAAAACACCCTGAAAAGGAAATCTTATCTACAAGACAACTTATTAAATTCAATTCACGAGATACCGGTACATTTTGTAGCATCACTTGTAGGTTTCAGGCAATCTGGGACTAGGCGGTAATACATTTTTTAATACCTAAATATAAATTGACACTATTCTTATGACTCTAGGCTAAAAATTCGTAATAGGTTTTGTACTAAATATAAGTATACAACCAATTAACTTAAAACATGAATACAGGTTTTATTATCCCTTAACTAATATGCACTGCTCATAATTTTAATAAAATGTATAATAATAAATCCACTTTTCCATGTCAATTACTAGGGAACACTTAACTACTTAATTAGTAAACTAATATTAAACTGAATCTAGATTATGACATTAATTGTTTATAATTTTATATTTGCAACTTCCTAAGATATAAGAGGTCAACGAATCATTTCATAGATACCTACACAAATTTAATTTATAATTAGACGATAATGTTGTCAGTCAACTCTATTGATAGTAGCTCCATCGGCGCTTGCTTAATTTTACAAAATTTTAAACTCAAAAAAATTAATAAACTTACTTTTAATTATGAAACATCTCTTACCATCAACGTTTTCATCGATACACTTCGAAAATGTAAAAGCAAAAGCCATATCAAATGAAAAATCTTTTATCGAAAAGCCGATACTTTAGCATTGATTAAAACCAATAGATTCCCATTCGTTATAGTAGTGCAGGAAGTGTGAATTTGTATATAAATTCGTAACTAATTTTAGTACGTTATATTTAGTTATAAGGAATGCCGGGAACAGTCAAGATGGATGACATCTGGGAAGGCTAAAATGTGTATTTTTTTAATGGAAAGGTTATGAAGCAACGATAGGGTGTTACCCGATGTTATTTGAAAAGGAATTGTTAGGACATTAAGCTGAAGTCACACCTTGGATCTAGGTCAGCTTTAGGTAATGCCAGAATAGTAGTTGTTGAAGCGAATCATCCGAATTTGTCTGCATGATTTTACATTAACCATATCGATAGGTATAACGTAATTAGCATTGTTTAAAAATTGATACTTTTGTGGCAGTTGGTTCACCTGTTATCGCGCAGTCGTGATCGACTCAATGTTAGCTTGTATATGGTTGAATGCTAATTTATTAAATTGTGTGGTAGGATGTCGTTGAATTTTATAGGAACTACAACAGTTGTGTTGAGGCAGTGCATCAAGTAGGTACATGCCACTGTGTAAATACCTTGATGGCTTCCGGTTTCTAATAAATATTATTGATAACATTTGGATAGTTTCCGAATCAAATTTGAGCGTGTGAACATGATTGCTCATAATTTTTGTATATTTTGATATATATCGTATTGTTGTCGTGCGCGACGTAATTGTTAAATTCCATTCGCTACTATTTATCTTCTTTAATGAATTGCACAGAATGTTGGTATTTCACTTAATTTTTGAAGTATTTTTTCTTAAAAGAGATGTATTTACTAATTTTGCTATAACGCATGACTGAAGTTGGTTTTTATGATGGATAAGTACGTGTAGTCGACGGCCGTGTGCGAATGGCAACCATACACGTTGATTCTGTTCGCAGACGAGCTAAAGTAGCTGTTATCGATAAGGGTGAAACTTTGATTGTTATAAAATTATATTTAATTAAAATTGCACATAAAAGCACAAACCATCCATACACATATAGCTACGCTGAATGTTTAGATTTAACTGACGTTTGAATTTATGATACATTTTATTGTAAAATATTATTGCTAAGTTAGTTGGACGTTGGAAAATAATAGTTTATTTTGTCATACTGATGATAACAGTCATGGTGTTTAATATTATTACCGCTTCTTGCATAATGTATTTATTTGTGTATCATCCTAATGTTTAGTGTTTACTGTTTAGATTATAATTTAGTTATCATTATCCATTTGGAAGTTACTTTCTACGGCGTGTAGTTTGTAAACGTGTGTTTTTATTGTAGTTATTATAATTTTCTTGTATGGAAAGATTCCAAATATGAGATGGTACGTAGATGAATGACATATCAAGTAAAGTTTCTATTTAGCGATAGAGAGAAGGTGTTACAGAAACGGTTAGTGAAAGTTGTTCGATGACATTAAATTATTTGATCCGAGACAATACTATTATTTGCGATTTCGGCATCTGTTGAGGAATTACCAAATGTTTAATAGGAAAATGTTTTTAATTTAAAGCCCAACATATCATCCACAAAGTGGTGACAATGCGGCATAGTAAATTCTGATAATAAAATTAAAACGACGGAAATCTCAATTTCTATAGTAAAATTTGTTGGCCTAAACGAATAAAATTGCAGAGCCATTATTGTTTGGGACTGATTTAGTAGGAAATGTTGGAAAATGAGCGAGGACTGATTTGGAATCTTTCATGTTATAAGCTAGTCGCCAAAGATGAATTGCTTTTAGAGTTTTAAATGTTAGTTAATGTGTGTACGCGGATTATCCTAAATTAGCTATACAAACAACGCTTGAATGTCCACACAGAAATCGATTTTACACATTTAAATTTTACAATTATTGCCATCCTGCCAGCGTTAAGAATCACAATGCTTATGATAAATAAAAGTAATCCTATCTAGCTTATAGAGTAGTTTGTATTTTTAGATAATGGATCGTCTACACTATAGTATTTAGTATGTTAGACTAAGTAACACACCTTGAGCTTTGAACGTGTGAGTCTATTACCAATATATTTACTTACGACGTAGTTTTAATGGACTTTTGTATGTTCTCATATGCTTGTTAAAGCATTAGCATTAACCTTGTTAGCTGTAAGGAAAACATACTCATCTAACGCTTTGTCTAACTTGAATTGCTCCAAGACCTCAAGCTTTTCGGGTTAGCTATTAAAAATTGTCCAAATGTCATTCATAGGACTTTTTTAATGGTGACTCCCACTGTCCCACATCTGGGATGTCCAAAGCGAAGTAGTGCTTGTTATCGAGTAGACATTGTCTCCAGACTTTTGCACTTAGCACTCGACACTGTAAATAGGCCTGTCATATAAATGGCAACCAAACAATTCGTAATTTAACTTTAATCTACTGAGACACCATTTTGCGCCGTGGCCTTAAATTTAAGGAATGTGTTAACACTTTTGTAATCTCATTTGAAATTTTGTATGGATGACTTTGTATGACTCCGACATCCACCTAGTTCTATCGTATCGTATCGTAGCGACTAAAATGTAGTGATCTTTAGGTGTTCGCTGTAAACTCCTTCGTGGTTAGACGTTGAACGTTGTTGATTTCTTCAAGTCGTGCATATCCCGTTTACCACGTTCGATATTTGTTACCTACTCATTAGTTACTCTGAGACTGTTCATTATGTATCTATCGAGTTTCGCTAAGGGAAAGGGCTATTTTAGCTGATATTTTTGATACTTCGGAGGTAGTCGGGAACGATCTTGTTTTGTAGATAATATTGAGCCTCTTTGGGGAATTTGATCATCTGTTATTAGGCAGCGAGGCAAAGGTAGAAACAGTCGTGCTGTATGCAGCCGACCGAGGTTTCATCGATGGTTATTAATGTTAGGTACTGTAACGAAAATACATTGTTGTTCTTGTATTGTGAACGCGACGGTTCTCACTACGTTGTTTTTCATATAATGCATAAATTTCCTTTATTTTTTGTACTCTTTAGTATTAAGATTAATATACGAAAGCTATTCAATGTTGATTACTCTAAAACCAATAATGTATGTGTTAAGGTTGAAGTTGTAAAATTAGTTTCCCTGAGAGCCTTACTAGTGGAGCCTTTCCTTTACTCGACTTTAAATTGGATATTGTAGGTAACGCTGAATCATTAGGAGTCAATACAGCGAAAATATCGCCTCCAAGATAGTCGTTATTCCTTTCCTCCATATACCTCACATACAACTGTTGGCCTATATTGGTTATAAGATTAATTAAGGTTCTGAACTCTTAGATGGTACGACTCAATTTTAAGACTGATGACAGGAGAAATAAGAAGTGAAAAATAATCTGGAGAAATTGGTAGATACCATCTTCTAACATCTTGCCTATGTAGGAGATTATGGTCTAAGCTAGATCGTGAGGTCTGTCACCTGTAGTCTTCTGTACCTTTCTAGCGGTCCTTGTCTGTGTCTTCTCGCTCTGCAGGGAGAGCTCTCGTGGATGGTTGTCGAGATGTGATTGGGATTTTTCCAAATGATACTTCATGTTGATGTTGGCATAGTTGACGAAAAACTATTTGTTGCCAAAGTGTTGTTAGGGATAATCATGTAGTTATAAAAATCGGTTGTCTCATGCATAATTAAGTTGTTCTTGAGCGGTTCGGATTTAAGGAGAAAGTTGAAAAATATTTCTAATGATATATTTTTTCATAATGAACTTTGAATAGTAATCGATACTTAAGGTTAATATCTGTGTAGGAATTTAAACATAATAAACGTGTGGTAATTTATCGGTGCTCGAGTTCACTTTGCCAAACTTTCTAAGAAGTTGAGAAATAACTCATTGTGATTTACAATAACTTTTTGGGGAATTCAAATTTAGCAGAGATGTTGCTATACAGCTCGACGCACACCGCTGGAGGCAGAGTGGTCTCGATATTACCGAATTAGTCGTTTAGGTGTTCATGTTACCTTAGTTGTATTTCAAAAGTTGTGTAACCTTTCCAGGAAATTCCGCCTCGAAGCACTATGTATCTGTATGGACCCCAACATTTTATATAATTGTGCACTTTCGTTATACACGCACCAGGTACATTTCATTATTAACCACTCTTATATGTCTACAATAATCTCCAAATTCACCACTCGTATTGTTAGTAATATTATTTATTTCCGATTTATATTTATAATTGCTAGTGTTTATTTTTGACCGGACTAGTCAGTTGGTTAATTAAGGTGTGTTAGTTGTATTTTAGCTATTTTATTGACTTAGCCTTGTTTTGGGACTTTATGATTGATTCATCTATGATCCTTATGTCTAGTCAAGTAGAATTTTTTTTTGTGCTTTGAAGTACAATTTTCTCATTTACATAAGGTCCCTTCCTATTTAATTGGCGTGGTTTTATGATGTTTCTATTTATTTTGCTTGTTTTTTATTGCCTAGCCTTCATTGATCAACCTTTAACAAATCTCTAAGAAGCGGGAAATGTTTTTGTGTCCATAGTTTTCCATAATATTCGTGCATATTTGTTTTGTCGAAAACTAAACGTTACAATCTGTGTTAGTTGATATGTATTTCTTTATTGTTTGATTTCTAGATTATATATTTCGAATGAGATTTAAATTTATAAAATTTAAAAAAATTCTGCTCAATGGTTATCTTGATTTGTCTGTTTCGTCGATTTGTGTTTTTTAATATTATTATTCTTTCTGTTTTCATATTTTGATTATATTTCGTCTGTAATAAGATTTTCTTGAAAATCTCGTTTGAGATTTTTTGCTGCAGCCACACTTAAATATTCCAAGTCTGTTATAATAGAAACTGCAGGCAATTAATTAGTAGGACACAAACGTCCTAATTGGTCTTGACTTTTTTCAGTTGTGTTTTATCACTTTATGCTGATTTTTACATTCCAAGTTTTACTCTAAGAATTCTTATAAGAGTTTGTTGTCGGTTGATTTGTTTTAATTGCTGCCATTGTGTGGGTTTGACGCCATATTTTATATTCTACAAATTGTCTACTTCTTACTGACAGTGAAAAGTTAATAGAAAAAAGTAATGACTACATATTTGTTATTCAGGTCTTAAACATTAAGTTTAGTTCTTAAGAATGGATAAATAATATCTGATGATAAATTTACTTGTATGTTGTATTAAAATGATGAGACGAAAAATAAATTAACTGGTTTGAATATTTGCGTTTTATTTCACCTCGTCTGTCCTTTCAATCCTTATACCCATATTAATAATTAGTATAAGGCACCTAGATACATAAAGAAAAATAGTATGCTTAAATTGCTAATAACTAAATCGGAGCAAGAGACGTCGTTTGCAGTACAATGGAAGCGGGCGATCGAGAGACACCAATGATTTTATTTTTAATAAATATAGCATCAAATCTATAGATACATTTTTGAAAGACCTCCTTACTAAGTATTCGTTAGTTCTTTGGTATAACACCAGTATCTAAGTAGAAAAAGCGAGCTTTCGTCAAATCATTAGGTATAGCATCACAAATACCATCGGCTAAACGAGGTAGACTTGATATTCCGCTGGACGGTTTCGGTTGCAGTAAGCAACCCGTAAAGAAAGAAAAAAAAAGATTCATAGATATGTTCTGATTTTAAATTCCAGTACTGAAAGACAGTCTCTAAATTATGCGAGTTTGACAATATAGTGGAAAATGTAGAAATAATACTCAGTTTATAAGATATAATTTTGAAAAGACAATCAAATGCAATTAGATAGAATTCTGATATTCCTCTATGAACCAAACCTCTCATACAAGATTGTGAATGCTTAGATATTGTCCTCCAAGTATTTTCGGTTCATTTTGTCCCACGAAATATTAGAGGGTACATAACGAGTGGTTTGAGGTATTTTAAGAATGAAAGGACTCAGGAGATCGAACCAGTGCCTGCATTGCACTTATTTTTAACTGAGAGTTTGAACATGGAAATTATTTTGAGGTAGTCGAAAAATATTTTGTTTAAAAGAACTCGGTCCATTATTCATGACCTCCCCTTTGAAGAGTAAACTCCTGTAGTGCTTTCAAGGGAATATGTTCCCAGAGTTTAAAATGTTGAATAATATTTATTAAAATTTATAAATCTCTTTTGGTAGCACGCTTTCTAATGACGCTAAAGACATCACTGTGAAAGCTTTGCCACGTCTCTTATTATATTCCTGAAAATTATTCTACAAATTCATTTTATTTACATAGTTCGGTTTAATCACTAGTACATAAGAAAAGGGGCCTTTTCAATTTAGGGTAGACTGATAGACTCTATAGCTCATGGATACTCTTTGGACAATAGGTTCTTGATTTCAACTCAAACAATTTCTGAATAACCTCCTATAATTTGTCTACTAAGTTTAACCGTATTTCTATTATAACATATTGACAACTTTACCAAATTTCTACGATTTTGTGAATCTTGCGCAACAGGATTGACACCTGTTCTGTATAATATGAACAACTGGTTAAAAGTGGACACTGTTACTGATGTCGCTGACCACACCGCAAGGTATAAAGGCCGTAAAGATGTGTGTGTCTATTTACATTAAACTTAGCATTATTACAAATTGTGTTAAATAATGGTCAATTCTGATTATTTAATTTTGGTAGCAACGGGTGTGCAAGATTAAATTAAAACTACAAAGACACAATATAACGAATCAATACTAACATTATTTACTAAAAGAATAGACGAAACGAGAATTTCTCTAAGAAAATCATATAACGTTTCAAGAGATGAGAGCGGTCCTCTTGTGTTTATGTCCTTTACTTTCATAATGGAAGCGAGGGACGATAAAATCAAACAATTTTATATGTTTCTCTATAGGACGTGTGTATTGCTACAACTTTTCACGCAATTTTCCTACAATAAAAGCGCTTTTCAATGTATTTTGCAGAAATTGACCTATTCTACGCACTTGTCATAAGGGTAGCTCGTTAAATATGTTGCCGTGATAGTGTTCAGAAAGATGGGAGAGATTTATTTCTGCCTACTCCTGTAGAAAGTACTTGAAGATATCATTATAATATTGATATAGTATGTTACTGAGAGAGTTGATCGAGGATAAAGAAAGTTCATTAGAAATACACAAAAAAAAATGCGCGTGCCGCACCGTACCACGTGATAGAAGTGAAAAAAATAAACGTCATTATTGATACAATTTTCTAGCCCGTGTACACACTAATGTAAAACGTATAGCTCTCTTTCTCCTTCTCTCTAAGTTATGTTTGTTCTCTCTCATGTAACGAAATGTGCTTAAACGTGACGCGTCCTTGAAGTTTTACTCTCAATTCTCGCCCAATAAAATTATCGAATCGCCGAAATCTTAAGTAACTAAAAATAAAAATATCTCCAATTTTATCCAGCAGCATAATTCCGAATACGCTGGCAGCATTACCAGTTACCACGTTGTACTTACGTTGCCTATACCTGTGCCTATACGTTGAGAAAAATATCTGCCAGCGCGAGGGTCACCTAAGGAGTCGATTAGCCTTAGAGACAATTCATTGTAAAATGACTTTAACTCTGAGGAATGTGGTCCTCTACTGATGACTTTATATTTGTGCATTTTGCTATTTTCAGCTGAGTCCGCCGCTTAGCGCCATTTTTCCTGAAAGAAATTAACTGTACAAATTAGCAACCGAAATCGAAGGTTATACGTGAAAAAATGTATATATTTGAATGTATATCTTTGGTACCCGGAAAATAAGTCGTGTGCATATGTATGTTGTAGTACCTATACTGGATAATGATAGAAATATGAAAGTAAGATTAAATACGGACCACGTGATTAAATAAGAATGCGGAATGAAAGATGATGTTAGTAAACGTTTTGTAGACTTTGACCTAACCTTACTGTGAAATGTGAATCGATCTCTTTATCATTACGCGTTTTATACCAAGAGGGGTTAGGCACTAGGCAGAGACAATCGAATGCCATTTGCTACGATCCTAATACATACCTCTTTCGCTTCGTTTATATTCATCATATTTATATATTGCTAGCTATCCGCTCCGGTTTCGCCCGTGGGGCCCATACTAACTATGTCATCCCCTAATATCCCCCCCCCCCCCATTGGATAAAAAAAAAAAAAGTGGCCCATGACCTCCGGTTTAAACTTAGGTACTCCGTATCAAATTTCATCAAAATCGGTTCAGTGGTTTTGCCATGAAAGCCTAACAGACAGAGACAGAGTTACTTTCGCAAAAGTATGGATGAATTGAAATAATTTTAGTATTAGACTTATTATAACGCTGCCTTCCCCTCCATGAATAATAGTCGTAATGATAGAGAGAACTAGATCAATTATATTTAAACAAGTGTTTGCTCGGGTAGGGTCCGACAGATCGATACTTGTCCCTGGGGGAACCCCATGACTGTACCCAGTAGGTACCTACTTGTTCACGTGAATAATGAATCAATATTTGCACTGTCATGGAATTGAAGTGTGCTACCAGACAAAATAAGTGATATTACACACACAACTTCACGGCCTGTAGATCTTGCGGTGTGGCTAGAGACACCAGTAAGTGTCTGGTGGCAATGTGTCACTTCTTAAACATAATTAATATTTTTAGAAGAAGTGTAGGGCTTTAAGTGCCGTTTAAGAAGTCGATAATGCGTAAATGTGTATGAAAAGTTTAACTTACGACGTAGCATTGAGAAAGCATAATTAATATCTATATTATTGCTAAAAGGTGTTTTTTGTCGGTATTTTGAAAAAAAATTTTTTCATGACAAAAAAATAATGTTTCTTTTAAAATTAGACCACTTTATTTATTTTGTAAACGACGCCATCTCTTAGAGATAAGTTGAACTAACGATGCGAAGTGTTCGCACGGATCTTTAACCCCTAAATAAAAGGGATATAAAAGTATGTCTGGAAAATATTGTTTTGGGCGTATTAATATAGTTACTCGTTATCTACTTTTGCAAGCAAGACTTGGGTATGGAATAAGAAGCATGAAAGTAAGATAAATGCAGTGGAAATGCGGTCTTTACGTAGAATGTGTAAAGCGTATTGAGCGCATCCGGAACGATGTTATTAGAGAAGAATGTGGAGTGAAAGATTATTTTGTGGTAGTATTACGATGGTTGAAAGAATGAAGAATGAAAGATTGACTTGTGGAGACCTGGCTGGTACACTTTCCTACGTTTACTTTATAATATTATATTTGATATTTGGCACGTCATCTTGGTTTTTGACGTTACTGAATGAAAATATAATTCAACGAATATATACGAGTATTTCAAGATTATTTCAGCGTTTAACTATTACATTCCTGCAACTCCACATTGGTGACCACCGAATTGAACTACTATTATGTAACTATAATATACATGGCGCACAAGGATAGCAGTTTGGGCAGCGGCAACCCGGCGGCTGTGTCCGGTTCCACTGCCGCAAACGGTACGTCTGCAAAACTGTGCAAAGTCGGAGTAAGGATTCCACCGTTTTGGCCTGAGGATCCTGAAATCTGGTTCGCTCAGGTCGAGGGCCAATTCTCCAACTCCGGGATCACAAGTGATACAACCAAATTTAATTATGTTATCGGGCATCTGGACCGTCAATTTTCGAAAGAGGTTCGAGACATTATAATCAATCCACCACAAAATGACAGGTATGAAAAATTAAAGTCAGAATTAATTAAACGACTCAGCGCTACTCACGATCAAAAAATTCAACAAATATTAACACAGGAAGAATTAGGAGATCGGAAGCCTTCCCAATTTTTAAGGCATCTACAATGTTTAGCTGGAGCGACAGTACCGGAGGATTTTTTGAAAACTATTTGGATGAGCCGTCTTCCCGCAAATATCCAGTGTGTTCTCGCCAGTCAGCCATCAGTATCATTATCTATATTAGCAGATTTAGCGGATCGAATCCAGGATATAGCTCCTTACACTAAGCAAGTGGCGACGACCAGTCAGGATAATCCTGGAAACTGCTGTGAAGAAGTTAAGCATGAAATTGCAGCACTTAAGAAAAGTTTTCAGAAGCTCTCAACTTGGGACAATAGACGCCGCTTCCGTTCTAGTTCCCGATCTCGCTCTCCATCGACGCCTGTTTGAAACAATTCTCCAAGCGACCTTTGCTGGTATCACTACCAGTTTGGTTCTAGAGCAAGAAGATGTGTCTCGCCCTGCAAATTTGACGCGGAAAACTCAAACGACGGTCGTTAGTAGCGGCCAACGACTGTCGTCAACCCTCGTCTGGCCGCCTATTTGTAACCGACAGAAAGACAAAAATGATGTTTTTAATTGACACTGGGTCTGATATTTGCGTGTTTCCTCGGACAGCTATCAAGAACAAACAAACAAAATCAAGCTACCAACTTTTCGCAGCCAACGGCACTACAATATCAACTTATGGTTTTATACATCTTACATTAAACTTCGGTCTTCGACGTGAGTATGGGTGGAGGTTCGTTATCGCTGACGTCACTAAACCTATTATTGGCGTCGACTTTCTGGCGTATTACAACATCTTAGTAGACTGCAGGAATCACAGGATTTGTGATCAACTTACATATTTAGTTGCACCTGCATCTGGTGTTAACCCTACCGAAACAGTCACTTCCATTAAAACCAATTATCCGGAACTTAACCCCGATTTTGAAATTCTCCTAGAAGAGTTCCCAAACATAACGCGTCCAGCTGGCAGGCCACGTGACTGTCCCCACAATACTGTGCACTACATCAAAACTACATCTGGCCCGCCAGTTACTGCCCAACCACGTCGTCTACATCCAGACAAACTTATTATTGCTAAACGTGAGTTTGACGAGATGGTTAGGATGGGTACCGCTCGACCTTCTAACAGCCCCTGGTCCTCAGCCTTGCACCTTGTTCCTAAAAAGGACAATAACTGGAGACCTTGCGGGGACTACCGAATGCTTAATTCTCGCACTGTACCAGATAGGTACCCCATTAAACACATACACGATTTCAATTTTAGCCTTTCAGGTTGCACTATATTTTCTAAAATCGACCTTGTCAAGGCATACAATCAAATCCCCGTTTTTCCACCCGACATTCCCAAAACGGCAATTACGACTCCTTTTGGGCTTTTTGAGTTCCCAATGATGACTTTCGGCCTAAGAAATGCTGGACAGACTTTTCAGCGATTCATTGACGAAGTTACCAAAGGTCTTGACTTTACATATAGTTACTTAGATGACATTTTGGTATTTTCGCATGATTTCGTAGAGCATCAACTTCACTTACGTGAGCTTTTCTCTAGACTTGATAAATACGGTCTTCTCATCAACACCTCCAAATGCACTTTTGGTGTTTCAACTCTTACTTTTCTCGGCTATACAGTTTCCGCTGAAGGTGTTAAACCGCTACCAGATCAAACTGTCGCGATTCAAACATTTCCAGAGCCCAAAACTGTGAAAGAGCTAAGACGTTTCCTTGGTATGTATAATTTTTATCATCGCTTCATACCTCGTTCAGCTGAGTTACAAGCACCCCTAAACGATCTACTTAAGGGCTCTGTGAAAAACAATCAGACTATTAAATTTGATGACATATGCAAACGGGCTTTCGAAGACTGCAAAAGAGGTCTCTGCAATGCTGCAACTCTGGCCCATCCTGACAGCAGCGCTAAGCTTGCTCTTGTCACTGACGCGTCTAGTACTGCCATAGGTGGAGTTTTACAGCAGTTTAAAAATGGATTTTGGCAGCCTTTAGCATTCTTTTCACGTAAGCTTTCTCCATCGCAGATTAAGTATAGCCCTTACGATCGTGAATTGCTTGCTATATACAAATCAATTCAATACTTCCGGCATATGTTAGAGGCTCAGGTTTTTACAGTTTTTACAGACCATAAACCTATCTCATTTGTGTTTCAAGCAAATAGAGACAAATTTTCACCCAGACAATTCCGTTACCTCGACTATATTTCCCAGTTTACATCAGACATTCAACATATTTCGGGAAAGGATAATGTAGTCGCAGATACCCTTTCCAGGATTGAAGAGTTGACCTCCAAGGCTATTGACTATGATGTGCTTGCTCATGCTCAATCTAACGATCCTGAATTAAACCTTTTATTATCAGGGGGTTCATCACTCAAACTTGTTAAACTTCCTATTTCAGGATATTCCTCATTCATTTATTGTGATGTGAGTTCTTCTACTCCTCGACCTTTTATCGTCAAAGCATTACGCCGTCAAGTATTTGATGCCATTCATTCTCTCTCTCATCCAGGAATAAATGTCACAGTTAATCTTTTGGTACAAAGATTTGTCTGGCCTGGCATACGGAAAGATTGCCGAGAGTGGTGCCGTAGCTGTTTAGCTTGTCAACGTGCTAAAGTAACACGGCACGTGTCTTCTCCTTTGGGCGTTTTTCAATTACCTCCTGCCCGTTTTCTCCATGTTCACACCGATCTTATAGGTCCTCTTCCCATTTCAAACGGTTTTCGTTATGCTCTCACGGTTATCGATAGATTTACTCGTTGGCCTGAGGTTATACCACTCACCGATATCACGGCGGCTTCCACTGCCAATGCATTTTTGACAGGTTGGATTTCCCGTTTTGGTTGCCCGGTCAGCATAACTACTGACCGTGGTAAACAATTTGACAGCTCTACGTTCAAAAATTTAACTCAGCTAATTGGCTCGCAACATAAGATGACAACAGCATATCATCCAGCTTCCAATGGTTTAGTTGAGCGCTTGCACAGACAATTGAAAGCTGCTATAATGTGCAACGCAGACTCCAGTTGGACAGAATCTCTCCCTTTGGTTCTCCTCGGTATAAGAAGCGCCTGGAAATCAGACTTACAGTCATCTGTAGCCGAACTTGTTTATGGCGAACCATTGCGCCTTCCTGGCGAATTTTTTCATTCGAATTCTAACACTATATTAGACATGCAAGACTACGTATCAAGGTTACGCTCCTTCGCTAATAAACTAAAGCCTATCCCTACAATACATCATACTTCTAAAACAGTTTTTGTTTTCAAGGAACTGGCAACTTCAGACTTCGTGTTTCTTCGTCAAGACGGAGTCCGTCCAGCCCTGCATCCACCATATTCTGGACCTCATAAAGTCCTAAAGCGAGGTCAAAAATATTTTCGTATTCTCCTTAATAACAAGGATACCAACGTTTCGGTAGATAGGTTGAAACCAGCTTTCATGATGTTGGAAAAAGATCTTGAAACCAATGTTCCTCAGTCTCCTACTCTACCCGCAGCCGCTATGCAACCCGAACCTCCACGCATTACTCGCTCTGGACGCCACGTCCGGTTTCCACCTCACTTACGCCCGTAGTCACGGTCTCGGTGGGGGAGTGATGTGGAGACCTGGCTGGTACACTTTCCTACGTTTACTTTATAATATTATATTTGATATTTGGCACGTCATCTTGGTTTTTGACGTTACTGAATGAAAATATAATTCAACGAATATATACGAGTATTTCAAGATTATTTCAGCGTTTAACTATTACATTCCTGCAACTCCACAGACTAAAAAGGTTTATATGGCTGAAGTGAAAGGAAGTGCTGGAAGAGAACCGCACATAATAAATGCATTGATCGATGGAAATATTAAAAGTACACACAATCACTGAGCATGTATGAAAGGTATGATGAATATAAAAGAATCAAAAGAGATATGTCAGGATCGTAACAAATGGCATTCGATTGTCTCTGCTTACCCCTCTTGGGATGAAAGGCGTGATGATAGATAGACAAGTTCTTCAGAGAAGTAGGCTCGGCTCTTAAACCACGACTATCTGTTCGCTCGAAATATCCCGCTTAAATAAACTTAATCCCATTAGTTGAAGCAAAACCTCTCGATATACGGTCCAAAGAGTGCAAAAGGTAGATTGCTTACCTAAATTATATGAAAAAAACTAAAAAGGTCTTAAAAATTTAAGTATCCGTTAATTAACCTTTACTTAAGTCTTGTAGAACATAGTTAAAAAATTATACGTTTGTTTAACATACATAAAAGTCATGTCCGTTTCCCAGAGAGCAGAGACCACGGATTTCCACTTGCTACGATCCTGACATTGCTTCTTTGACCTTGACCTCTTTTGCTTCATTCACTCTCATCATATTCTTCATGAATGCTTATCGGTATATTATTCAGACCTGGCCTTTCTTGAGGACGATTCCTATTTGTTCTTCCCCAAACCATCTTAGCATTCCTTTCTCAATTTTAGTCACTACATCTTCTTTCACTCCACACTATTTCTTAGTTCATCTTACAAAGTCACACCACACACATATTTCTCAATGCTTTCATTTCTACTGCATTCATTCGACCATAAATTAGTGTCGGCACTAGCACTCCTTCATGCTATAGAGTAAGTAGCAATACTGCCATACATTGAAATGAAATTAAACTTAGGGCTGAAAGGTACTGCCAACCTAACAACATCGTACTGTGGATTGGTATAGAAATATTTGCTATCTCTGTCATCTGTATATGGCGTGAAAGAGGTGGCGATACGATGCCATTAGTATTGGCTTATTTTTCCTAGCCCAATTTTTTTGTTCTAAGTTGCGCCAGCCTGCTTAATGCATGCATGAACCAATTTGATGGCAGAGGCTAGTTTTTATCCCGGGAAAATGTGTCATTCCTTCGGGAAAAATACTAATTACTAAGTTAGTTTATAACAATTACATGTAAAATTATCTTTTCGATAGAGGACGCCACTAGCCTCAATAACAATGCTATTTGCTTCATAACTTTGTGTTCTATTAGTAGAAAAGTTTTTTTGTTATTCTTTACGTTATCAAGTGTAATCAAAGTAGTGATTTTATTAAGTGAGTGAACATAATTATGGTGCCGAAACCCATAAACGACGGGCCGAGCATTCTTAGGCCATTGTTTTTGGCTTTCGAATAAATTCACTTTCTAATGGACACTGGCGAGTCGTAGACACTGTTGCTGGTGTCTTTAGCCACACCGCAAGTAATTAAAGCCGTGATGGTATGTATTTTTAATGCATCATTCACATCCATCACAAATGGTTTTACATAAAAGCGTCGATGCTTGCACTTTTCACAAATCGCTTCCTCAACCAATTACGTCAGTTCGACCAATCCAAGCATACCTATTTCGCTACTACCTTTTACCTGGTGTTTCGCTCGCTTTTAGGAATCTCTTATCATCTATGAATCAGGCGCACTTTTCCTAAAAATAACAGAATCTGTAGGTTAATTATGTACAGCATCAGCGTAAGGGGTATGTCAGGAACGTAGCAAATGGCATTCAATTGTCTCTGCCTACCTCTCTTGGAATAAAGGCCGTCATGATATTTAGATAGATAGAACTTGGAAAAACGTGATTCATTCAACATAATTTTTTTTCATTCGCTTTTTATCAAACAACGACAGCATGGAGTTTTAATTGAAAATGGTGTACAGTGCATAACAAGTAGTGAAAGTGTGTGCGTTCAATAGATTGTCTGCACTCGAAACTCGAATGAGGGGTAGAGGAAAATTCCGGAGGGTCGCGCCCTAACGCAATATCGATTTTAAGGCACCCCTAGACAACCAAAATAATCTCACCATAGGACAGACGACCATAGTTAACTGCACAATTTTGTGTAGAGGGGGTATGTGAACTTGAAATCGACTTGTTATGCTTCGGATGGCATATCCACTGGCAAATAGTCGATACTGATATTGGTGTCACTGGCCAGATTTTTTTGTTTGTGAAAACTAAGGTCTGGGTTATTTTCTCAATTGAGCCTTTTAATCCAAGAGGGGTAGGCAGAGACGATCGAATGCCATTTGCTATGATCCTGACCTTTAATTCTCGGCGATGGTGTGTACTTTGCCTTCGATCAATAAAAGTACACATAGGTCGGCCTCTGCCAGCATTTGATTTTGCTTCTGCCATATAAACCTTTTTAGTAAATCTTCTGAATGCATTACTTAAACATTACTATATACCCGTACAGCTTTCCAGCCAGGTTTAGTTTGTGAATTTTTTTGGAACGCAAAGAACATCCGATTTTACATTATAACACAGTGAAAGAATTTTTCAAATCGGTCAAGTAGTTTCGAGTTAGCTTCTTACAAACAAACCCACACTCTCTCTTTATAATATTAGTATATATAAACCCAAAGGAATATTTATTCTTTGTTATACATTAACGCGGGCGGAGTCACGGGCAAAAGTTATAGCTTTATTTTCCTTACAATATCAAGTAAAATTTAGGTAAAAAATTTGCAAGTGGAAACAATTAGTGGCCAATAATTATGCCTTAGAAAATAATTACACTCGAAGTGAGGAAAATTTTTGTAAGATCGATGTGAAAATGAAATGAGCTGGTAACGAGCTTTTTAGGGTTGGCACTTCCTCAGAAAAATCACACGCATCTTCACGGCCTTGCGGTGTGGCCAGAGACAAACTTTATTCTTGTTAGAATAAACTATTATTTATTAAATAGAACTATTTTTCTTCACGGGTTACCTTAACGTGGCCACACATTCGTCCAATCCCCGGCGCGTTGCCGTACGGTCCACCGAAACCGACCACAGACTCGCCCGATTCTTCTAGATCATCCGGCTTCGGTGCAATGCCGAACCAATGTGTGGCCTACTTTAAGGCTCCCTGAACGGTGTTATTATATACCTCAACAGAACTGGCCATTCGTTAGGTATAGCCTCACCAATACCATCGGCTAAAAGAGGAAGACTTGGTCTTCTGAGTACCCTGGGACCGATGTTTAGGCACTTAAAGATGTTATCGGTATAGTAATGAATCATATTTATTTACATTTACAGTAAATCATAGTTTACATAGGTTAATCATTATTTAGCTTTAATTTTTAATTAGCGGACCTCACAGACATTGTCCTGCCCAAACGTTGGCTTGTCTGCTATTTACTTTCCTTCGTCCGTGGAAAACAACTACCACTACAACTACCCCTACCTCTACTCCTACCACTGCCACTACTACTACCCCTACCACTACCACTACTCCTACTCTTACCACTACCACTACCTCTACTCCTACCCCTACCACTACCACTAGCCCTACCACTACCACTACTCCTACTCTTACCACTACCACTACCTCTACTCCTACCCCTACCACTACCACTACCACTACCCCTACCACTACCACTACTCCTATTCTTACCACTACCACTACCTCTACTCCTACCCCTACCACTACTACTACCCCTACCACTGCCACTACCACTACCCCTACCACTACCACTACTCCTACTCTTACCACTACCACTAACATTACCACAACTTTTAGCGGGATTAAGTAGCGATTCCCATACAAAATTATATATTTTTAATTTTTGATTTTGCAGCTGAATTTTAGAGGTTAATTCGTTGTCAAGTTATGGCGTGACCAAGGAAAATAGGGATTAATTTTTATATATACAGATTTTGTAATAATTTAATAATATTTATAATGCGATTATGGCTAATTGATATACTGTGTCTCTGTCAAAGCGAAGACACTCGCTAATTTATTGATTGTAATATATAAAAAAATACTTGACAACCCTACTAAGGCAGCTTGCCGCTTTTCGTAAACTTAGTCTAGTCTTAATTAATATTGTTTCATTAAGGAAGATCCGTAATCATTATACGAAAGAAATTTGAGAGAAATTCCGTTCGAAAAACCAGTTGTTTGTATTTGTTATAAACTTTAGTATGCCTATTATAAGCCTCACCTACTTAATTGATTAAACTTGTTCATTAAATAATTTATTAAGTTTTCTTTAGACTGAAGTTGTGTTTATTCTGGCTTAGCAAATATAGATTAATATTATATATATATATAGTTAATACGTACGCCATTTTGAAGATAATTTTTCTCTCTAATGACGAAAAATAAACAAACAAATCAAAATTAAAGGTTTCTTTTAAAATTATACTAATTTATTTATTCAAATCAAATCAAATATCTTTATTTGCCAGCTCAGTCATATGAAGAATGTCATATTAAAAGATGCCATGACTTAGAGATCAGTTGAACTAACGGTGGGAAATATACGCACAGGTCATCTAGTATTATACCTATATAAAATTTAAAATACCACTAAAATAAGTCCCGCGAAGTCCTACCTGGCCTGACACTTGTTGTCTGCGCCGTTCATCAGTCAGCGACTTCATCGTTACTGTTGATGACACCTTACAATATATGTACATGGGTACCCTGGGGCCAGCAACAGTTCCCGGGACTGTAAGGTAACCCTTGAAGAAAGAAAGAAACCTTGTTTAGAATTCAATCTATAAACTATCTATTATCACGCCTTGTATCACAAGAGGGGTAGGCAGAGACAATCGAATGCCATTTGCTACGATCCTGACATACCTCTTTCGCTTCTGTTACCTACCAACAAACATAAAATTAATTAATTAACCTCGAAATTATTTCTAGAATTTTCCTTTCTTTACTTTCCATCCCATTTGACATTTTACTTGGTTCCCATTTCACGAAATGACTCCCTACAAACGTATGCCATATAGTGACGTCGGTAAAACAGGCCTTAATGAAAATTTCAGACAGCAGTTGTCTTCAGTGAATATTCATGTAGTATGCAATTAGCCAGATGGACTTCCCGGTTTATGCTAATATACTGAAATACCTCAAAAAGTTACCACGCCACCTTCATTATTGGGACAAGAGATTTGCATGTCATTATACGAAAAGAATAACGCGGTTTCCAAAATATAACGTAATTTTTGTTATGAATACAATTTCTGCCGCCCACATAATTTAAGTCTAAGTTGCGTAATTAATTTTCAGAATACATCAATTAATTAACTGTTGGCTTCTAATTTTGTTAGCTTGCCACGTGATTTTTTTTATAATAATACTTATATAACCACGAATCAGAAAAGTTTTAAGTAAAGACTTATAAAAATAACCATTACATAACAGGAGGTTGATCCTTTCTTGCATAAAAAGTGCAGGCAGGCTTTCTCGCCACAGCTCCCTCAATGATACCATTACCATGCTCTCCAGGAATAATCCGGGAAGACGGCAAGAGACCCGATGGAATTACTCTGGGAGCGAGGTCAGGCCCTTGTATGGGATGCTACGTGCGTGGACACATTAGCCCCGTCTCATCTCAGGGAAACAGTAATCAAAGCAAGAGCTGCGGCGGAAATCGCAGAGTCTAACAAACGGCGCAAATATAGTTCAATTATTGAAAACTACAAATTTGTGGTGCCGTTGGGTGCAGAAACTCTAGGTCCGTGGGATTCAAATGCCAAAAAGTTTCCCCTCGACTGATAATTTTTTCTGGTGACAAGAGGGCTGGCTCCTTCCTCGCTCAACAAATCAGCATCGCGATTCAGCGGGGATATACAGCCAGTATTTTTGTCAATATTCCACGCGGACCTGGTTTATTTAGTTATTTTTAATGCTTACATTAGATTTAAGGTTTTTATATTGTTATTTGTAAAAAACCATTACATACATCGATTATTACATAACATACTTTGGAACATTTCATGTCATTTACTTGCGAGCAATTATAGAATACATCTAGGTCATGTCATAGCGACCAACGCACGCGTCTCGTCGTGACGTGATATCCAGTTGTGATGGTAGTGATTCATAGATATCACGGTCGGCGGGATCATCTTACCTACCGATTAATAGGCATATTGTTACTGTGACGTCTATAATACTTGACATTGGCGTCATCAAAACCCTGATGGGAGCCATAATAAAAAAAGGACTCGCGCACGAAGGATTCCGTACCATTATCTATAAAAACGGCAAAAAAATCACGTTTGTTGTATAGGAGTCCCCTTAAATATTTATTTTAGTCTGTTTTGTTAGTATTTGTTGTTATAGCGGCAACAGAAATACATCATCTGTGAAAATTTCAACTATCTAACTATCACGGTTCATGAGATACAGCCTGGTGACAGACGGACAGACAGACAGACGGACAGCGGAGTCTTAGTAATAGGGTTTCCGTTTTTATCCTTTGGGTACGGGACCCTAAAAATAGAATAGATTATAGAATACAATATTTAAGACCGGTGGCTATAGCGACCGAATTGCCATCGCACGACTTTCCGTTTCAACTATTTAAATTAAATTATATGTCCAGACTGCAGACAGTCACACAGTAAGTCGTATGTAGACAGAAATTTAATTTCAACACAAAAATGAATATTCATGCCTTCAGTTTTCAAATTGAATTGATTGTCGAGCTTCGTTTCATCCGAGCGTACATTAAAATCAGTTTATATCGTCCATTACTGAGGATTTCGGGATATAATAACTGGAAAGGATTTATCGATAATATATACTAATAAATCTGGATAATGAACCGGCTCTTCGATAGATGGCGTTACTGTCTCAATACTGAAACCTGTATCGCGCTATTAAAAATATTTTATTAGATTAGGTAGTCGATAGCCTAATTGGTAGGACTGTGGACTTGAAACCGGAGGTCCCGGGTTCGAGTCCTACTCGCTGCCAAAATGCTAAGCACCAATTTTCTTTAAGAATATGTGCTTAAATCGACTCCTCGTGTTTAGGAGGGCACGTTAAGCCGGCGTTCGGTCACCAACCCGCCTGCCAAGCGTGGGGACTATGGCAATTCCTCTCAATGAGCACCACTAGTAATATGGTGCGCTAGAGGGAGACCAATGATCCAGCAGTGGATCTTAAAAAGGTTGATGATGATGATTAGATTGTCATAATATTGTAATCAACTTTCCAGTGACATGCGTATGAGAGTCGTTGGATAGTTGTTTATTGTCATTTCTATATTAGTGACCTGGTATGAACACAGCCTGTGCCAGCCACATCTCCCCGCATCACAATGCCCGCATCCTACTCCCACTTCCCACTAATGACAATCAGTCTTGACCAGACCCCCCAGCAGTGGCGGACTAAGAGGGGCCTCCAAATCATGATAGGTCCACGTTTCAACCTTGGATTGAAAACTGCAACAAAATCGGTTAAGTATTTTTTGCGTGAAAAGTACACAGACAGACATACAGACGCGGTATGGAAGTAAGTAAGAAGAGGTAAAAAAAAAAGTGGGAGTCTGGTCGAACGATTTTTTTAAATTAAATTATCATTTCCGTATCGTGACGGTCGCTTCCCGGAAGCTTCACTTCGAAAAACATTAACAATCAACTGATGTCAATTATTTTCACCGAATTTCTGGGAATAAATTCATTCGGCGCGTATATCGCATTGTTGGTAAGCCGATTAAATATTAATTTGTGAATGGAGCAAAAAGGATTTCTGTTGCCCTTTCAATAACACCTGTGTATTCGATATGAGAGGTTGACCGATCACTAAATAAACTTAGTATAGGCTACCTTTGCGATATACTTTGCTCTTTTGATGCAAATATACCTTGGGACGCAAGTATGTAGGATATTATGCGGTCTAAAAGTTGTGGCATCACATCGCGTCATAGTACTAAAGGTGGCCACCCATTCGTCCAATCACCGGCGCACGTGATGAGAAGACCCGAAGACCACATGACCCGGAAATTGTTGGACATTGAGTCAGGACCGAGACATCGCAGCAGACCCCGACTCTCATGGCTATCAGCAAATAATAATGACCTCAAACTAGACCCGCTGACGACCCGGAATAGATCGGAGCTGGCTAAAAGCGATTAGGAGAGCCGACCCCAATTAAACATGGGATAAAACCGAAGAAAGAAGAAGTCTATGGTAGGTAGAATGCTCGGGATTTCAGGATTTCGGTATTTTAGGTCAGAAAGCAGAAAACAAAGGCTACGCCACTGACTAAATTCAATAAAAATATAATAATATATTTTTAATTAGGGGACCTTCCGCAATGATTACGCGTTTCTGATTCAATACTCACTCAAATCAGTTCTCGTGCTTCGTAGGGCACTTAAATCGACATCTGCACTTCAAAACATAATGTCTCTGATCACACTGCCCAATTTCTGCCCACACCGCAAGGTATAAATACCGTGTCGATGCGTTTTTATTTCCGTACAAATTGTTTCTGAACTTTACGACTCCTTTTATAGTAACAATATTTCTACATTATCATTTTTAGAGCGACAACGAAACAAAATTACAAGTAGTATTTTTTATAACCAATCAACATTTCAAACACCTGTGTCATTCCATAAACTTGTTAGATACAAATAGGGGTGGGTAGCAACTAGCTTCGCCCGTGGAGAATGTACTTTCTATTAGTGAAATAATTTTTAGAATCGGTTCAGTAGTTTAAGAGAACCCCCTACATTCAAACTTACAAACTTTCAAACATTACCTCTTTATTGTTATAGACTATTATCTAAAAAACTAAAAAAAAACTTTTACATCTCATGTTAGTTAGTTTTATAGTAAAGACTCTGAATAGTATAAAAGTGACCAAAAATACGCATTTTTCAGCACTCGTCCCGATTCACCAATTTTAGGATATTTCTTTTATTATCAAGAGATAGGATATTAATAAAAAATAACACCTATTCTATGTTCTTATTCATTTTTCTTATATTGCCTTTTTATCAAGAAATACAACAACCGGGTAATCTATTTTGGTGTAGGTACTATTTTTAGCCTCAGTTTGAAGAATTTATGAGGATTCTTGTTTCTGAATATAAGTTATATAAGTGGCTGTAATTTGCCCCTCCCCCGCCTGCTTTCGCGGTATAAAATAGCCTATGTCATTCTCTGACCCCTAAATTCTGTCCGCGGTTTCACTCACGTGGAAATAGATCGCAAATAAATAATCTCGTGGCTGTAATTTACCCCTCCCCCGCCCGCTTTCGTGGTATAAAAAGTAGTAAATGTCATTCTCTGACCCCTAAACTACCACTATGCAAATAATCATGTCGAAAAACAAAAACAAATCTATCCCACGGGAACCATACATTTTCCGGGATGAAAAGTAGCCTATATTATGTGCTATTCCAGGCTATAATCTATCTCTGTGCCAAATTTCATCCAGATCCGTTCAGCCGTTTCGCGTTTATAATAGTAGTGGGATTGTTTTGCAGCATCTGGTAATAGTATCAGTGTCAAGGTAAGAAAAATTCAGCAACCATTTTTTCCTGTAATCTAGGATTCTTCAAATTCATGCACAGGCTATATCTAAATCCAGGCGTTGACAGAGTTATGTACTTCTATTTTAATAAAAATATCCGTGCCACAAGAATAGGACAGCTTTTTTACTTTTTTTATCTCAAATATTCCTCAAAAAAGCCTAAAACCATAAAGACATGTCTTGGTACCATGTATCAAATACGATAGTATTTCAGTTATTTTTGTCCAATACCTATATATCTATTCATCATCACGCTTTTTATCCCGAGAGGGGTACACAGAGATAATTGAACTCATAAAGTCCCCCCGCAGCGTCTTTTTTGCAACGGATTTTGTTCCAGTTTTACTATTAGATAGGTTGATCCACCGGGAAGGATTACGAGTACTAAACATGGACCTATTATGTTTAGGAGCTGAGAATTAACAGTAAAAGTGAATCATGGCGGGGAAAAAAATTTGCCCCAGCGAGTTTTCATCTGTATATTATCATGTAGGAAAGAATTGTGTAGAATAAAATTAAGTCTATATTATATAGAATATATATATACTGTATATACCGATAAATGGATTTAAAAAAAGATATTTACGTCTGTTGAAAAAGTGACACAAGGTTTGCCATATTATATTCTGTCAAAAAGTGGTCACTGAAGTTTGTGTTTATGTAATTCCTTTTGTCCAATAACTATCTCTCTACCTATACCCAATCAATACATCATCACGCTTTTTATACCTTGAGAGATGTGCAGTGACAATCGAATGTCAATGCTATAACCCCCTCAAAATGCGCTTGGCGAGACATCATCCACTTTGCGAATTATTGTTTAGTTTGTAATTATTATTGTTAATTGGTTTGTTTCTATAAATTTTCTAGTTTGATTGTTGTTATTTTTAATTAATATTACGTTTTCAATATTATGTTTTAGTTTAAAATAGCTTTTCTGTGTGTCTACACTAACCTGTTCGTCTGTATGTCTAGAATAGGCTTCGAAACGGCGAGCGAAACCATAGGCACCTACTAGTCTATCAACGTAGGTATGTTTCCCTTGATATTTGAGTTAGCATCTCTTAATGACAAAATTGGAAATATGAGGGATTGTGAAGGGTGGACATGAAAATCAATAATTTCGTCTGGGAGGGTTCGACCCCAAATATTCTCCCTTATATGCGCTTTTGAATTTGGTACTGATGTATACTGCCATATATCACGTATATATTTGGTAGATTCATGCCTTTTATCTCAGGAGGGGTAGGCAGAGACAATCGAATACCATGTGCTATATACGATCATCTTTCAACATTTTAATTTAGATCATTCTTAGTACAATTTATTTATTCTGTACTAGGTTTCCGTCCCCGCTTTGTCCGTGGATATTTTCGAACAAAATAAAACATAGCCTATATTACTCTCCTCAGGGATATCAAAATTATCAAATCCAAATTGAAATTCAAGACATTTTATTTTATAGGTACACAATAATGGTACCGATTTTTATGATTTTTGTGTTTTTGAATTTGTCTCTCATCGGAAAAATGCACGAAAAAAAAATATTATTTTTCTCTTATAAAAGTAAAACATTTTCTCATACATTTTCTATGGAAAGACTTTTTTGATTTCAGAACGGATTGATGACAGAATAAAAAATGTCAAATCGATTTGTTTTTTGATTTCAATCGAGCAGCGGTAGTGGTAGTGGTAGGGGTATCAGTGGAGTTGGAGTAGGGGTAGAGGTAGTGATAGGGGTTGGAGTAGAGTTAGTGGTAGGGGTTGGAATTGGGGTAGTGGTAGTGGGAGTAGTTGTGATCATGAAATCAGTAGAAAACCTTCTCGAAATCATTGTCCTGCGGTAAAGCCAAGAAGGCTAGCAGTGTTTCCTCGCTGTATAGCTATGCTAATACGTTGCCCAAGGTATGCTCCAGCCCTCTTGTCACCTGAAATGTCGATTGGACGAGATGATAGTTCTTTATATGTGATTTCTTTGATCCGAGGCCCCACGGACCCATGGTTTCAACCCCAAACGCTGCAAATAAGTAATCTTGTGCAAGGTTTGCGTACTTACGCCGTTTAAGGATTTCAGCAAGGGGTAGGTAGAGACAATCGAAAGGCATTTAATTTTGCTAACCGTACAAAGAGGGCTTTTTCACAAAGCTGGCCACTCGTTAGGTATAGCCTCAAAAAATCTTCGGATAAATGAGGAAGACTTTGTCTTCCGCTGGGTACCCTGGGGCCGGCAACGGTGAAGATTTTTTTTTATTTCGAGTATACCTCTTTGCCTTCTATTCACTTTCACACAGATTTTAGTTTATTCAATCTCTAAATTATTTTTCTAGGGTGTTTCTTGTCCGTACGCCATATCTCTCTTAATACTTCATCAAAATTATATATTTGATACGCCATTTTGAAGATTATTTTCCCCTCTAATGACGAACAATAATCAAACAAATTATTTTAAAATTAGACTAATTTATGTATTTTGTAAAAGACGCCATCTTTTGTAGATCACTTGAACTAACTGTGCGAAGTTTTCGCACAGGTAATCTAGTTAATTCTTAGTCAAAATGGAATGACAGAAATATCTATCATCACGCCTTTTATTGCAGCTGGTATATGTAGAGACGTAGAGAAGGGACCATCTCCCAGGCACGCCTCAACTCCAGGCGAATGTTTCCAATGTGATCAATGAAATCAGCATTTGTCTGTCTGTCTGTGGCCTTTTTACGCAAAAACTACTAAACGGATTTTGATACGCTTTTCACGAACATGAACATGAACATATCATATGTAGAGGCTGTGAATTCAGAGTATAAGTGAATCAAATCAGGAAAAAAAGTTAGCCCCAGCGGGTTTTCATGGCGTATGCTGTCTAATCTGTCAGAGATATAACAAAATGATGTAGAAAGAATTGTGTAGAATAAAATGATCTACAAAAAAGTCTGCAATAGTATATATCTATCTCTAATAGATAAGTAGTTATAAGCGTATTTGTGCGGGTATTAAAATTTTTATATACCGATATTGTATCCGTGCGAAGCCGGGTGCGCGTCGCTAGTATTATATAAATTTAAGTACTTACTTATGTTTCTTCTATCTGCCATGTAAACAATTTTATCTACTCTTATATAGTCGATTAAGAAATTGGTCAATTATTTAAAATACCTATTGTATGGGATTAGATAAAGTAGTGTATGAACAGGCACATAACTTGGAATTAAAACACTCGTGGATGCTATTAAAAAAATCGCCTCATTTTTTAAAATTCCACTTGTGTTTTAATTACCCCTATTATGAACCCGTTTCATAAACTACTATTAGTTAATCTTTCATAATTCATTGTTAGAACCAGCACAGCGCAAACATCATATTTCAATATAATAAGTATATTTACAGAGCAGCATTAGCAGAGCATCTAGGATCCTCGAAGACGATATTGGAGGCCGCAACCATCTGCGAGGACTGCTCGGCTTCCTGAGAAAGCTGGAATGGCAGGAGTAATGTCCATCATCCCACCTCACTACGCATGTCCTCAAGTATACCAAGTAAATATATTTACAATAAAAGTCGCGTGTTCGAATATACTTAGAAGAAAAAATATTTGTATTTAAGAATGCTTCGAGTGATGGATGGTCGTTGCCGATAGCATAGCGTTAATACATTATATATCCTACTTTGGGATCAAATTGGTTTAGCAGTTGTGACTCACTACTTTTGAAAAACCAGAATATTGTACAAAAACGAAATTAAGAATTAAACAGGCCATAGAATATTCCAGAGGCACCCACATAAATTAACATTTTAGCACTTAATTATACGCTTTAAGCTTTCAAAGTTATAAGATATTAAAATATTTAATCGTATCACCATAATTTTAAAGTTCTTCTTAGATTACCTAAAATGTAATGAACTTTTATCTACTCTTATAACGTAAAATCTCTATTACAAAATCGAATTCATAATGATATGTTTTACAAACACGCGTCTCTATGTAATTTTTTTTTCATACATTTTCATACAAAAACGATATCGTAATGTTTTTTTTAAATGCAGAAAGGGCAAAGGATATGTGTTATGCAGCCACATTAAACTCTATGAAAATATCGACACTCCCATGTGGGAGTCACTTGACAGTTAACGCGCATGCGCAGAAAGTAGGTAACCGCGATTTGCCGCCAATCTGTCGATTAAGAAAAATATCTTGGTTCAATTTGTTTTGTACTATTGCATGGGATTAGATAAAGTAGTGTATGAACGGGCACATAACTTGGAATTAAAACACTCGTGGATGCTAATAAAAAATTCCACTTGTGTTTTAATTACCCCTATTATGATTCCGTACTATTTTTATTCAGAAATGTGAATTAACTAAGAAAAAACTCATGTAAGACTTAGATAATGTTATGTATCATCCATTCCCATACAAATTAAATTAGACCGCATTTTTTTATTACAAATAATATCCTCGAAATTCGAAACGTCTATATTTTGATATAAATTTTATTGGACCCCAAGTTTGATGTGCCTGTTTCGTCTAAATTAATTCAGCCATTTCGGAGTATATTCTGAATCAACATAGGGTCAGATCTTTTATACAGTTCTGTGGGTCAGATAGACAGACAAAGAAACATATCGTGGAGCCCATATTTTAACATTCATCCCCTATTATGGTCTTGAATTCATACAAAAACCCCATAGAAAAGGCATTTTCCAATTTTTCTTTCCCTAAATACCTTATTCAGACTATTATTTTCGCGATTGTCACCAGAAGAGATGATCAGTCGAGAGGATATATCTTTAATACACATTTTGGCATTTGAACCCCACGGACCTAGAGTTTCTACACCAAACGGTTTCTAAATCCCACTTAGATTTGATAAGTATATGAATTGCTTCAATCTGTCGTTTTTATAGTGTAAATGAATTTTTAAATTATAAGTAAGTACCTAGTGCTAAAAATTATCAATGCTGTATTTGCCATATGTTGATGTTAATTTTATATATATTTTTTTCTTTTAAATTTTATATTGTAGGTAGTTTTAATTGTTTGATTCTTATATTGTTTGTTTTAAGTATTAATTTTACCATGTTTATATTTGTATACCCACATGCATGGGTTCCGTTATTGTTATTATATGTAATAATTATAACAGACAAGTAAAGAATTTTGAATTTGAATTTGAATTTGAAACAACAGACAGTTTTTTTTATATAAATTCAAAAACTTAAACGCTAATGTAAATGTATATATATATATTTTACGCCGTAATATCCCCCTATATTTCGTATAACGTAGACAAAAGCAATTTCCATTCAAATTTTGACGCCAAAATTCAATATTAAACACCTCAGCGAGAGTTCGACATCCGAGTTAATTTCGTTCAAGAGCTTACTGATTTATTGCTCCTATCTCGACGACTTCATAGGCGTTATCAATTTTATCTGGAGGCTCGGATTTTATTAAAACTAACTTGACGACGCGTGACTTTGCTTCTGTGACAAACTATGTGCTAGCTTTCTGACCAGGCTTCGCCCGTGAATTTTTTAAATCCGAACCCTAAACCTAAACCGTCAAGTAGTTTTCGACTTAAAAAACAAACAAGAACACACTAAATACCTCTTTTCTTTTTTTTTCGGTCCCAGGGTACCAAGACCAAGTCTTCCTCTTTTAGCTGATGGTATTTATGAGGCTATACCTAAACGAATGGCCAGTTCTGTTGAGGTATATTTAAATGGAAAAGCTCTAAGTGTGGTTTGTCGGATATGGCAGGGATCGAACCGTGGTACACTTAGTTATATACCAGACGTCTCAACCACTTGGCTATAAGTACAGAATAAAGGTCTAAGGTTTTCAAAATTCTAAATTAATTAAAGATCGTCACCAATCCCGTGTCATGTCACGCTATGAAGGTGAGCGTCGTCGAGCAGCGCAATAGTTTTCTTGTTCTCTTTCTTTCTTGTTCTAGCACCTCATTTTGTAAAAAAGCTCTAGTCATGACAATAGGATGAAACGCAAGAAGTTAATGCTAACAACTCAAAGCTCTTCTTATCTGCCGGACACAATACAAATCAATGAATGATTAAAATAACAACAGCTCTAACCCAAAGTGTGTCATCAGGAAACCGCATTGAATGGTTTCTCCTTACAAATTATTTGCTAAATTTGCGTCTAAATTGAACCGGCAAAATTGTTTGTTAAATTTGTGCTTCGCTATTTAGTTTGACAAATCTCTTTGTTAATTGATCGAAGTGATCGCAAAGGTAGCGATAGGCAAATATGTATTTTAACAATTTACTAAATTTCATAATTGCTGATTAGTTTATTTTGTAAAATTAAACATCTGCGGTTTGAGTTTGCAGCCCCGTCGCGTCTGTCTGTTTGTCTGTGCCATTTTCACGCAAAAACTACTGAACGGATTTTGATGTGGATTCCACAATTATATAGATAGGTTGATCATGTTTAGGAGCTGAATATTAACAGTGTCAGAATCAAGCCGAAAAAAAGTAGCTTCAGCGCGTTTTCTAGGCGTATGCTCATATGCTGTCTAATTCGTCAGAAATATAACAAAATGTTCTAGGAAAGTATTGTGTATTCTACAAAAAAGTCTACAGAAACATATAGCTATCTCTAGTATATAAGTAATTGTAAGTACTTATTGTGTAGGTATTCAAATTAAATTGTTGTAAACCGATATTTACCGGGACGAAGCCGGGGACCATAATGACTGAAATATTCAGCCGTTTTGAATTTGTATTCTGGTCAAACATCCAGATAACTAAAATTGTGACAGTTATATAAAGAAATTGCATTCAAGCGCCAATTATTTAAGTTTTTAACCGACTTCCAATAAAAGAAGGAGAAGGTTCTCAATTCGGACCGTATGTTTTTTTTTATGTGTATGGACATCGATTACTCCGCCAGTTGCGAACCGATATTGATGATTTCTTTTTAATCGACAGATAATTCTTCCGGATTGGTCCCATTTTTATCTCATATAAATTGGTTCATTCGTTTTTCAGAAATTTTGGAAAAACTGACCTTATAAGTCAATTTTTCTTAATATTTCGATGAAATATGTATCGATTTTGACGACTTATTTTTTTAAGGATATAAAAATTTCTCGACATTATCTCACAGACATGACGAAAATTGGTTCAGTAGTTTTTCAGAAATCCAGTAATTTGCCTCTGTTTACTGCTGAAAATTATATCAGAGAATAGCCTTAGCAACGGTTGCTATTGACACGAGTTGTAAATTTTTGTATCGACGGTGGTCTAGCGGCTAAAGGTATGGGGTGCAGGGCAGGATCCACAATTGCACACATGGTTCAAATCTCATCCACAGCAGTTTTTTTTTATTTCTCTATCAATTTTTTTAGTTACGTTATTATTTGTCTATCAGGCCAACAAAAATCACTTAAAAGGGAAAAATAAACCTTTTAAAAAAGTGTACCGACTCAAAATTTTGCACTGAAAAGTAAGAAATAATAAAAATTTCATCGTAGAATTTGAAGACGGTTGGTGCCAAATTAGAAACAACTTAGTACCCAAATTTACTAATCTAGACAATTCATTAGGAACCTACGATCATCAGTACATTATACAAACATAAGTAGATAATATTGAACAGATCTTTATCTTCTTAGATGTTCACTTAATTTTCATAACCAGTCAAAACAATATGGAGGAATAACGACTTGTGCGGTGTTGTACAGAAAACTTACTTATGCGGTGTTACATTTATTTGAATAACGTCTGCTAATTGGTCAGAACGCTTAAATCTGATAGGTTGATCGAACCGTTTTTAAAAACTGCATCCAATGGCATTTAAATATCGATACCGCCAAATTTCGACTTGCGCGGTGTTGTTTGCTAGCCGAGTAAGTACCAAATTTCAACTTTTATCGCCAGATTCGAAGAAAATAAGCTGTGACAGACAGACACTAGATTGATCCTATTTATATAATCGACAGATAAGATAGATACAAAGTAAGTTTCATCGGATGTACGAAATCTTAAAAATGGATGTATGTATATCTGAGATTAATTGACTCAAAAATACTGGACTGATTTTGATACGGTTTTCATTATGTGTATAAAATATCACTCTATGTATTTTGGGAACGGAGCAATAACCAATGTCAATGTTCTTTATTCGGTGAAATGTATCAACAGGATCTGGTAAGCATGTGATATAAAATTCCACGGGCGAAGTCAGGACGAAGCTTTAGTATAAATTAAATTATAGAGTAATTAAGTAGGCAAAAAGATAGAGAAAAATAATTGCATTTATTTAATCTACGTTGATAATTAAACAACTTTTTAAAAGTGTAAAAATGAACTGATAATTTCATGAAACTTTTAATCAAATGCTGTAATGAGTTACTTTATTCTCAACTTTTAATAACTTTGAAGTACTGTGTACTTGTGATCTTATAAAGATACAAAATTTTTTTGGGGTAATCTCTGGAAATACTGAACCGATTTCAAAAGTTCTTTCAAAAGTGGACTTTTTCACATATTTTAAAGCATATTTATACTATACTCACTCACTGACTGACAGAATTGTTCTCCCAGAAAGAGTTGTGATGGGGGAAACTTTTGGTGAGATCGTATAGAGGGGGTCCCAGTGAGTACCAGAAAAATCCGAAACCCCCCTTTTTCGCCCCCCTTATTTTTTTTTTGTTTTTTATCTCGGAAACTACAAATCGGAGGGGGTAGGTGCCGAAACTAATAATGTTTAGGATCTGTTCCTATTAGCGAATCTGTTAAAAAAAATGATCTCCCATAAAAAAAAAACTCCCATACATTTTTTTATTTAAATACTACAATCGAGCACCGGTAGTGGTAGGGGTAGAGGTAGTGGTAGGGGTTGGAGTAGGTGTAGAGGTAGGGTAGGGGTAGAGGTAGTGGTAGAGGTTGGAGTAGGGGTAGAGGTAGTCGTAGGGGTTGGAGTAGGGGTAGTGGTAGTGGTAGGAGTAGGGATAGTGGTAGTGGTAGAGTTAGATGTAGTGGTAGGGGTTGGAGTAGGGGTAGAGGTAGTGGTAGGAGTTTGAGTAAGGGTAGTGGTAGGAGTAGGGATAGTGGTAGGGGTAGAGGTAGTGGTAGGAGTTAGAGTAGGGGTAGAGGTAGTGGTAGGGGTTGGAGTAGGGGTAGGGGTAGTGGTTGGATTTGGAGTACAGGTAGTGGTACGGGTAGGGGTTGTGGGAGTAGTTGTGGTAGGAGTAAGGAATTATTGATAGGTGGCGGGCTTATCGCTGACTTGTAGCATGTCTTCTTTGGTGTGGGCAGCAGTATGTTCCCACACTGAAACCTCGAGAGTTGCTTGCAACTCGCGCACTACACAACATACTAGTTATTTTATTATATACAAGATGAAGCGTGATGTTTTACCCATCTAAACCTTCATGGTGAATCAATCTATCTAATCGCGTCATTATAAAAATCGGTCCAGTAG
This sequence comes from Nemapogon koenigi, assembly GCA_963924495.1. Lineage (NCBI taxonomy): Eukaryota > Metazoa > Arthropoda > Insecta > Lepidoptera > Tineidae > Nemapogon > Nemapogon koenigi. Next base: position 3,217,013 of record OZ004650.1, read on the forward strand.
TTTTCGAGTGACAAATAAAGAAGTAAAATTGAAGTAATATTCAGTAAGCACTCGACGTTAATATTGCTGCTTGTTAGAACAAGGAAATGTTAAATTATGTTTATTCATAATATAACACGGACCACGAAAACCAACAGTTCACATGAGGCTCGGAAGTCGGAGTTAAGGCTGCCATTATTGACTTTTCATTATTCCGACTTCTGAGTCGGGTAGGATTGTTTTTATGTTATGCACATAACTTGAACGAAATTTGGTGATTTGTTCAGTTATTGTATCAAAATCAAAATTTATCCCGTAAAAGTGTACACTTAGTTAATTTGCATAAAAACATAAATGTATGAAAAGTATGATTAATATCTGCGTAGGCCTTCTCAGCATTGCGCCACTTCTCCCTATCCTTCGCAGTTATCCTCCACGCTCTACCGTGTCGATGTCGTCACTCCATCTCGCTGGGGTCTGCCGACATTTCTATGGCCCATTCTAGGTCTCCACTCGGTAACCCTTGACGTCTACCATCGTGTCTTCGAGCTACGTGTCCCGCCCATCTCCACTTCAGTGTCCATCACTCTTGTCTTCTGTCTTATTTGGACTTTGGATGATGGATGAATATCAAAGAAGCGAATGAGGTATGTCAGCCAGACTTCGTTATGCGTTATTCGTTATGCGGCTCATTCGCCCGCATAAAACGAAATGCGGAGGGTCTATTCGTCTATATGTGCTTTATTCGCACGCATAACGCATAACGCATACGCTATCCGTCGACTTGTCGATTTTTGGCACACATCAAAGGACACGAATAAGCCGAATATGCGCGTCGACTGACCACACTTCGTTCACTCATTCGCTCGCTTGCAGCGGTCGTGTTAGGTCGTGTCTCGACGTATAGGTATTTATCTTTGTCTCGAATACTACTTACCTAGTTCGTTTCCTATAACTTGTGAGGATCCACCAGCAGTGGAAATTTTAGATTGGTTGATTTATGGTTACTGCTCTGCTCCTTTGGGTCATAGCGTGATATTATAGAGCCTATATATAACATTCCTCAAAAACTGAAAAATATTTTTTTCAAATCAGACTATATTCTTGTCTTTGAATGTTTCTAATATACAAACAAACATCTTCAGCAAAATAAGTTAGCTATTGCATGTATGGCAGCCTTCATAGTCTCACGCTTTAGTAAGCCATATATTCCTTATTATTATGCACAGCACAGCTAACAAAGTTTGGCTATTCTTCTGTAACAGAAAATTTCAGCATAAGAAAATTACAGTTTCATAGTTTTAGTAAACAAACTTGAATTATTCGATGCACCTGCACTTACTCCTCTGCATCAACATTGCTGCAATTGCAAATATTAGAGCTTGATTTAGAATTTTATACATTCACCAATAGTCAGATCTTATTATTATTTGATGGGTTACGGCTCCCGGAATCGTGCCCCAGGGTACCCAGCGGAAGACAAAGTATTCGTCCTTTAAGGTGCCCATTCATTCGTCCAATCGCCATACGGTCCACCGAAATCGACCACAGACTCGTCCAATTAATATTGCGCGGCTCACCATCCGTTTTCAAATCGTTGTATTTGTGGTTATTTCGATTACCGGAACGATCTTTCACACACACACACACACACATCCACACGCCTTTGTTTAATCGAATCTTGTGTGTCTGTGTGAGTGAGTGAATTGCATGTGATCTAGATCACGATTTACATTGCTAATGTGTGTGCCTGTCTTCAATTTCGATCATACGGCGGCCGGACCGAACATTTTCTGTGAGATAACGGACCAGTGGGGTTAGCATACATTTTGACAGCGACACTTTCGTTTCGGTCGAATGGCCTTGAACAGGCCAAAACGTTCATGTCCAACAAGGACCGGCCAGAGATAGCCCGGGGCCGAGAGGTCCGGCCCAACAATGTGCGGGAAAATTCTGTGTACTTGTCTTTGTCCGGCCAAGCAAATTGCTCGGCATTCTTGTGCAGGGCATGCCCGGTCCGGGCTATCTCTGGCCGGTCCTTGTTGGACATGAACGTTTTGGCCTGTTCAAGGCCATTCGACCGAAACGAAAGTGTCGCTGTCAAAATGTATGCTAACTCGGCAGTGCGTGGGCTACTTTTGTCGATTGAATTTTTTGAGGCTATACTAGTATATCATTGGGCTATACGCGTTCGCCGGCTATACGTACCTACGAGTAGCCAGGGGGATATCAGGAATAAAAATCCCGAAATCAGGCCATGGGAGATTTATCCAATAACCCAGCTCTGTTGAGGTATATTTAGATGAAAAAGTAAATAGTAATAGTATAGTAATCCATACTAATATTATATTTAAACGCGAAAGTAAGTCTGTCTGTTACGCTTTCACGGCAAAACCACTGAAACGCTTGTGATGAAATTTGATACGGAGAAAGCTTGAACACTAGGCAAGGACATATCCTACTTTTTTTTTAAATTTACCCCCTAAGGGGATGAAAGTTAGTAATGAAAAGAAATAAAACTCGAATTTGGAAATAAACTTTTACCTCTGTGTATCTAAATAAACTTGGCGAATATGAAACGGACTTATGAGTTTTATTTGATAAACGGTCAATTGCAAAACTTTATCTAAACAGGCCCTTAGAAAAACAAATAATAAGCAATTCTCAACTGTTACTTGTTAGTCTGAGAATATAACGATATATGTATGAAAAAGAAGCAAACGAGAATGTCAGTGACATCGGCGACCAAACAAAATATTAAGAAATGGTATAACTAAAATGAACTTGCGTTATTTATTATGTCGTGAAAGAAGCTTGAGAGGGATTTTTCCTCCATTATCAAGTTATTTTTAGATTGCCATTTAAAATTGTTAAATCCTTTTTAAACAAACGATGTTATGAAGCTTTTGTGTCTACTGGCCAGAGAATCAACAACATAGTTTTTTTGACCTAGGGTATCCAGCGTTGATAGGTCACAACATTGTTTGAGATTGCAAAGCCTCAATCAAAATTAAACCAGTTGGGCTAACTGGAGATTTCTCATACAAAAATTAATAAAATATTAAAGAAAGTGACACATTTTAGGCTAGGCTTGCCACCTGTTTCAATATGTACAGCTGGCAAAAAGTGGACACTGTTACTGGTGTCTCTGGCCACACCGCAAGGTATAAAGGCCGTGAAGGTGTGGTGTATGTTATTAATAATTAATTTTAAAATCACAGACAGACATTTCTATTTTTAAGGTTCTGTAAATCTCCGATGAAAAATCTACTAGACGAAAAAGGTTGAAACTTGGTACAAATAGATTTTGATGACCAAATCACGGACATATAGCGTAAATAATCGAATTTCGATTTTGAGGGTTAATTTTGGATGAAAAATTAAAACGTAAAAAAAAAATTTTTTCTAGTCTTCATGGCCAACTTGACCAATTATATTTATTTCGATTCTATCATTGTTTTAATTATGTTTGATCACTCTCATCTATGTTTATGGTGGCACCACTGTCTCAACACTGAAACATGGTGAGCCCGTATAATTCCCATCCACAGATTTAGTATAGAAATCATAATATATAATTTATACGGATCAATTTTGGTTTGACTCCAAGATTCATAGGGGGCAGCAGCTACCTGTCAATTCTGCGTACGGCCCTATAAATATAATTTGGTGATAGGGGAGCGTCGGCTACAACAGACAGACGCTTTTTCATTTTCCAAACAATACATACCTATAAATTGATAAAGGTGCCCACTCATTCGTCAAATTGCCGGCCCGCATCGAATCTTGTGTGTCTGTGTGGGTGAGTGAATTGCATGTGATCTAGATCATTTACACATTAGATCTAGATGCATTTACATTGCTAATGTGTGGCCTGTCTTCAATCTCGATCATACGGCGGCCGGACCGAAAATTTTCTGTGGGCTGATTTTGGATCCTAGAGTTTCAATGACTATCGTATCAATCCAATTATACGTAAATGTGACAAAGTTTAACCAAGTATTTGATAAACTCAGATATAAATTAAACTGTGAATTTCAAGTGGAATGATCGAGTTGTAACAGATTTAAGTTGATTTACGTCTTCCGGCCATAGACTAGCGCTACTTTACAACCTTAGAGCTGACAATTTATAGTCTTACATGTTTAAAATTTACGCCAAGAATTCGCTTCAGGAAAATTCACTGAGCTTAGGCTGAGAAATTGATTTCTTTATACGACTACTCGTGCTTCGGAGGACAGGTAAAACCCTAAAAATATAAGCAGATACTTACATTTATCCACGGGATTAATCTATTTAAATTGTTTGACAATGTTTATTCAAGTTGTTGTTTTTAAATTGAAACATGTCATTTTTTCGTCTTCACAGATTGCCTTACAGCTCCCGAAACCGTGTTACATAGCAAGTCTCCCTCGTTTAGCCGATGGTATTTGTGAGGCTATAGCTAACGAGTGGCTAGTTCAGTTGAGATATATTTAGATGGCAAATAGTGTGGTTTGTCGAATTAAAAACTCATTGGTACATGGCAGGCACATTTATTTAATTATTGTTATTATTTGCTACGTATTATTTTTAATTTCAATTCGGTAATTGTTATTGACATTTGTTTGATTTTGTTGATTTGTTGTGTCGAATATTGTTCTTTTTTCTTTTCTCTGTTACTTATTTAAATATTAATTGTAAACTTATGTACGCTATCCAACAAACTTTTAAATTTAAATATACCTCAACAGAACTGGCCACTCGTTATGTATAGCCTCACAAATACCATCGGCTAAGAGGGAGACTTGGTCTTCCATTGGGTATCCTGGGACGGTAACACCGTTTCAGGAGCTGTAGGGGGAAACTGTGGAGAAAAAAAACTTCATTTTTTTCATGTTTTTTGTGTTCATTTATCTGTGAACTGATAAATAAAGATATATGATTAGATTTGATTAATTACCACCTGTTTAAATATGGATATCTGGATAATTGTGGAAACTGTAACATAATTGTGATTCCAAATTTCAAATTCAAATTTTTATTTATTGTTTCACATAGTATGATGTAATAGTATAATGGTGTCACAAAACAGTGATCTCTATGTGATGCCTATTAAGGCGTACAATATTTTAACCTACGACTTTATTTGCATCTACAGTTATACATTCACAACTATACATCAATTCAACAATTACAAACAAATTACATAGCGTGTACCATAAAATGTCAGTGAAATAAAATCATTATCATAAATTTAATGTCAATATCATTATCATTCAAATTCAAATTCTATCTATGTCTATGTCAAATTATCTTTCAAATAGTCATAGACAAAGAGTATTCTTACGAAATAGTTCCATATTTTTGATGTGTAACATCATAGTTCTCGCTATGTGGCATTTTGTAGGAAGTAATTTCGTCAAATTGGATGGAAATGTTTAACCGGTAGTAAAGAAATTCAAATTCGAATATTCATATTACTAGAATCATCTCTAGGTATATATTATTTTTAAAGGTATCAAATATCTCCCCTAATACTGTAGCAAAGTTAATGTTTAATTATTTTCCCCTCTAATGACGAAAGTTAATCAAACAAATCAAAATTTAATGTTTCTTTTCAAATTAGACTCATTTATTTAATTTGTAAAAGACGCCATATCTATTGGAGATCAGTTGAACTATGACTACAATAAAACTAACGGTGCGAAGTATTCACACGGGTCATCTAGGTAGTAAGAATATATACTTATATTTTTTTTAGGTTAGGTACTTCTTTAGATGTTACACACCGTTGGCGACTAATGATAAATCGATATTTTTTATAAAAATTGGTTTAGTAGCATTGCAGGAATTTTGAAAAAATGTTTTTTCGGAATGTCTGTGAAGTTTCTTTTTCCTGGAACTGTCTCACAAACTAGTAGTTATTGCATCAAAATCGGTGCATGAAACTTGTGGAATACTTAATTATGTATTAATTAACAGGCACAATGAAATAAATTAACGCACACCTCATGTCTATAGGTACTACAGAAATATACGTCTGAACTAAATGCAAAAATGTCGTGATGGTCGAAGTCTTACACTTTTTTCGGCCTAGCTCTCAATCGCCAAGTGTCTGGAGTGTAACATGCGATAAGGAACTTCCTTCCAAAAATATAAGGTGAACCTTTAAAATTTCTCCATTTTCGGGCTTCGTATTAATAAATTCTTAGTAACATTGGTGATTCTCGATATTATAGCATCTGTTCCATCGAAGATATTGGATCTCGATAAATACACGGTTTATTTGCTCACGATATTTCTATGTAAAGAACTCCAACACGCGAATTGGAAATTGGAGTTTACCCCTACGATTGGATTTTAAGACATTTTACATTTTCTCTGTGACCTTCGGACTTGCACATCATCACATCATCTATCTATCACGCCTTTTATCCCTAGAGGGGTAGGCAGAGACAATAGATGCCATTTGCTGCAATCCTCTTTAGCTTCTTTTATATTCATCATACCTTTCATACATGCTTGTTACCGTGTACATTGCCTTCGATCAATAAATATTGAAAATCTACGGCTTTTATACTTTGCGATGTGTCGGTAACAATATCCGCATTGAAATAGTTTATAAATTAAATCGATTTTTATTCCCAACTAGAATTTTTGTTTAAGCTCGCCTTGATATCTTTTTTCTTCACTGCTTGCTTTACAGCTCCCGAAACCATGTTATCGGTCCCAGGATATCCTGCGAAAGGCCAAGTCTCCCTCTCGTAGCCAATGGTATTTGTGGTAGCCTCGCTAGTTCTGTTGAGGTATATTTAGCCTCTTAAGAGTGTAGTGTACCGCGTCCATGTCCATACAAACGGAGAAAACGTTTTACTACCCCTAAATATTATTTAATTTTAACGATTTTGTAATATGTTATTGACATAATGAAAAACTACGTACGTATTTTTTCCTTTTTTCAAAATTCGTAATAGGTCAAAAGTTATAAGCCCCTCAAATCTCGTTTTTTTTTGTTCATAACTTGCTGGTAATAAACCGTCTGTATTTGAGAAACAAAGCAAAATTTCTAAAAAAGCAAAACGTACGTACGTAGATTATAATCTGCTAAAACATATGACACCAAAATTGTAAGGTTTCGTTATAGTTTAGTAGGTGTAAATAGTTTTCGCCCAAAACGCAATTTTCAACGAAAAACATACCTACGAACACTCACGAGCTGCAGTGCTCTCTGTCGCACTGATGCCCGGGGGAAGAGCGCGCTTGAGACAGAATATGATTTTCTAAATACCTATTTCGCTGCGTACGCTGAGCTACACGATCCTCTTAAGTAGCTCACACACTGGTCCGGTATCTCACAGAAATTTTCGGTCCGGCCGCCGTAACACAGGCCACACATTGGCAATGTAAATCATACGATCTAGATCACATGCAATTCACTCACCCACACAGACACACAAGATTCGATTGAACAAAGGCAGTGGATGAGAATTGGACGAGTCTGTGGTTGATTTCGGTGGACCGTATGGCGGCGCGCCGGCGATTGGACTAATTCGGATTATGTACATAGGTTTTTAATTGTAAGTAACCGATTGGTACATGCCCAGGATCAAACCGTGATCGGCCTAGTTAATACCAGACGTCTTCGACCACCGTTCAAAATAAATAACAAATTTTAGAAATTAAATATTACAAACAATTGGATTTGTATTAGAACATAATAAATTAATTTACAATAATTATAATACATATATATTAATTTAGGTCTCCGAACACGCCAAACACATTAGAATATAGTAATTATTCCATTGTCACTAAATTTAATTTTGGATTTACGTCGTAGTCGTCGTCGTGTGGGAAACAGACATTAACGTCGTTAATGTCACTAGAAACGGTACAATCCGTGCGCAAGCCCTGTACATTGTAGATACGTAAGTACTACTTTTAAGGGGGTGAGGGGGAGAACGGAATAAGTTCTATCCTACCCCCAATTGTCATCCTCACCTACACGCTTGGTACCCTCTGCTAGACAACAAACGAGGCTCTGGCGACCGAGCAATGGCGGTATAACCATACACCTAGCTAGAAAACTAGCTGGAAGGGGCTACAGCGAGCCTGAAGACCTAAATAATCTCAAAATGTCTGGTACAGAAGGCAAGGGGAAACTACTGCACTATTCTTCCCAAGAAAGTTAACCATGGCGAGTCAATACAAGGTGCGTCGCGCTGCGTGGACCGCCATGATTGACCACAACTGCTCTGTCAAGAGCACCACGACTAAGAAGAAGTATTCCTTGTCCAAAATTATTTCAATATAATTTCATATTACTTCTCCCAGAGCTGTATAGCTAATATACCACTCGAACTTCTTGCCACCTTGCCACGTGGACCTAATCTTTTTGATAATTAATTATAATATTTTATTTAAGTAATTTTTTTTTTTTATTTTTATATTCTAAATTTATAAACATTAAAGAATTCGAGATAATGTTTACTTTGTAACATAAAATCAAGATTAGTAGTCACATATTTACATAAAAATATATGCATTTTAAGAGGTGTTTTAATTTTATTAGATAATTATTTTTGTCTATTTTTATTCAGTTTGGTTTGTATTTTTTTCTTCAAGAGTTACCTTACAGCTCCCGAAACCGTGTTATCGGTCCCAGGGTACCCAGCGAAAAACCAAGTCTTTTTAGGATTTCTTAACATTTAAGACCGACCGCTTTTTAGGGGGGGGGCAGCTGCCCCTCCCTGCCCGTACCTCGCTACGCCCTTGAATGAAGATATAACACAATGTGAAATAAGTTTATATTGAGCAAGTGAAAATTTGTTTCTGTATGTACATAAGTTTTTAATTATCAAAAACCCATTGGTACATGTCCGGGATTGAACCACTCTTGTATTTTTAAAACAAGCTTGAGCTTAGTCAATAGCTCGCGCCCGTATTGCTGTGTGGTGTTGCAATTCTCTTGCACATTAACGCTGTCTCATTGCAGTAAGCTGTTTCACTAACTTTCATTGGAACTGCGACACGAGACCTCATCGCTTAGTAAGAACAGTACACGGTTACTATAATAAAGTAGAAATAGTAGCAATGACCGGTTTTATAATTAAAAACTTATGTACATAATCCGACAAACCACACTTAGATGCTTATACTTGCATATGCTTGCTTATGCTTATGCTTAAAATGGGTGTAAACGTTGTATTCCTAATACAGTGCTAGCAGGAGGAAAGCTAATTCACGACTATACCACTATAATAGAGGATGAAAGTTAGGATGGGCTTCTATATCTATATCTATACTAATATTAAAGAGGTAAAATTTGTAAGGAAGGACAATTATTTTTTTCAGGAAATTTCCAGGGGCGAAACCCTGGGAGGAAAGCTAGGGGGACATCCATTAATTACGTGAGATATTTTTCTTCAAATTTAGACTCCCCCTCCCCCTTGGTGAGATTGAGTGAGATTTAGTGGGACCCCCCCCCCCCTCTCCTCCATACGTGAGATTTCCGCTACAGTTGTTAAAAAACTACTCTAAAACTAAACTAAAACTAAAAAAAAAAAATTTTTTTTATTTTTTTTCTTACTCTTAAAATAATTTTGAGCTGTTTGAGCGTGCAAAATTTTTTTTTTATTATCTGTATAGCAATGTGTATTCCTTTAAAGTTGACGTAAGACCTCTCCCCCCATTTTGAGCTCACGTAATTAATGGATGCCCCCTAGTACATCCATCTTTTGCATTTATAATATTATCATTATAAACTCTGTCTGTCTGTTACACTTACACGGCTAAACCACTAAACTCATTTTGATGAAATTTAAGGATTTTTAAGGAAATTGAGGATATAGGCTACTTTTTTTTTAATCCACCACCCGGGGGGGGTATAATGAAAGATTCGCTCCACGGGCGAACAGCTAGTATAAAAATACCTATATAAGAAATGATTTTATTTCCTAAATGTGGACATTCAGTTAAATATTCAGACAAACTTCGCTGATTTTTTTATAGAAACGGACACGTAGAAAGAGACTAAAAAAAATTATCGGGAGTTTTAAATGGATTGAATCAGAAGTGCTAATTTCGTTATCTAACAGGGGAAGGATTTAAAAAAGGGGAATATTTAAAGTCAACCGTATGAATTGTTAGGTGCGGACGATTTTCAAGAATTCATTACTCTCTCAATTGGAAAGAAGCCCGAGGGCGGAGTGAGCTATCCGCACAAGTCGTTGCGAACTTTAATTGACTTTCTTGATTTTTAATTACAAACTTGAGGAAGATACACCGTAGAATTCAAACTTGACGGAGTTAATAAGAAATTTCGCAATTTTAAAAAGAAGTTTTCAAAAATTCAGTGAACTATTTGAACTGATATTAAAATTTAATTTCTAGTGAAAGAGTTTTTTATACCATCACAGGGGCTTTATGTATGGCTCTCCGAAACCGTGTTCCTGGCTCAGTCAGGCAAAAAAAATGGACAGATCACGATGCTTGATAGAAAACTTAGAAGTGTGTCTCTACCACACCGCCGCAGATGTGTTTGTTTGGTTGTGGTGACATATACCGAATGAAATACATAATTCTTAGTTAGCTCTAATTACTAAGGTATATACCATATTCACGAATATTCTTTGAATAGGGCTGTCTGATGCATGTATGAAAAGAGGTCCGAGTGTGAAGCAGAAAATATTTTCTTTTTATTTATTTTCTTTACAGCCTTTTTCAATGTAAACCTCTTTTGAGGCCTTTGATATGGGATAATTAGAAGTAAAAACGTCATTTGCAAGCAAACTGGTAGGAATTTATATGCATTGCAGACCATAATTCAATGCGATTCCAATAAATTCTGGAATATGACTTGCGAGAACTTCGTACCTACCTACTCTCTTTTATTTATTTTGCATAGCCTAGATAAGTAGCAATCACTGTTCTTTAATAACAGTCGAGACTGCCATACATTGAAATGAAATCAAACTTAGTGCCTAAAGGTACTGCCAACCTAACAACATTAAGGATTACTTGACTGTGGATTGGTACATAAATAATTGCTATCGCTGTTATCTGTATATGGAGTGAAAGAGATAGCGATACGCCGCCATTAGTATTTGCTCAATTTTTCCGAGCCTAATTTTTAGTTCGAAGTTGCGCCAGCCTGGTAAATCTTTGAGACCTTTGACAAAGTACCTATAATTAAAAGTAACAACACCATTTGCAATTTTTAGTTAAATGTAATTAGATCGCATATAAACTTGTATAATGAAAAATTTAGCAAACGGGGGAGGAATTTACACTCATTTTAGACCAAAATTCAATGCGAGTACAGTAAATTCTGGAATAAGACTTGCAATAACTTCGTAATATCGTATCTACCTAAAAAGCCACCTAGACTAAACCTCCTTTAAGACCTATAAATTGACACATAATTAAAAGTAAAAACGTCATTTGCAATTTTTGCTATTTATTTTCCTAATAAATTAAAAACTTATAAAATGAATTATTTAGCAAACGGGGGAGGAATTTACATGCATTGTAGAGCAAAATTCAATGCGACACCGGTAAATTCTGCAATAAGACTTGCGATAACCTCGTACTCTCCTAGGGTACCCAAACCGAAGCCACCGAGAGTTATGACTTCTGAAAAGCTATTTGAAAGACTCATCACAGGAAATATGAGAGTAGCGGCTGGTTATACTAGTAAGGAAAGAATTTATTCCATCACTTCTATTTAACTCATTAAATTGTTAATATTTTCATTATATAAAAGCATTTTCATTGTTGTACCTATATTTGAATCTCTTTGTTTTCCTCTAAGCTTCTCGATTTAAAGGCAGCATAATATTGATTTCGTCTGAATAACAAAATCGGATGTATGTAAAAAAAGTCATGCGTCGAATAGAGAACCTCCTCTTTTTTCATCAGTTGCTTCATTTCACAACTGTATCAATCCAGTAATTTTCTACTTTGCTTCTCAAACAAACAAATAAATGTCTCTTTGTAATCGTTATCTATAAAAAACGTGTTAAGTTTTCACCAAATATACAACTAGTGGCTAGTCTGCAATAAATCTAAATAATTCACCCCACAGAATCGCCCCTAGACAGGGGTTGAGGTAGGTAGATAGGTAGGTACCAGGAACTGACTCCGTCGCGCCGCATCGATCGGCACCTGTGGCGGCGAGATTTGCAATATCAACCGTGTCTACTGCAATTTCGTAGTCCCCATGGCGTTCCCCTTTCCACTTATATTATGTCATAATAAACACACACATCTTTACGGCCTTTATGCCTTGCGACGTGGACAGAGACAGCAGTCATAGTGTCCACTTTTTCCAGAACAGTGTCAAGTCATAGATGCGACTCTTTTTTAGAAGAAGCACGGACGTGTCCTACGAAGCTCGAGAAGTCGAATAAAGCCCAAATTTGACACACGAGTGAGGTCCCCTCAGTTTCAAGTCTAACACTACTACGCTATCGAATCCCATTTATAATGTAGTTTGTATCGCTTGTCGCGTCTGTGCGCGATTTTCTCCGGAACTATTGTTCTGATTTTCGCTAATTGGTCCCTAGTAGGTATAATTATATCCCACTAATATTATAAACGCGAAAGTTTCTATCACGCCAGAACGGCTGAACGGATCTGGTTGAAATTTGGCACAGAGATAGATTATAGTCTGGAATAGCACATAGGCTTTTTTTATCCCCAAAAAATTATGTTTCCCGTGGGATAGATTTGTTTTTGTTTTTCACGGGATCGATATGATTTTTTGCATAGTGGTTGTTTAGGGGTCAGAGAATGATATACTACTTTGTAAACCGCGGGGCAGGGCAAATTACAGCCACTGGATTATTTCTTTTTGGATCTATTTCCACGCGGGTGTAACCGCGGACAAAAGCTTGTACTACTATAATAATAAGTCGGCGATCATTGTACCGATAGTCGTGACGGTCAATGGTCTTTTTGTCAAGAGTTTTGACCGTCACCTTAGGAGCCTTGAGATTGGCGGTTGGGTCAAGGGCCAGATCCAGAAGGCAGTACTTCTCGTCACGTATTGTGAGGAGGTTCCTCTCTCTGCAGCCCTAACCACCGGTAGTTTGGGTATTTACCTCGCTTCCTTATTTTATATTCATATATATTTTTACGTTTCTTTTTATATAAATATGTAAAAATATAATTTAAAGAAAGAATTGAAATAAAAAGAAATAATAAGCCTTTATTCAGACAAATTTAAATATGTACTAGTTTACATGTTCACTTTAGTGACTCGTATTGAATGAGTCGACATCGACAACTTGGTCTGTCTGTTTGCCCATTTTTGGCAAAGGCCTCTCCCAGCTGTTTCCATTTTGATCTGTTTCTTGCTGTTCTTGTCCATGTTTTTCCTGCTATTGCTACAATTTCATCTTCCCACCTTCTAAACTATCTTTCTCGTTTCCTTTTTGTCATTAGATGCCAAAACATAACAGGTTTGTTCCATTTTCCGATTCCTCTTACAGTGTGCCCAATTCATTTCCACTTAAGTTTCCAATTTTTGTTGTTTTCCGAATGGTTTGGTTTTTATACACTCAAATTCAATTAAAATTTTTGTCTCTTTCTTTATCTGTCTATCTCAACTCGCAATGTTTGTCTAGAACAGGCAATATTAATGTTAGGGCTTAGGGTTCAAAAGGAAGTAATGGAACCTTGAGATCACTTTTGCGTCTGATCTAAAAGTCACGCTAAAAGCAGCGGATCCACGTTATTTTTTACCAGAGATAGTTGGCGAGTAGCATGACCGCGTAGACAAAATCCGCAAACGGTAGCATGACGTCCTCAGTTGCGTTAGTTTAGTTTGTCTATTTATGTCATTTTCTATCTATCTATCTATCTATCATCACGCCTTTTATCCCTAGAGAGGTAGGCTGAGACAATCGAATGTCATTTGCAACAAATGCTACGATCCTTACAAACCTCTTTCACTTTTTTTATTCATCATACCTTTCATACATGCTCGGCGATTGTGTGTACTTTTAATATTGCCTTTGATCAATAAATTTTTTTATATGTTCAATAAAAGGTAATAATAATAGGTGTACCTAGGTCGTTCTCTGCCAGCATTTCTTTTCACTTCAGCCATATAAACTTTTTTAGTCAATCGTTCATCCTTTATTCTTTCAACGTGTCCAAACTAGCGTTAACTACTTTTCTTCATTTTAGTCACAACATGGTCTTTCACTCGCATTCTTCTCTAATGACGTCATTCCGGATGCGGTCAATACGCTTCATTTTTTACATTTGTCACGTGATATCTTAGAAGACAAATTCTCTAGGCATCACGTGTCTAATGTCATAAATAGACAAGCTGACGCCGCTTGTAGATTTTGTCTAACCCTTGTAGATTTTCTCTACGCGGTCATGCTCGCACGGTTCGAGAAATGGAGGACCGAAAGTGAATATAAACAATTTTCTAGCCGTGCGAAGCCGGAGCGGTTCGCTAGTAATAATACAATGAACAATAAAATCCATAGAAGGTAAAGGATAATGTCGCCGTCCAGCCAGACGCATCGATTTTGACGGCTTTTGTGCACACACTTCCATGTGTACGCACACAGTTGCACGGGCACCCCTGGCTCCCAACTGAGCAAATAAAATATAATATAAGTAGGTACACGAGCTCACTCATCTTTAATGAGACTTTGTTTCTTTGGTTTCATGCTGCTTAACCACTACTATTGGTCAAACAACAGTATGAACGGATTTGGATCAATCCTGAAAACTATGAACCTAAAAAGTGTGTTTGTTCGTTTGTCCGTCCTTCTTTCAACCAGAGCAACGGATCAACGCTTTTTATTCCTGAAATCCTTTAGGATACATCCTTAGGTCTTTCCTAATACAGGTGTTCTACACTTAACAGAAGAGTCCCAACACTTGTAAAAAAACTACTTGTAAAAATGTTTCTACCTATGTCCGGTATAGACTTTGAAACCATCCAACCGCTATTTATTATTATCGTTGTAAAATCAATAACAATAATTAAAACTCAAGATGTGCCCCAAACCGGATTAATTTTAAAGGCAATAATGCGAAGATAGTTTAAAAAAAACTAAAACTAAAAAAAAACTTTTCCCGTACAAAAAATTTCAACCTCATCAAATGGTGGCGTTACTCGCAAATAAATTAAAAACATTAGTGTGAAGTTTGTATATAATTGTTCCCCGGGCGAAGTCGGGGCAAGTCGCTATAATTAATAATTTTGATTTTTTTGAATTTTTATGTTCACCTTTTAAAAATTTCCACAGGCAAAGCCGGAGCGGAAAACTAGTACCTACGTTGTCATAAATTAACGACCTAGACCAATCTATTTACGAAGCACACATAGGGTGCTCCCATACAAGTAAATTAAGCACTACGGTAGTGGTAAATCCTGATATAGGTATCACCTAAACTTCCCTCATAGATGTCGCCGTCCAGACGCATCGATTTGACGGCTTTGTGCACACTTCCCTGTAACGCACACAGTTGCACCCTTGGCTCCCGACTGAGCAAATAAAACAAAATATACAACAGCTCTCTCCCTCCCAGCGACTCTAGACAACAAAGGCAGACGAAATAAACGGAGGGTAGAAGCGATAATGGATGTTAAGTGTAGTTCAAAGTTAATTTTGATTATCGAATTCCTGCCGAACAATTAATTGAATTTCGGTTAAAAATAGAATACGAGTATGTACCTACCTCAGGTTTATGTTCGTATCGAAGGAGTTTCAAATTACTTGAATCAAAAATATAAACTCAAAAACGCAATGGTTATCAACACAGAACTTCTAGTTATCAATAATTTGTATGGGGATAAACCACAGAATACCGGGATAAACTATTCCCAATTTCTCCACAATCCACAATAAAGTTACTTATTCAATATATTATCTAAGTGAAATAGCCGTTATTTTTTCAAATGGTTTTTAATAGGAAATGTGGGTGGTTAAATAAAGGATTATTTTGCCCCTGTTTTCTCTTTCATAATCAATTAAATTAAAATTTTCAATAAGCTACAAAAAACGCGATGTATATAATTGAAGGGTCATGGTATAACAGCCAATAACAGCGCTTTAAAAAATTTAAGAGCTTTGTATTGAAATAGGGATAGTCTCGGGTAAGAAAGGACCAATTTTTATATGATTTAATCGACTTCTCTTCCTTCGAAGAACAAGTAAACCTGTCGTTCGCACTTCTTTCGAAAATAATACTTAGATGCTTATTTGAGAAGTGTCAGCTCTCATATAGGTACCTAACTAAATGTGGACATTTTGTCCGGGCACGCCGCACGGTATCGTATAAATGCCGTGATGGTGCATTTCCTTAGTGAACTGGGGGATGAGCATATATTTCGTGTCGACCGAAAGGCCAAAAACGTTTATTTATGTCCGTACAAGAACCTGCCACGGACTAGCCACGGAATGCACGGGCCGGACCGTCCAACCCTACAATTGGGATAAAAGGCGTGATGATAGATAGATCGGAAACTAACAGATATTTTTTTCTACTGAAATAAATTTGCTAAAGACTAAACCAACTTCCCCCTCTTTTCGCGGGTGCTGATCACGAACTAAAATTTAATTTCTAGATTATTATGGTTATCAATTATAATAAAGCAATTAATATTTTGTACAAATTATTTACTTGGCGATCCTATATTTCACAAAAAAACAGGATTCTATTTTTTCCATTTTAGAGACGCTTCTCGAGTCTTCTACTCGATTTTTAACTGTGGGTACACAACTTGATATAACATAGTTATCTATTTGAAAATTTAAACGGCAATTACAAAACAAGCTACAACTGACAGATCTTTGTTATGAGCCATGTATAAGCAACGCCATCTGTAAATATCTTTGCATTTTCTTCTCCATCGTGAATATAAAAATTTCATCAAAATGGTTCAGCCGTTTGGTAGGAGTTCAGTGACATACACACACACGTACAGCAGAATTATATATATAAAGATTAGATTGTACAGAGGTGTAATGTAAGAAGTTGTCCTTAGTAAACAGAAGTGACAAACCTGTCGCTGGACGGGTTTACGTGCCCTCGAAACTTTCGTCGTTCCTCCAAAATTCAAATACATGATTCTGATTCCGCGGCTATTGGGTTTTGTTGCCACAGCTAAGTTTTGTATTTGCCCTTGCTTTCCGCTAGCAAAAGTTTTTAGGAATCAATAATCTCTATATTTTTTACAGTAAATACACTCAAAGATACAGCGTGATGATAAACAACACGAAGATCGATAGAAAATAGTTGGCTAGAACATTATAATTCCAAGCCAAAATTTGCTTCTTTTTTTTGTGATTGATATTGATACGATTGAATTTCTGAAGTCTCAGTCAGTCAGTCAATTCAATCAGTCTTTTGAATTGTACTGTATTTTTTCATTGTCTTGTAATAAATAATTATTAAAACTTTACTTTATTTTTAGTATAATAGTTAGATTAAAGAGCGACAATGTCGTTTTCATTCGGAACACCAGCCAGTGCTCCGGCAACCGGTATAACAGGTGGCTTCAGTTTCGGCGCCAACAAGTATGTATTCATATTTTTACATACTTTATACATTTGTATAGAACTATACCAAATTTCTCATCTATTCATTTATCGAATAAGGTAATAAATTTCTGGTGTGCAGTTACATTACATAGTATACATTATTTGAGCATTTTGATATTTTGAAGTATAACCTAAAAGAAATTAGCACTATTCGCACAAAATTCGCTGAAATATGTTCTTTACTTTATAAACTAACATTTTCAATTGTGTATTTGCAGACCAGCAACTCCCGGGTTTGGTTTGACTGCAGCACCTCAACCTTCGACTGGATTGTTCGGAAGTACACCTCCTACAGGAACATCAGCATTTGGTTCCACAGCTACACCAGCATTCGGGGCTACTTCCACGCCAGCATTTGGTGCCACTTCTACCCCAGCGTTTGGCGCCACAACTACCCCAGCATTTGGTGCCACTTCTACCCCAGCATTTGGTGCCACATCTACTCCAGCATTTGGGGCCACTACCACACCAGCGTTTGGGGCCACGTCTGTCCCAGCATTTGGTGCTACTACAACTCCAGCATTTGGGAGCACCGCAGGTTTTGGAACTAGTGCACCAGCGTTTGGTGCTGGAACTACCTCAGCTTTTGGTGGCAGTTCTGCCGCACCGGCCTTTGGTGGTGGACTCAACTTTGGTGGTGGCACTACGACTACTGCTGCCTCAGGTAACTATATGTGTAATCTGCACAATTTATAAAAATATCTTTCTTAACGCTAACATGATACTTATTAAATTATCATCTTTTGATCTTCAACATAATTGTGTGGACTATGTTCATTTAGACTTTTAGAGCCAAGGCACACTGCATTGTAAGCTATTGTATTGTAGACTGTAGTGCCAAAGATTGCAATAAAATGCCTCTGTGTCTTAGTGTGCGTCACAGGCGCGGGATACAGGATTTTGTTTAGGTGGGGGCAATTTTACCTATAAAGAAATTCTAAAAATTCTTTTAAATAAATATAAATAAAAATTTTAGTTTGTTATCTATGTAATACTTACATTTGAATAATGCTCTCTTGTGTCTTAATGTTTTTTTTAAATTGTTTAAAATAAAGTGCTTTGGTCATGAGTCAGGGGGGACCTGCCTGTGCCTGGTGTGTCAGTAAATGAATGTGACAGTGTATTTGTTTTTCTTCTTTCATGTCAAAATAGATCTGCATGTTATTTTTTCACAGAGATATGCCACTGAATGACATAGGCTACTTTTTATCCCGGAAATCTGTTGAGAAAAAGTTGTATCACATTTCAAAAGTTTTCATGGGTGAAAGCTAGTTGACCACAAAGTAATTTATAAATAACTAGCGGGCCCGGCAGACGTTGTCCTGCCCAAACGTTGGTTTGCTTGCTATTTACTTTCCTTCGTCCGTGGAAAACAACTACCACTACCACTACAACTATCTCTACTCCTACCACTACCACTACCACTACCCCTACCACTACTCCAACCACTACCCCTACCCCTACCTCTACTCCAACCCCTACCTATTGACGTTTGCAAATACATTTTAATACATTATGTAAAAATCAAGAAGACGCCACATATTCACAATTATAAATTATAATTATTTAGCTACCCCTACTCCAACCCCTACCACTACCGCTAGTATCCTATGTCCGTCTCCCGGCTCTAAGCTACTTCCCCACCAATTTTCAGCCAAATCGGTACAGCCGTTCTTGAGTTATAAATGGTGTAACTAACTGACTTTCTTTTATTTAAATAGATCTTTATGTTTCTCAGGTTTATCATTTGGAGCACCAGCGACCACAGCCGGTTTGGGAGGTCTGTCTGGGTTTGGCTTTGGAGGTACTACTGCTCAGGTACTGAACAATTGTTTTTATTGATATTCCCTGTTTTTAGTCTCACGTAACCTATGGTCCTTCAAGTAAATGTTATAAAGCATGTATAATGTGACTTTTCATATTATATGGTCAATAAAAGTGGACCAAGGTCGCCCTCTGCCAGCATTTCTTTTCATTTCTGTCATATGTAAACCAGTGTAAATTACCTTTTTCATATTTGTCACAATGTCATCTAAAAGGGTAACTCTAACCCGTTAAAAAAATTCAATAGGAGAAAACTAGTAGGTAACAGTGGGGAAGGGTGAATATTTTCAGAAAGGAAGCTGTATAATAACTCACTCAACTAATGCTGCAAGATTCAAAATTTTCTAATATCCAAAATGCACCAATGACCAATGATAATAGTAATTTGTCATAAAGGGCTTAAATTACCTAAACTCTTTTTTATTTAACTAACTAAACTCACTGTTTAGCAATTCGACTCTCATAACCCGCAATTCTTCAGCTTATTTATGGGCCTGTCTGCATTCTAAAACAAGAGGGAACATGCTCGGATTTCAATACAAATAAAAGAGACAGTTGCTTAGTATAAAATGTTCTTATGTTGCTAGAGTATATTTGGATGGATAAAATTTGTTTGTATTGATATTATTTTATAAAATGTCATTAGTCTATATAGATGGACCAATTCCTAAAGGAAAGCAAAAAGGAGTTGGTATAGAGTATAGACTCCTCGCCGCTGGTAGGCAATTAACACTATTTGCAAATTATATGTTACAAGTTGTGCCTTGCTGTTGCACCTGCCTTAATGGTTACTGCTCCACTCCTTTAGGCCTTAGCATAATTTTTCAAATCCGACTGGTAGTTCCAGAGATTATCGCCTTCAAACAAACAAACTTTTCAGCTTTATTATTAATATGGATTACTTTAACAAAGTGTATATTTGATTTCAGGGTACGGGACTAGGTCTTCTGAGCGCCTCAACTACAACTACAGCATCATCAGGTCCCTTTGGTAACTATATCATTATTTATAAAGTTTCACCTGTGGAAACGGACCAAGACCGTCCCCCTTCCTGCTCTTATTCTATATTTCTGTTGCTAACAAAACATGTTGGTAACTGCCCACAGATTAGTAATGTATGATAGACAGAGCAGAGAGTGTGCACAGTATACTTACTACTCAGCCTGTCATATTTACTAATCTGTGGATGGTTATCAACACATTTTTGTTAGCAATGTTAGTTATTATGGGCTATGGAAATATTTTACAGTATTAAATTTTACAGTAATACATATTTATATATTGTTGAGTTGAGTTACAAACATACAAACTTTGTCTAGGATGACTAGCAATCTGTTTAATAGTTTAAATTTTAAATAGTCAGGGACTTTACTCCAGAAGATTTTAAAAATACCAAATATCTATTTGAAATTGCCTAATAAATAGGAAGAATACATGTTAAGCATCTGCTTGTAATTTATGTAAAAATAGAAATTGTCAAAGAAGTGTCATTTCAACCACAAAATTTTGCTGTTTATTTATTATTTGTATATTAAAATCTTTTTGTGGACACTATTGAATATAAAATATGAGAAATACTTAATAATGGCCTCATTTTTACCAAATTTCCAGTCTATCAAATATAACAATTTTAATCAAAACACATTAAATCCAGTGCCTCATACAAATTCAGTTAAACCTTTTAGTTTTATGCAAAATAATCATAATAATTTATTACACAACCAGTGCAGTGAAAAGTCGAAGGTCTACAATTTGAAATCACCGAGAATTTATACTTATCCTACATTAACACCTTGTGGTATGAATATTTTCATGCTTATTTATTAATTGGATTAGGCAGATACTTTGAGTATATACCAAAGGAGGTGTGAAGCGGAAAATCAAATTTTTTCTGCCACTTTTGCCCGGGGGGGGGGGGTAGACGCCTAGTACTAACCCCTGTATTTGTCTGTCGTTTTATTGTCGCAACGGCTTTTACGTTTTATGATGATTATGCTAAAATACAAACATAATAATTATAATTAATGATTGGAAACACTATGTTACCGCAAGTTACACGTCCTAGATCGCCTTTCCCATTTAAAACATCACAATAAACAATTTTTCTAGAGCTCTGTCAGAAACGATACCAACGAAACCTACGGTAACTTATGTTTCATTGGTCAAAGAGTAAAAAATTGGCGAAAGGGGGAGCCTGTCTATGGCCCCTCCTTAGGCTTAGTACTCTATGGGCAGATAGGATGGAGTGCCATTTTTAGTGATATGTCCATTCATACAACTTTGTGTAGTTCTAACTAATGCGAAAGTAAGTTTGTTAACTCTTGATGCATTAAGGACACAACAAATTGCTGCTACTTTTTATCCCAGGAAAATAACTTTAAAATTGAATTTTCCTACTCGTGCGGTGCCGGGGCGGGTCGCTGACTGACTGACTCAATGCACAGCCGGAAGATATAAATATAGAAACTTGTAAGGTATATTCCTATAGGTAAACCACTGAGAAAGTAGCACTCCCATGGTCCGCGCGGGTGAGAGGGGCGTGATTCTGTTATACACGATACGAAGTTTCACGCGATATATCTGTTGTCGACGCAATCCACCTCAAAAATTTCAGAGTTCAAGCTATCCTCATACCAAATTTCATCAAAATCAAAACCTACCCGCAAAAGCCCGAGGTAAATCGCGTCGACAACAGACACATCGCGCAAAATCTCGCATCGTGTATAGCAGAATCACGCCCGGCCCTCACCCCTCATGGACATGGGAGTGCTACTTTCTCAGCGGTTCACCTATAAGGGGGTGAAATGGGGGTTGGGGAAATCCTGCTAGGTCACTATAAAGTTTTTAAAAAATTTTTTTCAGCTACATCTGGTCTGGGTCTTGGTGGAGCTGCGCCTAATGCCAGCGGTATTGGCACTACCAACTCTACAGATAATAAAGGTAAGGGGATATAAAAACATGTCCTGGTGTTTGGCCCTGGGGCACTGGTAACAATGTCCACGTTTAGCAAGCGACGTTCATATTAAACAGAACTAGTAAGAAATGGATATATCTTTTATGATGAATCTGTGAATAAAGCCCCTATTACAATAATTATTGGTTATTGGCGAAAATTGTCAAAATAGTAGATTGTTCATTAAGGGGAGAAAGTAGTAAATTACCAACAAGTTTATCTTTACCTTTTCCGAATGGAATTTATAGAACCAAAAAAAACTAAAGGTGCGTCGGTGGCCGAGTGGTTAAGACGTCTGGTATTAACTAGGCAGACTACGGTTTCGATCCCGGGTTTTTTAATTAAAAACTTATGTACATAATCCGACAAACCACACTTAGAGGCTAGCCACTCGTTAGGTATAGCCTCACAAATACCATCGGATAAACGAGGGAGACTTGGTCTTGTATTGGGTACCCTGGAACCGTAACACGGTTTCAGGAGCTGTAAGGCAAACCCGTGAAGATAATTGTCAAAATCAATTTCCACCCTGTCAGCCATTGCTGAGCTGGACGAAAATATTTTCATATGAATTATATTCCTGCATATTTATATAACCCAAATTAATACGTACTTTCGGCTTTGTTTTTTATGATGTAAATAGAGTACCTAGGTGTACCTAGTATAAAGTTTTTTTAAATTACTTATGTACTCCTATTGATACGAATTAAGAAATGTCTGCATAGTCTTGTATTAGTCTCCTAAAAATATAGCTATCCCCTTTTTGACAATAATGCATCTTATAATTTCTCAGATCAACAACCAAAGCAAACCAAACTGCCAAATGAACTGACCACGTCGGTGGATTCGTTCAAAGAGTTCGTGAAGAAGCAGAAGTCCTTGAGTTCTGATATTATGAGGGTCTCTATCAAACCTCTACATAAGGTAAGGCAGGGTTCTATTTTTATACTAATGGTGTCCATGCAAATAACTGATATTATTTAGCCATTGTTAAGCGAGACATTTAAAAGTAATGTTGCAGATGGATTCTACGTCATGTCATGGCGACCAACGCACGCGTCCTGACATGATGGGGAATCCAGTTTAATCCCGTCCGCGCTGTGATAGTTGTGATTAGTCAGTGATTAATAGGGTATATCACGGTCGGGTATATCAATGTATTCTGTAATCGAGAATGTGGAATTTTTCGTTTTTATGGTAATATTTTTGTATTTTGATATATTTACTTCACATTTATCCCATGAGGCAGGGACAATGCCATTTGTTATTTTTAACGTTTCGCAGGTGTAACAATGTGTTTAATTTATAGGTGGGCAGGTCGGCGGAGGAGATGGTGCGCGAGGTGTTGTCGCTCAGCGGGGAGGTGGGGAGAGCGCGGGCGCACTCCAAGAGGTTGAGGACTGCCGCCGCCGTCGCCCTCACGGCCGCAGAAAACGCCGCCAGGGACATACCGGGTACATCTTTTTATATTACACTCCCGGAACCGAGCTACAAGGCCCAGGGTACCCCGCAGAAGACAATGTTTCCCCGTTTAGCCAATAATTTTAAAGAATGTGATGAGATTACAAAAATAATTGGGCTAAGTGCGTGTCGAATTACGCAAAGAGTAGAGTTCCGTACTATGTAAGTTATGCTAAAAATAAAAAAAAAACTCGGGTTTTTGGTACAGAAACCTAAAAACCATTGGTAGTTGAGTTGACAGGCGCTGCGTTCTTGCAAATACGTGCTCTTTAACCACTGGCCATTCTGAATTTACTGCGAATCTTCATCGTGATTTGACTCCTACCTCCGTATTTTCAATCTTGTAGCCTAGGATTGGATCCTTCAAGCGAAACGCCTAAAAGATTGTGTGCTACTTAAGACGAGGAACGACTCAAACATTTTTAATCGTAAGCCACGCCCTAATCTCGCGGTTCGGGCCCATGAGTGGTTCGAGCGCAACGATCACGTCATGCAAGAAAACGACGGCGCTTTGTCCGTTCTTGCTGCAGAAGTGAGAAGGGCATGCAGGGAAAAATCTTCTTAAGGGTCCTATATTGGGAATTTTTCTGGGATAAACTATTCCCAATTTCTCTGTAAATAATCCACCTGTGTCACTGTAATTTAGCATATAGTTACTTATTGAATATATCTAAGTGAAATAGCTCTTATTTTTCAATGGGTTTTATTGAATAGGAAATATGGGTAGTTTAACTTTGCCCCTGCTGTCTCTTTCATAATCTATCACAAAACTCTAAATTTTTTTAAAAGGGCTGTTATACCATTACCCTTCAATTATATATGTCGAATTTTTTGGTAGCTTATTGAAAATTTAAAATAATAATTATTTTATTATTTTTGCCAAATTACAAAATCATAAAATTTTTTTTTTTGAATTTTCAATAAGCTACAAAAAAAAAGCGATATATATAATTGAAGAATAATGGTATAAGAGCGCTTTAAAAAAAATTTAGAGTTTTGTGATAGATTATGAAAGAGACAGAGGGGGCAAAATAATCCTTTATTCTACCACTCATATTTCCTATTAAATAAAACCAATTGAAAAAATAATGACTATTTCACTTAGATATATTGAATAAGTAACTATATGCTAAATTACAGTGACACAGGTGGAGTATTTACAGAGAAATTGGGAATAGTAATATCTCCATACAAATTCCCAGTATAGGACCCTTAATCAATACTAAGTACTGAAATTACCTACAGATTCGTATAAAATTTAAACGTAAATCCCTTTAGAGTATGGTCGTATGACATGACTAAAAAGGTGTTTTTGAAGAGGTGATTTCAAAAATTTAAGTTATCGAGACAATTTTCACCAATCATGTTTTCATCCTACACAATACTAGATAAAATCCTCTAGTTTTCGATGCCCAAATTGTATGTTCATAGCATTCGTAAAATTCGGGAATTTCAGTTCAGCAATCAACCAAAATTATTCGTTCCTCCCCTTAACATCCATAGTGAGTTTATGACTATTGTTTATATGGAAAATGTAGCACACTCTACAATGGAAACTTTTTAATTCACTTGCTAATTTTTCTATAATTTTCAAAGACAACGACATGACAGTCAAATAACTGGGACCGCCTGGTCAGTGACGACTTGGCTAATTTGTGTATTTTCTTTTTTAAGGGTCAGAACTCGAGGGTTCGGCGCCTCCGAGCTACGTGAGGGAGATCCTATTGGAGTTGGAGCAACAACTGATTATGTTCAGACGACAGATGGACGTGGCTGATAAACAGATGCAGGCCTCGCCGAAACTGCTCAGTGAACAAGGTATGTCAATGAAATATATCTATAATCACGCCTTCAAAGTGCAGTACTTGGTCAATAACAATACACATCGGGTTTTAGAAAGATGTTAAAGCGTTGTTTATGTCGCTCACTTCCGGCATTTTCTGTCAGTTTTGTCATGTAAAGCATTTTTAATAAAATCAAGTATTCCTTCATCTTCTCAAAGTTTCCAAACATTCTCTATTGAAAACTTTTATTTATTACGTTATAAAAATCATAATAGAAGAGAGCGCGCACTGTATTTTAAACCAAATTAAAAATTTCTCAATTCTGCTGAAATTGTTTGTGTGGTTGTCGGGGTCGATCCCCACATCACATTATAATAAATATCGATGCACATTATCCAACAAACCGTACAAAAAGGCTTTTCCATCTACATATACCTCAACAGAGCTGGCCACTCGTTAGGTATACCCTCAAAAATCTTCGGCTAAGTGAGGAAGACTTCGTCTTCCGCTGGGTACCCTGGGGCCGGCAACTGTTCCCGGGAGCTGTAAGACAACCCGTGAAGGGTTTTTTTCGTTTGTGTGTATGTTACGCGATATTTTCTCTGATCACGACCCGTTTTTGATCTACATAAAATTCTTCTGCATTGGTCCCATTTCTGTTTTGGTGAAAATTGGCTCAGTAGATTTTGTTGTATGTTCACAGAACTAACGCTCGGAATTCGGCGCATGCACGAAGCTTTTGTGGCGCTGGCGGCTCGTCTGCAGGCTGTCCACTCTCAGGTCGAAGCTCAGAAGGAGCAATATCTAAATCTACGGAAATATGTGTTGAAAGATCCCACCAATGTGTTCGAAGACAGTAACGGTTAGTGGTATCTTGATTTTGTAATCTTTGGAACGAATTCAGCCAAACATCCAAACCCGTTCAACAGGTCTTAGGACGGGTTGAGTTAATATTCAAACTTTCAACTCGATATTCACTTTATAGAAATAACAGATATAATATAGAAATAGCGACTCCGGCTTCGCATGGATACGATATCGATTTACAACAATTTGAATACCTATATAAATAAGCTTGTAACTACGAGATAGATATTATATGCTATTGCGGACTTTTTTTGTAGTTCATTTTATTTAGTTCTACGAAATTATTTCCTACATCATTTTGGTCCATCTATCCTCACGCCTTTCATCCCAAGAGGGGTAGGCAGAGACAATAGATCTTTCTGTATCATCATTTTGGTATATATCTGATTATGAAAACCGCAACAAAATCCGTTCAGAACTTTTTGCGTGGAAAGGGCACACACAGACAGACAGACGCGGCTGATGTTTTATAATATGTAGTGATAAAGGTCAGAGAGGCAAAGTTATTCAGTGATACTAATACTGCGCTAATATTGTATTGTCTTCCGCTGGGTATAATCCGGGCCAAATAAGTTGAGCTGTGTCGAGAATAGGCATGATGACTAAAAAATTCTAATTAGTCCGCCAGTTAGATTATCAGAAAAATATGTGTCCAATATTTTTTGATAATCTAAATGACGGACTAAATAGAATAATATTTTGTTTACCCTGTCATCTACCCTATTAGAGTGGGGAGAGCGCCCATACAAATCGTATTGAGAGCAGTAATGCGTTTTGGCGAACTATTTGACGCATACTCGGTGGCGGTACCTTCATATAAGTCAAAAAGCCCGGCTTGCCCTACTATTCCTAAACTAATACACGATTGCAAAAAAACTCAATAAAAGTGTACCTCAAAGGATATTCTAATCTATCAATCAAACTTCGGCCCAAAGGATAGGAATCCAGAGTCTTCCAATATAAGTACTTAAAAACAAAATGTGTTACGTCATTGAATGAGATGATCAGTCAGTTGAGACATTTGTATTTTGTATTTGTCTCGCTCGAACTTGTTGGTTTGCAAAGAGGCTTTGTTTGCACATAATATCTGTCTAGTTCTAACCTGTGCAAAAACTTAATTTAGATAAAATGTATTTTTGTTCGGATTTTGTAAGACGATGCGTGGCGTCTTACAAAATATTAGGTTGTTCGTTTTATGAAATATTAAGCCGGGCTTTCACAGTGAACTTCGTTACGTTTGCGAAACGGCGCACGCAGTATTCGCGCGGTGAAAATATTCGACTTCACATTTGTTTACTTCGTGTTTTTTTTTTGAGATGTTACTTTATTTTGTTTAATTTTAATTTAATCTACCTAAGTAATAGTCTGTAATAGGTACCTATTTGCTTTTATTTTTGTACACAAATCTGACTAAAGCCACACACCAAACAGATTTTTTCCATAGTGAATGTGAAAAATGCAGAGTCGGCAAACTTTTGTAGCCAGATATTCCTACAAAAATATATCGGCTTGCTCTGCTTTGAAACGCCACTGCGCATACTGTACCCTGAGCTCCAGGCGTGCGAGCATGGCGGTGAAGAAATAATCTCTGTATATCTAAAATACAAAAAGGACCGATTTTCGCGACGCCAAGTTTTTGACCTACTTTGTCACTACGGTGAATTACATATTTCTCTTTCTAACACCGCCATGCTCGCACAGATGGAGTTGTATGGCAACTCGTGAACATATTTAAAAAAAACTTATATTTCACAGGTTTTACTAGTTTAGACCAAATAATACGCGATGCGGAAGGCGGTAGAAAAAAATTGAAAACCATCGGATATTTGGATTCTACTCATTCCAGTGCGGTTTTGTCCGATCCACGGATCGCTTTAGGTAAGCATTAATATGTTACTACTATTACTTTTTTACGTAGAATGTGATATATAAAGCGTATTGATCGCATCCGGAACGATGTCACTAGAGAAGAATGCGGAGAAAGAGAAGAATGTGACTAAAATGAAGAAAAGTACGCCTACGCTGGTTTGGACATGTTGAAAGAATGAATATAATGAAAGATTGTCTAAAAAGGTTTATATGGCTAAAGTGAAAGAAAATGCTGGCAGATGACTACCTACGTGTACTTTTATTGAACATATAAAAAATGTATTGATCGATGGAAATATTAAAAGTACACACAATCGCCGAGCATGTATGAAAGGTATGATGAATATAAAAGAAGCGAAACAGGTATATCAGTATCGTAACAAATGGCATTCGATTGTCTCTGCCTACCCCTCTTGGGATAAAAGGCGTGATGATAGATAGTACTATTACTAAGTTTTACCTCGGTTTTACTCGCGTGGAAATTACAGTTTTACGGGATAGAAGTAACCTATAAATTTCATACAAATCAATTCAGAATTAGTTTATTTACTTGAAATATATATAAACATTAGAATCTTCCTTCCTTTATTAAAACCAATATTTCTAATACATTTTTTTTACTTTGCCATTGTCTACTTTATTATATTCACAACAATTATCGAAAAATGTCAAAGGACATTCCGTCGAATTTCATCCTCTATCCGCCCCTTTTCTACTGTCCTGTTCTTGACTTTTGAGATATTATGTATGTATATCCCCCTTTTTTAATCAAGACACACTTCAAAATAGCGTTCTGAAAGGTTATGCATATTCAAAACCGGCGACACATCTATACAGTCATGTCTAGCCGCGGTGCTGGAGTTAGACTAAACAAAATGCATGTACACAACCTTTATTTGCATTCAGGAGTTTTGTTTTTGTATCATGTCTAGGAAATTCGGTGATTCAAGTTTATAGAAACCTTTCTATTTTCATTCCTATAAATCCATTTTTATTGCAATTCTGGACGAAATATGTAAAAGGGCCCTTGAAATTTTAGTTAATTGTATATATTTTCTTATATTATATTTGTATTTCAGGTAACCTACAGCACCTAGCGGGACCACCTCCGTTCACATATCTAGGTACTACAGTCTCGCCTCATGTGCCTTCAGATACAAGTAAGTGTAAATTTTTTTTATTGTACAAAATTTCTTCGTGAATTAACCTATCTAATCAGCAAAATCCGTTCAGTAGTTACGGAGAAAATAGCGTACATAACTACAGACGTGGGGGTGGCTTTAATTTAAACGAATACTCCATTTGGATTATTTCAGTCGATAAACAAAAAAAAAATGGCTTTAATTTAAAGTTTAAACAAAATAACAAAAAAAATCAAAGTCACCACTTCTTATATATTTTTTATATATTTACTAGCTTATTGCCCGCTACTTCGTACGCCTTGTATTAGGAATACAATTCACACCCTTGGGTAGGTAGCGTGATGTTAAATAGCCTATAACCTTCCCCTAGAATGGACATTTCATTTTTCGTAAGGTACCAAAATTCGAAAACCGTTTGGAGAATACATGCTAGAAAGCTTATATTTTTTTTAAATAAATAAAGAATAAACAAACAATTTAAAATTAATGTTTTTAAGGGCAGGAACAAATAATTTCGGTTGATTTCTGAACTGAAATTCCCGAATTTTACGAATGCTATGAACATACAATTTGGGCATTGAAAACTAGAGGATTTTATCTAGTAAGATATTGTGTAGGATGAAAACATGATTGGTGAAAATTTTCTCGATAACTTAAACTTTTGAAATCACCTCTTCAAAAACACCTTTTTAGTCATACGACTATACTCTGAAGGGATTTACGTTTAAATTTTATACGAATCTGTAGGTAATTTCAGTACCTAGTATTGATTAAGAAGTGTTTCCCTGCATGTGATAGTTTTTTAATAATTTATTTATTTGTAAAGTGCCGCTTACGTCATTTATTCCGAGAAGCGATACATTATGCCCTTCTCACTTCTGCAGCAATAACGGACAAAGCGCCGTCATTGTCTTGCATGACGCGATCGTTGCGCCCGAACCACGTGTTTAGGGCGTGGCTTACGATTAGGAATTTCTGAGTCGTTCCTCGTCTTAAACAGTATTCTATTGACAATCATGCGAATTATTCGCACGGGTCAACTAGTGTATTTATTATTATGAACTTCATTTTCAGCCTCCAGTTGGCACCAGCCGCATTCGGTTTCGCAGAGTTTCGTCACGTCCGACAGGGAGCGACCTTTCGCAACGTTTAGGCCTCCGGGCACTATCGACTTAAATTCGTCCTCCGCCTTCCAGCTCCAGAAACCGCCGAAACGTGGGAAGCAATGATACTGAAGGTAAAGAATATATCGTAGTGGATAATGAAAATATATTTTCCCCTAAATAAAGGTTGTGCAAAGATATAATTTAGGTAGGTATATAAAAAAAATTAGATAAATTGAGAATTTTGAGAAACACTGTTTTTTCATATTGAATGATAGACCTGTTAGATTCTGTTACAGGGAAGTAAACCATTGAATAACTTTGTATAGCGTCTATTAAGGGGATTAGGTTAGGCTCCGTATTGCAATGTGCAGATAACTCAATAGACAGCATTTAAAAAAAGTTAAATTGTTTCATACATACTTTTTCATTTTTGAAAAAATACTGAAATAGGAATAATGAGATCTAAAACATAGGTATTAGTCAAGGTTTTGAGTGTTTAAAAAATTAAATGTTATCCAACACATAAAATAACAAAATCGTGAAGTTTATTTGACAGTTTAGTCGCAGTTAGCCAAACTGTGGAAATCTACACATTGTGAAACATAATTGTAAGTATAATATGTTCTGTCACTCTCTTACAACTCTGCTAATGAATATGATAGAGGGAGACAGACATATTATAACCAACAAGTTGAACTAGTTCTATTCGTAAGGCCCTTAGTAGGTATATACTGGCGTATATATAAAAAGACAGCTTGTTGTTGTCTGTCAAATTGTAATTTTTTATTTATTATTATTATGTAGTTGGCAATGGAACATGTAATGATTATTCAAAGCTACAACATTTGTTTACAATTAACACGATAACAATATAAACAATTATATAATAATAATATTGTTAGAATATAAGAATCTGTTTCATCATACGTTATTTCATATTTGCGGCGCAGTTGTGAGGTTTTTTTTGTCTATAATAAAATTATGTAGCCTATGGCTGTCGTATCTCTTTAATTTACTCACAATTGTAGTCATTAAGTGTTATAAATTTAAATGATAAATTAGGATGATTTTAAAATTTTATGGGCCAAAAATTAAAAAAAAACCCTGTTAATTATCGTAATATTCTCCATTTCAATCATACAAATTTAACTGATAGCCTAGAATTTTAAATATTAACTTATTTTACATAGTATGTTAATAAACAAAATATCAAGTTTTATTACTTGGCATCAATTTGTTGTTTTGTAGGGTTCCGAAGTCAAGTGACAAAAACGATCCCTCTCAGTAGCTACTAATTCTATCGACTTGAAATTGGCACAGTTGTAGAATTTTAATAATTTACCAGCATATATTCAAAGGCAAATAGTTTCAGAAATATTTTTATTTAAATTATACAGTGTAGAAAAGAAATGCGAAATAATCTAATCTATTTTTATTGAGAAAATATTTGTACTGAGTATCTCTGTCGCATATATCTAATACTGAGAGATAGAGATGGACCAAGTGGTTTTATTTTAACCTTCCGCCGGGCGCAATAAATCTGACAGATTGTACAGGCTTATTTTGTTAAATTTGTGCTTAGAACATGTTACGGTAATATGCGAAAACTGTTTCCAATTAAAAGTAAATGAAAATGAAGCTGATGATGAGGACAGTCATTCTGACTAGTATTTTATATAAAATATCTTACACCTTAATTTTTTTTTGTTTTGATATGTTTTTTTAAATCTATGTTAGTTTGTTTCTTTTTTTTGTCATAAATAAATAATATTTTTGGTTCTTACTAAGTTTAATAAACATTGAATAATATTTTCGTTGTTATTTTAATGTTCTATTTTTATTTATTTAATGAAAAAAAACCCCTCTTGATACATAATCTGTCAGATGCATTGCGCCCGACCGCGTTTGATTTACCATTGCGCCCGACGGAAGGTTAAGTAGGGTTTATTATCCCGTAAATCCACACCAGTGAACAAGGTTTTTCATTCTTTTATTCTGTCTTTAAATGTTGTGAGTAGCCTGTTCTTGCCTTGTGACAATCGGTCGGCTTTTGGTTCGATCAGTGATCAGTTTCCATTACGTGTGATTTTTTTTCTCGTATTAATTGTCATTGGCCCGCGGCGAGACGATTACTTCCGCTACGTATGTGTGTGTGTGTGTGGATTGCATATTATTTCTGTTGGAGGAACTTCATAGATTAAATAATAATGAAACGTGTTTTATCCTAACCCAAATACGATTTTCTAACAAACGTTATCAGCACGACTTCTTTATAATTTATACCGACAGCATAATTGTTTTCAGTGGGTCCATGCCAATACGACACAAATGACCCAAACGCTTATGCCACAGTTGGTACCTAGATAAAAAACCAGAATGCACATTAAAAACTAAATTACGGTTTACAGTACAATCTAAAGTATACAGTCCACCACTAGCCGAACCATACAAAATATAATTTTATTTGAGAGGTGTCTGAAAATATTGTCGCATTCAATTATGTTAACACTAATCAGGACGTATAGTTCAATGTAAATACTTGGCAGACTTAAGTTTTACTTAAGTTATTTTCAGTATTTGTATATGTTTATTTTAACATATACATATATACAAATACTCTCATATTGGTACTTCACATTTCTTGGTCAACAAAACGTGTTTATATTTTTTTTTCTCCCAAGCCAAATACGATTTTCCACAATTTTAATATTTTTATTTTTGGAAGTAAAGTCCACTCTGCGTCAAATAAAATAAACTGCTACCACTTCGGAAACATCATCTGTGGAGAAGAAGTAGCAAGAAACCACACAGATATCATATTATGACATTACGAGGGCGGCACTGAAAATTTCGGGAATCAAGGAAGTGATACAACATTAGTGGAAAGTTATTTATTGTTTTTCGAAGTTGAAACTTGACACATTTTTCCATTTATGGAACCAACTTTATTAAAGCATTCATTCCATTCTGAAGTTGGGGTATTCAAAATGGCCGTTTTGTAGGCGTCTACAGCTTTTTCAGGTGACGAAAATCTTTGATCAAGCAATTTGTTCTTAATTTTGGGGAAAGTATAAAAATTGCACCAGTTCGGACAATATTAAATTAAAACTATATTACATACTAAAGTTAGGGCAATGTGGAAGAAATTGTACTTGTAATCAATGGTGGAAATGCAGACTAGGTAAAGCTAAGATTTTAGGTTAATTAAATTATGAGTAACAATCTGTCCAAATAATAAGCACTAAAGGGGGTACGAACACTCTCACTAGATATAAGAAACTTAACTTGAACCAACGCCGAAGCAGCCCGATCTCGAGGAGCCACCACCGGCCCGCAGGCAGCGCCGCCAACTCCCAGCTAACGTGCCAGAGGGCGTCAACACACCACAAGGCCCGATTTTCGTCATATGTCTGTGATATAATGTCGAGAAATTATTATATCCTTAAAAAAATAAGTCGTCAAAATCGGTAAATATTTCAACGAGATATTACGAAAATTTTACTTATAAAGTCGGTTTTTTTCTGATAAACTAATGAACCAAATTTTATGAGATAAAAAGGGACCAATCCGAAATAATTATCTGTCAATTAAAAAAGAAATCAAAATCGGTGCACAACTGGCGAAGTAATCGATGTACATACATACATAAAAAACATACGGGCCGAATTGAGAACCTTCTTCTTCTTTTTTTGGAGTCGGTTAAAAATACCTTAGAACAATTCTAGAGTCTAACTCTTCTGTTTTCCGGTTTGCTCCTAAAACGTTGAAGGATTTCGACGTCCTCAATTTCCATCATTTAGTTAGACGATCCTGTCCGGTTGAATATCGATGCTATGTCTTTAGGTTTCGAAGACAGGAGAATGTCCGTTGACACTGGAATGACTGCTAAAATTTCAGGAGTGTCCGCAACATGGGGAAATTAGGGAACCGGGCAGGCAAACTCAATATGGCCGTTTTTCCGGCACTCCCTGCCACAATCTCCACTCTGCATTCCACAGATCACTGCTGTCTCGAGACAAATCTTCCCTGTAAAGCTCAAAGGCAGGTTTAACATCGTCAAACAACTTTCCTCTATTTATTGAATCAGGTCATCGAGGAAAGGAATAAAAATTTCTTGTTCAGTACGAAAACAAAATGATCCATTGTAAATGTTTTTTAAAAAGGTTCCACGTCTGGAAAGTTCAATTTATACATCTACACGTATATCATCTAATAGTCAAAGCGTTACCCACAATTGCTCGCGTGCCCTCTCCACTTTAAACTTGAAATCAGGCCTCAGATTGCCACAATGTACTGGGATTTGATTTATAAAAATTTAAAAATAAAATTACAACCATCTTGTAATATGTCTGGTTTGAAAAGCCAAGTCAAAACGTCAAAAAACTATTCGCGTGTGCCACTTCCGAACAAAATCCAGTCAACCAAAAACTTTTTTAAATCAGCCAAGGAATACCATCATACAGCCATCGGGCCACTGATGATCTTCCGATTCAATCACAATGCAGCGTGAGAATTTAACATAATTTAATTTTATATAATTCACACGTAAAAAATGTATGTATGTATATACATTACATAACATAACTATATTTTCGCCTATGTTTTGTTGGGTGGGATTCTGAAGATCAGTTTGGGTTACTTGAAAGCAGTTATTAATAAAAGTAAGCACATTTTCATTGGGGTACAATAAGGATCTTTTTCTTATGTCTCTTTCCAACAAAAAACTATTCTTCTATTTTATATCTTCTCCCACATCCAAGTCTAGGAGCATTCGTAGATGCTCCCACTTGGCAAAAAGCACCTCTTCATTTGGAATAAATCTCGCAATCCTTTTAACAAATGTTGGGGGTCATATAAGGGGAATATTTTCTTCCCATCAATGTCATATGCCATACTTCTGTATACCTCTGCATTTCGCAAGTACATTTCTTTTGTATCCAGTATTAATGAATTAATGGTACTTGTGTTGCTCCACCTTGGTCACAAACTGTGGCACACCCTTAAACGAACGAACCACTTTAATGCCACTTCATCAAATAATAAAGTACATACATTTTTTTCTTCTGTCAGTGAGTAAACTTTTTTTTTAAATGTTCAATGATTTCTTCATTTATACCTGGTTTTAAAACCAATAAACTTAATATTTTCTGGAGGGTCCGTTTTGATGGCAGTTGAACAAAACGTCTTAAATAGTTTTATTGTTTTGATTTTATATGATTCTGACAAATCTAGCTATTACAATCGAAATTTGTTCTCAAATACAAATGAACGCTTGGTGAACTGCTACCTTTGTTTTTTTAGATTGAAGTACTTACTATTTTATTACACATACAACAGTTTCTTCTACATTTTCCAGACCGTGGAAGGCTACAGGACCCAGGATTCCCAATATCTTCTCTTCTGTTGTTGTAACTGGAACGTCCATGTAGGCACCTCCAGTTCCATTGTACATCCTTTGCCGCGCCTGCTCCTTCTTTGTATTGGATTTTAAAACACTCATGTCTGCGAAATAAAGTAGCCAATGCAATACTTATTTACAATATTGGTAACATTGTTGTCACCACTTAACTTAAGACTCTTCATGGATGTGTCCATGATAACACAAAAGAAATAAGGTACTTATTTACCTGTTTCCATTTTTCGACAGATTTCACTGCCCCACCCAAAGCATTCAACTTTTCGGCTAAACTTTTCCAAGCAGCATCATGAGTAGCCCGTCCTTGTGGAGAATCGGTCTTTCCACGAGCCAAATCACTATGGCTTGCAAGAAAAGCGATCTGGCAGGTTGTTGCCTGACGCTTATTATTCGCCATTTTTTAAATTTTAACCTGTTCTCAGTTTTTTATACTCCAATGATGCACGTTTTAACACGCTTTCACCAAAACTAATTCTTATGAAACGCAAGCAGATGATCAATTCTCAATTTAGCTTTAGCACATTGAAGAGCTTTCGTATCGTGGTTACATACTCGTTCCGGCAAGGATTATGGAGAATACCTACCTAAAAAAAATTAAAGGAAAATAATTAAAAAGTTTGTTTAATATTTTAGCTTCATAAATCTTAAACATATATAAATAACCACTTCTGATGAATAAAAACCGCCTTCAAAACCAAAAGGTGCTTTCCGAAAGCAGAGACAAGTTACTATAAAAATAATACCCAAATCGCTTCAAGTGTCTTCGATTTCTCCAGGATCCAGGGTAGGTTGGGAGGTGGGCTCGTTGCTGTAGCTTTGGTCGTTGTTGTGCTGTAGTTGCTGTTGTTGCAGTGGCCGGGCCTGGAGCTCGGTGACGCTGTTTTGATCAGGGTTGCCGGTATTATTAGACTGTTTCGGGTCATCGTGAAGCTGTTGCTCTGGGATATTTTGTGGCTGGATGGTTTCGGTGGTGATGTTAGCGAGGCGCATTCACGGTAGCGGCCAGTCTTTGTTTCAGATTGTGATTTTCCTTTATTAATGCCAGACATCCTTCGCAGGGCATGCGATTTGGATGCTGGCTCTGGTTTTGTGCCCGTTTGTCATAGGTGTCATGTTCCTGCGCCTGGTCCATGTCCAGTAACAACAACAGCAGCAGTTGCTCCACGCTCAGGAGGGGTGAAATCCAGGACACGACCTATTTTGTGTTTAAGTGTCGGCCCGTAGGTTTCATTAATGTGGCCCACGAACGAGTAGTTGGGGGTGGGGGCGAACAGCATGCGCAGCTCTTGTAATGGGGAGGGGGCGCCCGTCTGATGGTTCATTCTTATTGTCTTGTCTGGGTCCAGTCCGCAGCGGTGGCGAACGATGTGAAGAAAAGGAAAAGTTATTGTACACTTCAAGAAAATATTGGTTGTGGTCGATTATGGTGATTGGTTTTACAATAGTATGTGGTTATAATTCAGTTGTTTGTGATGTAATGAGGGAATCTTATATAATTTGTTGAGACAATAGTGTAAAAATCTGGTTGCGTGATTTATGGATAGAGTTGTCACTTATGGTTCAATAAGTATATGTAGGTATATTAATCAGTAAATTCTGTTCGGGTGCAGTGATTAATTATTTATGTGATTGGAAGGAACATCAGTCAGGTGTCAGCTATATATGGTATATTGCCTGATTATTTGTTGTATTATTTTAGGTTGTGGATAATTGTCTTAATAAGTGATGCAAATGATTTGGTAGTGCTTTCCTTCTGTCATGCTGAAGGGATTTAGTCTAAGATGTTCCGCGGTTTGTATGTGATCGAGTCTGTTGCGGGAGAATCTGGGGCAGTCTTGAACCGATCCAAACTACTTCTGCGATTCCTACCATCACAACCATGGAGACGTTTAACGTGGTCTGGCATCGCACCGAAAATTTCCCATTCCGGCCACCAGACGATCTAGGCGGAGACCATTCGTTACAAGAATTGGACCAATTTAGGTGGACCGTACGGCGGTTGGACGAACGACCTTAACGCTTATACCCGAATTAGACGGACAAAAAATACTTATTTTATATTTAATGTGGCCCAATAATATGCAGCTTAGTTTTATTATAATACTTTAGAGAAGAATTAAGCTAAATACGCATATTATAAGAATAATAATATATCAAATCTCAACATTTTTCCATAAAACATATATAAATACATATTCGCATAAAATTTAATATTTAATATAATTATTTTAAAAAATCACCATCTGAATGGATTTTGATGAAAATTGGAGGATAAATAATATTTTATGTCCTGGATTAAAACATACGCATTTTTTTTATCTCAGAAAAGATGACAAGGGATAACTTATTTTGTTTTGTTTTATTTCCATGTTGGTGACACAACTGAACCGATCCAAACTACTTCTGCGATTGCTTGCTACCATTCCAAACGTCAATCGTTTGGAATTATTTCAGAATAGCACAGATTAGCACCGAATATTGAGTTATCTCTTCAGTTTTTGCGGAAGTTCCTAAAAATGTGTAAAGTATGAGTACTCATTCATACTTTTTGTAGAAAATACTGGCTGTATGTGTTAATACTGGCAAGTAATGTTTTGGACAGAGTTTCAAATATTTATAAACTATATTTGAAGCTCTGTAGAATTCGAGACTGAAGAGAGTCCGGCATCAGCAACGCTGGAGTGATGTAGACTTTAAAACACTAAATAAAAAAATATAATATAAAATATCATTGAAATCGCCTTAAAACCCGTTAAAAAACGTTATATGGTGGAGGCGCCGGGTACCTCGCTTTGCAGAAGATAGTAACCGCGGCAGTTACTATTTCCGTGCTGGCATTGCCCAGATCTTCGGACCCTAGGTGCCGAAATACTAGGGCGGACAAGAAGCTGTCAGCTTTCAGAATAGTACTAACATGTATATTTGTATCCCACCACCCTCTGAAATATGTATTGTCATTTGCCATACTTAAAGATAACAACAAGACCAAGTCAGACCAACTAATACTATATTAAAAATGTTTTTAAAACAAGTAGTTTAATAGTATTGTTGTATCTTCGCGATTGTTGTGAGTATCTACTAACAGGTACTTTCCAGTTGCTGCTAATAGCCGTCACCAAAAACACTAAGGCTTCTTTTGCTTCTTTAATAAAATGACCCTCGAGTTCGTTTCCTATTTCTACGTAACCATGCATTTTTTCGTCCCATTCGAATAGCCATCTCGTCAATTTTTTTAGTTGGTTGGTTCGGGTTTTAATTTAAGAGCTATGAAATATTCTTCAGTAAAGCCTGGTTCTCCGTCTACCGATTGATTCCACTTCTTAATTGTGCGAGAATGTGGTAGTGGTGTCTCCCGTATATCTTCTTATGATGCTATTTCTTTTTCTCTTAATTAGAGTGTTTTCGATACTTTTATTTTATAATACTTTTTTATTCTTGTGTAGATATATGTTATCAAAATTATGGCACATATTATGAAACATACAATGCAAACTACCATATTTGTTTGTAGCTGGTCTATATTCATACTATT
Source organism: Nemapogon koenigi (assembly GCA_963924495.1). Lineage (NCBI taxonomy): Eukaryota > Metazoa > Arthropoda > Insecta > Lepidoptera > Tineidae > Nemapogon > Nemapogon koenigi. The sequence continues at coordinate 3,256,501 of OZ004650.1, forward strand.
TGCCACATTATTTGTGGTTTCTCCTTTCGAGTTTTGATTGGTCAATATTATGTTTATAAGTCTGTGTTGTGCGAAATTTAGTGAACATTTTGCTTTTTAATTATCACTATTTATATTTAAAAACTTTTAGGTCAAACGTGACATTGTACTTGTAATCAGAATTTATTTATTAACAACACACAAAAAAACACTGAATTTACGAATTTGCATTTCATTCAAAGTTTTAGCACTTTTTAATTGGCACAACGCCCTGCGCGCGCGGCGCGAATGCTCGGCTCTACTTCATGGTCGCCATGTGAGGAGGTGCGTATTGAAAGGCGTGTGATCGACTCGAAAGGACTTTAATGGCTAACTCTTATAAACTAACAATACATACAGTACAGTAAATAAAACAAGAGATAGACAAAATAAAACCTTGTAACTTTCTAAGAACAACTGAATCTCTTTCAGCGATCCTTATATGACTTTTATAAGGTTCTAGAAATGATTAACCAAACTAAGTAAAACCAAAGTGAAAGGTCAGATTATACCAAGGAAAGGTTGAAAGGTTTAAAAGCTCACTGACTGGAATTTTATGCACCAAGTGATGTACTATATATACTCACTGTGCTATATAATTATAAAATATTTGTTCGTTGTCATATAACAAGGTCGCTTAGGTATTTCCTAGCGACAAGAGCTGGCCAGCTTTTAGTATTGTTACGAGCTAGGGTTCGAAGAGATTTAAAATACCAATTAAATAGACAAACTTTACTTTAACACCACAAAAATACAGTTAAATAATTAGGGCTAGGAAATTTAAGTCAATACTAATGGCGTCGTATCGCCATCTCTTTCACGCCATATACAGATGACAGAGATACCAAATATTTCTATAACAATTCACAGTACGATGTTGTTAGGTTGGCAGTACCTTTCGGCCCTAAATTTGATTCAACTCTTATTAAAGAACATAGTAATTGCTACTTACTCTATGGCTGAGCTCACTAGACTGCTCAACTTAACAACGTCACATCACACAATACATACATAAGCTACGGATGTTGGATGGCGGCCTTGGCGGCTATCACGGCCTTCCTGCCCAGGCTTCGCTCCCGAAGCCTCACATTGTCTTAGATTACCTTTTTATTGGAGGCGAAGTTGACATCCCCGGTTCGTTTATCAATCCTTTGTTTTTTCCAATACTGCTTGGTGCTGTGACCTCCAGCGATCTTAGAAAAAAATGGATATAGCAATTTTCTAAGATGGTGACCTCCCTTACGGCAAAATGTGCAATTATCGTATTTCGGTTTCGTGCCTTGTTTACTAGTCGGTGGTCCACTACTTGAGTCGTTACTCTGCGTAATTACTTTCATTGGCAGCTTGTCCACACTTGTTCGACATTCACGTTGGAGATGTCCTAGGTCCTAGTCCATTGCAACGATGACACCGCTTCGATTCTCTCACCATTTTTGGCCGTTTGAAACCCTTTGAATCATAAATTACATTATTATCTTTTTTTCCTTTTTTTTCTTCAGTTTTTTAATTTGTCGGAAAGTTAGGAATGTAGCGAACCAGCGTATTATAGGAGCATTGAGATCGAATCGGCACTACTATACTCCATAAAATCTAGCTTGATTGATTTGACAGTTACCAGTTGTTTATAGACACATTTACCATAATAAAAAGGAAACGTTTTTTGGAAAAAAAAACATTAATATCATGATATTGTAAAAAATTAAAGAAAAGACTATTGAACTGGTTAGGGAAGCACAATCGACTGACATTGTCGATTTATCGATAAAATAAGCGTATGAAAATGTTAGTACAAAATTTAATAAAATAACATTAGTTTTCCTTTATGATATTTAATGATATCATATGATATAAATATTCTTGGATTTAGGAAAATTTACTTTACTTTCGAAATCAATAAAATATGACAGTTTGTTTAACATAATGTTTATAAAATTCACAATAAGAAGCAAGAGGTAAATGTGAAGATTAAATGGACAATTGGTCCTCTGAGCGATGAAGATATCGTCTCACTCGATGTTATGTGTAACCTAAAACGTCAAATTTAAACTTTTAATATAGATAAGTAAATAAGATTCGCTCTGTAAGCGTAGAAGAAGCTAAGGACGAGCATAAAAATATAAACACCTATTTCAGAGTTATGGGCTTAATGATGTACAGCCCAAGTCGATGTCGTCATCAATACTTGTATCACTATCTGAATCTTGGAGATTCATAATTAATTCATTGTCGCAAAAATGGTCAAATTTAATATCACGTTCAAAATCTTCGTATATGAATTTGCGCGTTCTCTGTATGACATCTTTCCAGTTTTTTGCTGTAACGTTGTCACAAGCGTCCTTCAATAAGTCAGCATTTTAGTGGCTGTGAAAGGTGGAACCGTATTATGTTTCCCAGCGTGTCCTTTCACTTGGGCCCAAACCATTTCTATGGCGTTATATTGACAGTGATAAGGGGTAATCTGATAACTACATGGCCGGATTCTCTGGCTAATTCGCCCAAAATGTAGGTTGGAGTTCGCGGTTTGTGTAAGCCAACTAATCGCAGAAGTTCCACCTTTAACATAGAAAGGTCAGCATCGACACGTTTACCGTGAAGCCATGAAATTATTTCGTCCTTCCATTTGGCCGTTGTAGGAGCTTTGTCCCTTTGCACAGAATGATACTGTTACGAGCTAGGGTTCGAAGAGATTTAAAATACCGATTAAATAGACAAACTTTACTTTAACACCACAAAAATACAGTTAAATAAATGAAAACACTTGAATATCACTTAGTCGCACTAAATTCCACTTCACTGTTTCGCTTTGATCGCTCTGATTCGCACTGTGTTCTCCCGGCGACGATCCTCTGTTTATATTGCCCTCCGAACATTCGAGAAACGCCGAGACCGTTGTACAAAGCCGTAGACGCGTCTCGATGCGGCTCGGTGCCAAATACCTACACACAGACCGCGCCCGATTTTGGTACCTATGGCTAGGCACATACGGTCCATTTTCGTTTGTACTTGATTCTCTCTGGATGTTTCTAGAGACGTCTATCGACCTTGATGTGTTTAGGTATTTATTTGTGCGATTTAAGTACCTATTCGTTACACTGCCCCCCGCTTAGACTTGCTCGTCCCGAGCAATATTCGAGCCTTTGTAAGGAGCCAGTCGATCAATATGGACAACCTTTAACTGCCCACGCGGGCATCGTTGGATCCGATAGGTCACGTCATTGATCCTCGTGATGACCTTATACGGGCCTTCCCAGCGGTTCTGCAGCTTGGGAGATTTGCCTTTTCGGCGTTTCGGGTTGTGCAGCCACACCAACGATCCCTCGTCAAAACCGTTACTATTGAAGTTCCTATCGTACCTGGTCTTCATCTTTGTACTGGCCACAAGACTGCTCTGACGAATCTGGTCATGTATGTCGCACATCTTGTTTTTCAGGTTCGATACGTAGTCACTTACAGGTTGCGGCGCATCCGGAGGTCCGCCGGTCAAGAGATCAACTGGTAATCGGAGCTCTCTCCCAAAGTTGGCATAAGCAGGAGTCACCTTTATGCTTTCATGCTCTGCGGATCGATATGAGAGCAAGAACAAGGGAATATATCGGTCCCAGTCCCTCTGGTGATCCTCAACCAGTTTCGCTAAATGAGTCTCCAAAGTGCGGTTGAACCTTTCAACCATTCCGTCGGACTGTGGGTGATACGCCGTAGTCCTCGTTTTATTTATTCCCAGGAGACGGCATACTTCCTGGAACAACTGCGACTCAAAGTTACGCCCTTGATCAGAATGTATCTCCAATGGTAGCCCGAAGAACCTGCAGAATACTTCGTTGACCAACTTAGTCGCCACTGTTGTCGCTTCCTGGTTGGGAATTGCGAAGACCTCCGGCCACTTCGTGAAGTAGTCCATCACGACCATAAAGTACTTGTTCCCATCTTCAGTGACCGGGAACGGTCCAGCAACGTCCACCGCAATTCGTTCCCATGGAGCGCCAACATTGTACAGCTGCATACGTCCCCTCGTACGTGTCGTAGGTCCCTTCACGGCCGCACATACTGTGCACTTGCGACACCAATCCTCGACATCTTGCCGGCAATGAACCCAATAAAATCGTTTCCTGATTTTCGCCAGGGTTCGATTCATGCCCAGATGTCCTCCCGAGGATCCATTGTGCACGGACTCAAGCACTGCGCGCACCTTTGACCTAGGCACGACCAGCTGCATCAATGTCTCCTGTCCACTTGGCGACTCCCACTTGCGGTACAGCAACCCGTTGTGCAGCACTAGACTTTCCCACTGAGCCCAGTAGCTTTTCGTGGTGGAACTCATGGCTGATAAAACATTCCAGCCGGGCCTTGGAACATTCTGCGTCTTCCATTCCATTATCGGCGCCAAGTTGTTATCCTTGAGTTGCTCGTCTCTCGTCCTCTCGTTCGCCCATTCGTCACTAAGGTTGTTAGTCGTAATCACTTTGATAACAGAATCACCGATTTCACGCCTCGAGCAGTGTTTACAATCTTCAGGGCACGGCCTGCGTGACAGTGCGTCAGCATTGCCATGCGTCCGTCCTCGTCGATGTTCGTTCGTCATCTCACATGGCGTCCCGTTGACCTCGCCGGCGATCACCAGACTGTTCCCGTCGAAAACTTGTCGGATGGTAACTTTTGGGGCTGTGTCACGATCAGCCAGTACCCGCCCCGCGGCTCTGGCTGTTACTCGTTTCCCGGAAGCTCCGTAGTCTCAATCGCTGAGAACGAGGCTCCTGTCTCACGGCTTCCACCTCTAGAGCATGGGCCAGTGCATCTTTCAGGGCGCTGTGGTGGCCCAGTCGAACTGCAGCTCTGACCTCCATGCTGCGGATGCCGTCGATGAATGCTTGAACGAGGTTCGCAGCAATGAACTCTTGTCCGGCAGATGGGTACGCCTTCCTCACGATCTTCTCGATCTCCAGAGCCCATTGTTGCAGATTCTCACCAGCATGTTGCGTCCTGTCCCTCAGCTGCGCTCGGTAGACGTGCTCCAGGTGTTTGTCGCCGTACCTGGAGTCCATTGCCTCGATCAGGTTCCCGTACGTGGTGCAGCTGTCTGGAGAGGCCTCCAGAACCGATAGTGCACGGCCCCTTAAAGCCACTGTCAAGGCGGTCAGAGATTGCTCGTCTGTCCAGCCGTTGGCAAAGGCGACCGTTTGGAACTGCAATTTGTACGCTGTCCAGGACGTAGTCCCGTCGTACGGCGGCACCTTGACTCGAGGGCCGGAGACGACGACGCCTTCAGAAACAGGAGCGGACAGCTTCAGTTTTCTCACTTCATTCTGAAGCCTCTCGCATTGGCTGTCAAGTCGTGCCTCCAACTCTCCGTAGCGGTCGTTAAGTCTTGTATCCTGTTCTCAGCTCATCCTTGTCTGTATTTCCTTATGGAGATCCTTATAGTGCTGTTTGAGGTCTTCATACCGGATGTCGAGGTCTTCGATTCTCTCCTCGTGCATGTCTGTAACCCTCTGTAGCTGCTTCACCTCCATAGTCACCTTTCCCAGTGATTCTGAAAGCAGCTCCTTTAGGCTAACAGACTGCTCCTTGAACAGCCGGCAAGACTGCTCCTCCCGAAGTCTGGCCTCCTCCTCTTGTCGTCTGGCCTGCTCCTCCAATAGCTGCCGAGTCTGTTCCTCCTGACGTCTGGCCTGCTCTTCCTGACGCCTGGCCTGCTCCTCTTGACGTCTGGCCTGCTCCTCCATCAGACGAACCAGCATTCCCATGTCGGTTGCCTGGGGAGCACCCGCAGAACCCGCAGCACCCGAATCAACTCCAGCAGCAGCTCCAGCACCACCAGCAGTAGCTCCGGAACCACCAGCAGTAGTGCCAGCAGCACCAGCAGCGGCTCCAGCAGCAGCTCCGGCACCACCAGCAGCAGTCCCAGCAGCACCAGCAGCGGCTCCAGCAGCCTCGTCGACCTCCTCGCCGTGATGTCCAGCAGTAGTTTGTCGTGTTTTGGGTCGCCGTGATGACGACGAGTCACGTGGTGTAATCGGCATTTTTGAATCCCACTTCTGACACCAATTTGTTACGAGCTAGGGTTCGAAGAGATTTAAAATACCGATTAAATAGACAAACTTTACTTTAACACCACAAAAATACAGTTAAATAAATGAAAACACTTGAATATCACTTAGTCGCACTAAATTCCACTTCACTGTTTCGCTTTGATCGCTCTGATTCGCACTGTGTTCTCCCGGCGACGATCCTCTGTTTATATTGCCCTCCGAACATTCGAGAAACGCCGAGACCGTTGTACAAAGCCGTAGACGCGTCTCGATGCGGCTCGGTGCCAAATACCTACACACAGACCGCGCCCGATTTTGGTACCTATGGCTAGGCACATACGGTCCATTTTCGTTTGTACTTGATTCTCTCTGGATGTTTCTAGAGACGTCTATCGACCTTGATGTGTTTAGGTATTTATTTGTGCGATTTAAGTACCTATTCGTTACAATACGGTGCATTGTCCATAAATATAGTATGAGGCTCATTTAAATTTTCCAAAAGCTTTAAAAACCACTCTTTAAATTTTTCGAAATTAATTTCTTTATGGTACTCTGTCGTTTTTGTTGATTTAAATGCTAGTAAGCAATTTGGTACAAAGCCTGTGGCTGTCCCAGCATGACATATTATAAGCCGCTGTCCTTTTCCCTCGAGCACCTTAGTGCATGATTGAGCAGTGTCATCAGTCCACGTTTTATTTACTGTATGATTAGCATTAAGCCACGTTTCATCTAAAAATATCACTTTATCCCAGTTTTGGATAGCTTTTGCTTCTCTTAAAAAGTCGCATCGAGCAAGAGCAATATCAGTTCTTTCCATAATTATTTTTCTATTGTCACATTTTTTAAACCTAAATTCAACGTTTTTTAAAGCTTTGACAGAGACCGCATACTGCCTTTGAATAAATTAGCTTCATTAAGCGAATTTAGCAAAGTGTGTAATGTAGGGAATTCATATCGTGCATAATATGCATATACGTGATTTCTGATTGCAGTAGTATCAAAATCATCTGGCTTACTAACTGATTACTTTTCATTTTGGCCTTTAAAACTTCTTTTGGCTGTTCGATTTTTTTTGATATTTCGTCCCACTGGCCCACAAATCTTCTCTTAAATTATTATTGTGGTATTCTTTACGCCTGGCCCACAATGCACTATAGAGCCATATATTTCAATAAGGCGAATAGCTGTTTCGTTGTCCATAATGCCAAAATATTTGTTAATGCGCCCACACACAATTACCGACGAACGAACAATAACACCGCTCACGATTGCCGCGCTGTGTTTGGACACCCCGTCGGACAAACAAGCAGTCACTTCACTTAGCGCTTTCGTCGCTTCTTCAAAATATGTCAATATAGAAACAACCTGTTCTAACAAAATCCATTCTTCTATAGCCAATTCCGCTTTGCACTTAAAGTGAGGCAACGAAGCTTGAACTGCAACTCTCTGCTCTTGCAGTCTTCGTAGCGTTTGTAGTCTGGAGTCCCATCGTGTTGTAACATCTTGAATGAGCACATGGTGAGGAATATTGTGAGCTTCTTGCTTATTACTTAATTTTTTCGGCCTGCTGTAGAGTGATTCCAGCTCGGAAAAGGCCGCGCTCGAAAGAGCGACCGATTCCACAGGTCGGCTGCACCGCGACGAGCGATGACCCGCTGCGACGCGATCGAAACTGTGGAACACGTGGTGTGCTACGGCCCTGATACGGCTGAAACTTTTGAACGGAGGTTTAGCTTGAGTGAAAAATACCTCTATTTCTTCGACCCTCTTTCCAAACTCTTTAAGTTCTAAGTTCGGTTCCAATTCTGTATCACAGATCTCATCCGATGGTAAAAGACGACCCAGTTCCTTCATCTGAACCTTTAGTTCGGCCAAGGTGTCTGCCGGCTTCACGTCACGTATCCCAACCTCATACCTCAGATCATCCCGTCTCAACAAGTGAAATTGGATGGGACGTTCCATTGTAGCTGGTTAGAATTTGAAAGAAAAATTTTAAAAAGTGAAGCCCCTAGTATTTATAAAATATGAGTAAAAGGAGTAAATAAGAAGAATTATTCGACAAAAACCAACACGCTGTCGTGGCGCTCAATAAAACGGGTTTCACACATTCTAATCAACCTCGTTTTGTTACTGTTAGGAATCAACCTTTTCTATGTAATTGTTACGAGCTGGGGTTCGAAGAGATTTAAAATACCGATTAAATAGACAAACTTTACTTCAACACCACAAAAATACAGTTAAATAATTGACAACACTAAAATAACACTTAGTCGCACTAAATTCCACTTCACTGTTTCGCTTTTATCGCTCTGATTCGCACTGTGTTTCGCACTGTGTTCTCCCGGCGACGATCCTCTGTTTATATTGCCCTCCGAACATTCGAGAAACGCCGAGATTGTTGTATAAAGTTGTAGACGCGTCTCGATGCGACTCCGCGCCAAATACCTACACACAGACCGCGCCCGATTTTGGTACCTATGGCTAGGCACATACGGTCCATTTTCGTTTGTACTTGATTCTCTCTGGATGTTTCTAGAGACGTCTATCGACCTTGATGTGTTTAGGTATTTATTTGTGCGATTTAAGTACCTATTCGTTACACTGCCCCCCGCTTAGACTTGCTCGTCCCGAGCAATATTCGAGCCTTTGTAAGGAGCCAGTCGATCAATATGGACAACCTTTAACTGTCCACGCGGGCATCGTTGGATCCGATAGGTCACGTCATTGATCCTCGTGATGACCTTATACGGGCCTTCCCAGCGGTTCTGCAGCTTGGGAGATTTGCCTTTTCGGCGTTTCGGGTTGTGCAGCCACACCAACGATCCCTCGTCAAAACCGTTACTATTGAAGTTTCTATCGTACCTGGTATTCATCTTTGTACTGGCCACAAGACTGCTCTGACGAATCTGGTCATGTATGTCGCACATCTTGTTTTTCAGGTTCGATACGTAGTCACTTACAGGTTGCGGCGCATCCGGAGGTCCGCCGGTCAGGAGATCAACTGGTAGTCGGAGTTCTCTCCCAAAGTTGGCATAAGCAGGAGTCACCTTTATGCTTTCATGCTCTGCGGATCGATATGAGAGCAAGAACAAGGGAATATATCGGTCCCAGTCCCTCTGGTGATCCTCAACCAGTTTCGCCAAATGAGTCTCCAAAGTGCGGTTGAACCTTTCAACCATTCCGTCGGACTGTGGATGATACGCCGTAGTCCTCGTTTTATTTATTCCCAGGAGACGGCATACTTCCTGGAACAACTGCGACTCAAAGTTACGCCCTTGATCAGAATGTATCTCCATTGGTAGCCCGAACCTGCAGAATACGTCGTTGACCAACTTAGTCGCCACTGTTGTCGCTTCCTGGTTGGGAATTGCGAAGACCTCCGGCCACTTCGTGAAGTAGTCCATCACGACCATGAAGTACTTGTTCCCGTCTTCAGTGGCCGGGAACGGTCCAGCAACGTCCACCGCAATTCGTTCCCATGGAGCGCCAACATTGTACAGCTGCATACGTCCCCTCGTACGTGTCGTAGGTCCTTTCACGGCCGCACATACTGTGCACTTACGACACCAATCCTCGACATCTTGCCGGCAATGAACCCAATAAAATCGTTTCCTGATTTTCGCCAGGGTTCGATTCATGCCCAGATGTCCTCCCGAGGATCCATCGTGCACGGACTCAAGCACTGCGCGCACCTTTGACCTAGGCACGACCAGCTGCATCAGTGTCTCCTGTCCACTTGGCGACTCCCACTTGCGGTACAGCAACCCGTTGTGCAGCACTAGACTTTCCCACTGAGCCCAGTAGCTTTTCGTGGTGGAACTCATTGCTGATACAACATTCCAGTCGGGCCTTGGAACATTCTGCTTCTTCCATTCCATTATCGGCGCCAAGTTGTTATCCTTGAGTTGCTCGTCTCTCGTCGTCTCGTTCGCCCATTCGTCACTAAGGTTGTTAGTTGTAATCACTTTGATGACAGAATCACCGATTTCACGCCTCGAGCAGTGTTTACAATCTTCAGGGCACGGCCTGCGTGACAGTGCGTCAGCGTTGCCATGCGTCCGTCCTCGTCGATGTTCGTTCGTCATCTCACATGGCGTCCCGTTGACCTCGCCGGCGATCACCAGACTGTTCCCGTCAAAAACTTGTCGGATGGTAACTTTTGGGGCTGTGTCACGATCAGCCAGTACCCGCCCCGCGGCTCTGGCTGTTACTCGTTTCCCGGAAGCTCCGTAGTTACGGCACGGACATCAGCTTCGACGTCCCGTTTCGGCACTCGTTGATCCGTGCCTTGTCGTTTATGCGCCGGGCAGCTTGCTTTAAGGTGCCCCAGCTTGTGGCAGTAGAAGCAGCGGGGTAAGTAGCTACGCCTCTCTGCTACAGGTGTCGTTGTTGGAGTAGCCTCCTCCGCCACTTGTCGCAATCGCTGAGAACGAGGCTCCTGTTTCACGGCTTCCACCTCTAGAGCATGGGCCAGTGCATCTTTCAGGGCGCTGTGGTGGCCCAGACGAACTGCAGCTCTGACCTCCATGCTGCGGATGCCGTCAATGAATGCTTGAACGAGGTTCGCAGCAATGAACTCTTGTCCGGCAGATGGGTACGCCTTCCTCACGATCTTCTCGATCTCCAGAGCCCATTGTTGCAGATTCTCACCAGCATGTTGCGTCCTGTCCCTCAGCTGCGCTCGGTAGACGTGCTCCAGGTGTTTGTCGCCGAACCTGGAGTCCATTGCCTCGATCAGGCTCCCGTACGTGGTGCAGCTGTCTGGAGAGGCTTCCAGAACCGACAGTGCACGACCCCTTAAAGCCACTGTCAAGGCGGTCAGAGATTGCTCGTCTGTCCAGCCGTTGGCAGAGGCGACCGTTTGGAACTGCAATTTGTACGCTGTCCAGGACGTAGTCCCGTCGTACGGCGGCACCTTGACTCGAGGGCCGGAGACGACGACGCCTCCAGAAACAGGAGCGGTCAGCTTCAGTTTCCTTACTTCATTCTGGAGCCCCTTGCATTGGCTGTCAAGTCGTGCCTCCAACTCTCCGTAGCGGTCGTCAAGTCTTGCATCCAGTTCTCTGCTCATCCTAGTCTGTATTTCCTTGCAATGCTGTTGGAGGTCTTCATAACGGATGTCGAGGTCTTCGATTCTCTCCTCGTGCATGTCTGTAACCCTCTGTAGCTGCTTCACCTCCATAGTCACCTTTCCCAGTGATTCTGAAAGCAGCTCCTTTAGGCTAGCAGACTGCTCCTCTTGACGTCGGGCCTGCTCCTCCAATAGCTGCCGAGTCTGCTCCTCCTGACGCCTGGCCTGCTCCTCCTGACGCCTGCCTGCTCCTCCTGACGCCTTGCCTGCTCCTCGAATAGGTGCCGAGTCTGCTCCTCCTGACGTCGGGCCTGCTCCTCCTGACGTCGGGTCTGCTCCTCCATCAGCCAAATCAGCATTCCCATGTCGGTTGCCTGGGGAGCACCCGCAGAACCCGCAGCACCCGTATCAACTCCAGCAGAAGCTCCAGCACCAACAGCAGCAGTCCCAGCAGCACCAGCAGCGGCTCCAGCAGCAGCTCCGGCACCACCAGCAGCATTCCCAGCAGCACCAGCAGCGGCTCCAGCAGCAGCAGCCTCGTCGACCTCCTCGCCGTGATGTCCAGCAGTAGTTTGTCGTGTTTTGGGTCGCCGTGATAACGACGAGTCACGTGGTGTAATCGGCATTTTTGAATACCACACTCCTGACACCAATTTGTTACGAGCTGGGGTTCGAAGAGATTTAAAATACCGATTAAATAGACAAACTTTACTTCAACACCACAAAAATACAGTTAAATAATTGACAACACTAAAATAACACTTAGTCGCACTAAATTCCACTTCACTGTTTCGCTTTTATCGCTCTGATTCGCACTGTGTTTCGCACTGTGTTCTCCCGGCGACGATCCTCTGTTTATATTGCCCTCCGAACATTCGAGAAACGCCGAGATTGTTGTATAAAGTTGTAGACGCGTCTCGATGCGACTCCGCGCCAAATACCTACACACAGACCGCGCCCGATTTTGGTACCTATGGCACATACGGTCCATTTTCGTTTGTACTTGATTCTCTCTGGATGTTTCTAGAGACGTCTATCGACCTTGATGTGTTTAGGTATTTATTTGTGCGATTTAAGTACCTATTCGTTACATAATCTTCTAAATTTGCTACTTCACTTACCACACCCAGAAAATTTCTGATAACAGGTAATGACAACCCATTGGAAAGGGCCAAATTTAATCAATGACTAGTACAATGAACATAATAACGCTGTTGGAAATTGCTTACGAATTAGAATTTGTAGACCACTAATTTGGCCAGCGATATTTGCAGCACCGTCGTAATAACCCTGACCGACACATTTTTTCATATCAATACCTAATCGGGCGCATTCCTCCAGTATTTTCAGTAGATTGATCAACAACCGGTATAAATTTAAAAAAAATCTTCCCTTATTATCAATATAGGTATTGTCAAGAGTTTGTAGATATATATCGAATACGTTCATAGTTTCGTCTGCTGAGATACTTGATTTTATTTATTAACCGTTCTCTTATCAAATATGCTGCTATATCTAATATTTCATTTTGTATTTCAGGACTAACATATATCACATTTTTATGTCCAATCGACGTAGCGTAGGATGAGTTAGCGAGAATTATTGTCAAGGATATAACGGGCGTTAAGCATTGCGATTTAGGAACAGTCCTTTTTTTTAATGCTTTGACTCTTTTGGAGTCCACTTCGGTAATATTTAGGGATGTGACATTGCGTGAAAAATAGATTTTTCCGTTTTTCATTAATAATCGATTTGGGGAAATTTTATTTGAAAAAATACCTGATTTTCTATATAGTAATAAAACTAAGAGATTAGTGTAGTATTAACAATTTATCAGAATAAAAATCAAAAATATAATGATAAGTATAAAAAAAATTACCAAAACGACAACCTTCTGGTTTCAAAACTAAAATACAAAACAAACCCTTTTTGAACTTTAAACAATAAAAAATCTAAAAATAAATATTGCCACAAATGTTCAGTGCCATTTAACATTTTATTAGAATCAAAATAAACAATACGAAACAAAACAAGTTTAAACAATAAAAAAATTAAAAATAAGTATTGCTACGAATGTTCAGTACCATTTAACATTTGACTAGAATGAAAATAAAATAAAACGATACCTAAGTATAAATACTAAAACGACAACCTTCTGGTCTCAAAACTAAAATACAAAACAATTTTTTTTAAGTTTAAACAAAAAAAAGATTGCTATGAATTTTCAATTAGGGAGTTTAAAAACAATAATTTTGATAATCTCTTTTCTAAAATACGGTTTCGTGTTTTCTTGATAATATTTCCCGGAAAATAATCTTTCGGCTGGCGTGGAAGTAGCCATTACAGAGAGGTGTTTTAGAGCCAATTCGGTTAGCTTAGGGGAAGTTCCTTCAAAGATTCTGCATAATATATCGAGAGGATCTGCCTTGAGATTTGATAACGGTGCCGCAATATATAGGTCCAATTCTGTATTTTCGGCTATTGACGTGTTAGCTGCCATTATTGTTTCATGGTGTACCTGCCATAATATATCTTGTCCGTGTAATTTATATAACCGATTTATTAAAAATCTATTGTGATTATGAAAAAAATCGATTATGTTTTCACATCCCTGGTAATATTTAAATGTTATGTGTATTTTAATACCGCTGACCTTTTGAAGTAGGCACAGAACAGAATCTGATAAAGTAAAGTTATCTGTTTCAGCAACAACTATTGAGTCAGATCTTTTATTAGCTACATTTTCAGAATCGCGAAATGAAATATCAATCGTATTAGATATTCAACATCAATAATTACATTATCTCTTGCAATGGCAGTTCATTTGTACGTTTCGGTTTGTCTGTGAAGAAAGAAGGCGCAACAGCCTCAGGACTAATCGCATTTTTATTCAACGGGTAAATTCGAACCGGTTTTAATGTTTGAGGGTATAAAACTCTTTTGAAAGGCAGGTGTGAAAATCAAAACGTTGAACTCGGGTGTTTTGCAATTCCGTTGGCCATGCCACTTCAGTGGGCGAAAAACTCCAACATCGAGCGGTTGTAGGACATGACTAGTGTGCATCGTAAACAATACAATTTGGTGAGATCTTGCATAATCTAGCACTTTGGGGCAATGTGTCTTGCATGTGAGTCCATTATTAACAAAACTGGTCGAGCCTAGATGTTTACGTCAAAAATGTTAAGCCATTCTAAGAACAACTCTGGGTTAATCCAGCCTTTCGGCGACAGTTATATCAGACTGTTTGGTAGACAGTTATTCTTTAATTGTGGAATATTTCGTACACCTTTCAAAATCATTAAAAGTGATATAAAACATTCAGCGGCATTAATACAAGCAAGCACAGTTGTGGCTAACTGCGGGCCTATTCTGCTCAAAACGCACGCGATAATCGTCCGTATTCTCCTACTATTGTGTCAGAGCGGTTTGAAAACTTTCAAGCTATATGAAAACTTGAGTAATGTATGTTAATCATTATATCAACAACTTTTCATGTATATTTTAAATTAATTATCGATTTTATTATATACTAGCATTCCGCCCCCGGCTTCGCCCGTGGATATTTTCGAACAAAATAAAATATACCATATAGCACTTGTAGACAATGACTTGCCTGCACTACCCCTACCCTTACCCCTACCGCAATCCCTAGCCCAACCCCAACCCTTTTTGAAAACTATTTCATTATCGTAGTTTGACAGATCGGCGAACTTGTTTAAACGAGGAGAGTACGAATCTATGAAGTTCCATACAATGACCTCGCGTAACCATTATCGTTTGAAAATCGCTAAAACGACATTGCTGCGACAATGACAAGGAGAGTACGGATTTTTGAGATAGCGCCAATATGGCGTTGCTTTGGCGCTGTTTAATCTTCCCCTTCAGCATCGTAATTTGATACAAACAACCTATTAACAACATCATTATACACTGTTTTTAGAACATCCGGGAACTAAACACAGAGGCAGGCATATTTGGAGAAAATTTAAATTATATGTAAATGAAGGTTAGAAAATGGCAGTGTTCATCCATCCTCATTAAACATTTTCTTGATGCTCAAGTTGCTCTTAAATTTTCATGTGAATTTTTGTTTGGAGGGAAAAATTAGAACTCTTAATTTAACCCGGGTTTTATGATTATGCAGGCTTACGTAATATTCTGCAATCAACTGTGCCACATTTCGAGTTGATAACAATAGTAATAGAAACGGCCGTGACATGAAACAGACATTTTTTTTTATTTTATTGTAAAAGACTTATTCATATAGTCATTGTACAATTTGTATGAACTGAGCCCAAATGTTGTTAGTCTACAATAATTTTGTAATTAGATAATTTAAGATGTAAATAAAAATATGTTTTCAATATATGTTTTTTTTATTAACGCATCACTTCCTAGCCAACCACGCCTAAATAATAAAATATTTAATATGTTTTCAATATATGTTTTTTTTTATTAACGCATCACTTCCTAGCCAACCACGCCTAAATAATAAAATATTTAATTTCCTAGACTTGTTTTTCTTCATTTCCTTTTGGTATCCATTTCCATGTGATTCTATTTGGTGGCAAGACTGGTAAGTATAAAGAATCGCGTTCTGGTTTAGATAGAGTCCGCGGACTTTCATCAAGTTGTCCCAAAAACAAATCTAAAACAATAACAATAAGGTAAAGTGTGTATAGCTAAAGAAATATATTATAAGGTCGGTAATGCCACTTTAATAGTCGGCGATTATGATGGTACAAGAAACTGGAAATAAATGGTACTAAAAAAGGGCTGTGTGAAGTTGGCACCCCCAAATGCGATTTTTCAGTTTTTTTTTTTTCACCAGGTTCGTTTGTCCAACAATTTTTTTTTCGTCCACCTCAAAAAAAAGTTATTCAAAAAATAAAAATTGGGGGTGGAAGTTAGCACCCCCAATTGCGAATTTCCAATTTTTCTCATCACATTCGTTTGTCTATCGTTAGTCCACGTTTGTTCACCAAAATTTTTTTTTGTCCACCCTTCAAAAAAAGTTATTCAAATTTCCAAGGGAAAAAACCCGGAAATTCGAATTTTCGGGTACATTCAAACTACACTGAGGGTTTGAAAAACAAGTTTCTAAGGTGGACAAACGATCCAACCCCTCAGATATGCAACCCCTAGGATGCTAAAGATCCACCGTCAAAGTGAAAATACTTAGATATACTTATACTGAATAAGGGTGGACAAACGACAATATGTGGTGGACATACGAGTTTCTGAGGTGAATAAGCAAACCTACCCCTCAGAAAAGCAAATCCACCCCTAGGAAGCTAGTCATCCTCCGTCAAAGTTAAATTCAGGGTTTTTTTTCTTTAAAAATGTTTATTTGAATAACTTTTTTTTTAAGGGTGGACAAAAAAATGTTGGTGGACAAACGTGGACTAAGATGTACAAACTAACCTCATGAAAAAAAGTTGAAAATTCTGATTTTTAGTTTTTTTTAAATAACTTTTTTGAATTGTATTAAAAAAACTGTGTTTTATTGCGTCCACAGATGGGCCTGAAGTTGATATGTTTATGTGGTACATTTGGATTTCCATATTGATTTAGTCGCGACGCGGGGACGAATTCAATACGGTTAGGGAAATACGCTAGTTGCAAGTCTTTGCAGAACAATAAAAAACATGCAAAGATTGTTTACCAAATAAGACAAATATACTGAAAAACGCACTTTAGATGAGATCTAGAGTTTTTACTGTACTAAGTTTCATTCAGTCCAGGATTAAGTAATAAAAAAAACACACAAATACCTTGTAAGAATTAGCCATTTAACAACTCTTGTATATCTCTCAAGGCACAAATAGCATTCTCTTTCCTCATACTATTCAACCTGTCCGTAACATGTTTTCCAAAAAACCAATAACTTTGTACATCATTGTCAACTTTAGCACTTAGCGGCCTCATTGCCTTCACTAAATCGCCTAGCAGTCTTTTGCATTTGATGTTTTTTTTGTAATCTACTGACGTGGCCTCTATTTTCATCTTTTGCCGCGGCCTGTTAGTCCTCTGCCCTTGTTGCCTTATCTCCAAGAGTTCTGTTTCATTGATGACGTCATTATCGGACTGCGTTTCCATTTTAATAAATTGTGAATCCTTCAAGTCTTCAGTTCCTTCAGTCTTTATATCCTGAAATTAAAAAAAATATTTTATGTATTAAATCTCCCAACAATATATAAATTAGGCTGGTCAGTGAAGTTTTTAATTTCATAATTTCATGCCAGCTCTAGTAACTAATAAGTAATTTTTTTTTTCTTCACATCTATTAATTTTATCCAAATCCAATCAAATGTTATGGTAGATGTTGTTTTTCTTCAACAGGACAATTACTCCCTAGGATTTGGAAGAAAGTCCTATGGAAAATTGAAGAATATCAGCTGCATGATGGCGAGATTTGTCTTCCTTGAGAAGAGAGACTAAGGGCCTTACCACAAAACGGTGTTTAACAAGTGTTTAGCTACACCATGTTTTATCACTCTCTTACAAATATGTCATTTAATATGAAGGACCAAGACAGAACTATGTTTTAAGTAAACACTGGTTAAACACTGTTTTGTGGCAAGGGGGCATGTGTCTCTCCATTATTTATAATTTTAATTTAACGCTGAAAATGGGTCTCCGCGCTTCATTTTTAGGTTGCGCGCGCGGCATCAAAAGCGAGTACGACACATTGATTAAAAAATTATGGTGTATTTTGAACACTTCAAAAAATTTATCCCCGTTGGAAATTTTCCTTAAAGTAAATTTTTCAACAAGTTAAACGATTGTTAACTAACAAAATTTTCTCGAACTTCCGTCTTCATTGTAAATGAAAAAAAAATTTTTAAATAATTGTCGTAAAAATATTTCGCTTCGTGGAGCCTTTCTTATATACATACTCAACAAGATCACGCCATAGTATGAATAATTTTTTTTCATTTACAATGAAGACGGAAGTTCGAGAAAATTTTGTTAGTTAACAATCGTTTAACTTGTTGAAAAATTTACTTTAAGGAAAATTTCCAACGGGGATAAATAAGTGTTCAAAATACACCATAATTTTTTCACATTTTAAAAAGTTACGAGTGTCGGCAGACACTGTTAGAATACTTACACTAGGCCAATTGTCCAATCCATCTATCTATTATCACGACTTTTATCCCAAGAGGGCTAGGCAGACACAATCGAACGTCATTTGTTACGATCCTGACCTTTGTTTCTTCTGATCTTTCGTTTCTTTTATATTCATTATACCATTCATACATGCTGGGCGATTGTGTGTACTTTTAATATTTTCATCTATCAATGCATTTTTATATGTTCAATAAAAGTACATCTAGGTCATCCTCTGCCAGCATTTCCTTTCACTTCAATCTATAAACCTTTTTAATCAATATTTTATCCTTCATTCTTTCAACATGTCCAAACCATGGCCGCTGGTTACACTACTTTACATACCTCTACTTGTCCAGTCTTAGTTTTAAATGAATCTCTTAGAAATTGTAGAGGCTTCCATAAAGGCCAGCATGGTACGTAAACATCATCTTTTAACTCTGACTTTTTCACTCTATTCAAATTATGATTGAAAGTGCTCCTTATATTAACCCATCTATCACGAACTGTTCTAGCTGGAATATACCAAAAAGTTTTAAATTTACAAAATTGTTTATTAGATCATAACACATTTTCTTGTACAAACACTTTTAATAAAACCAACATTTTTTTCTTAAAGTTGAAATAATAATATATTGTTATATGAAAAGTGTAAGGGCCTATACTCTGTTCAACATAGATGGTATCTGTGACAGGTAACAAAAAATAACTTTTGGGATATTTAACAGCAGAAATTGAAAGTTTTTAAATTCAATATTGATTTATTACATCTGTTAAAGTATGCTTGGCATTATAATGCTTTCACCTTTGCTACTATTCTTCACTATAGGTTGCTATGGTGTTTTATAAATAGTCTTTGTTAGAAAACCCGATTAATAAATTCCTTCTAAGTATATTTCTAGTTTATTATTCTTATCTAACGGGAGAACGAACACTTTAACATGGTAGCAGACCGTGGTTCCCGTGGTTTTCGTGTTTCAGGAAAAACAAGATAAGTAATACATACAATTGAAGTAAAAGTGTCAAGTTTTTATTTCTATGATCAAATAATATTTTATGTTGAAAAGTTGGAAAAGATGGAGAAATCTAGGTCCATACTTGATGCAACAAAGATGCAGATTGGTCTTTTGAATGATAAAAACTGGGCAACGTGGAAATATAAAGTAAGCATAGCTCTTAGAAAAGTTACCAAATGTGAAGAGAAAAAGGATGCTACTGCGGATGATAAATTGAAGCTACAGAGCTATTTAAAGGCAGATAGTACAGCATTATTGGTAATTACTACTAATTTATCTGAGGAATGTCTACAAAAAGTTTTAAGATTTTCTAACGCGAGAGATGTCTGGTTAGAGTTGCATAGGCTGTATGATGGTATTTCAGAGGACCGGGCATATGATTTATGTATGAAGTTTTTTGGATACAAGAAAATGTCAGGTGACGATATGGCCACTCATTTGTCGAAAATCAAGAATATCTGGTTTGAGTTAAAGCTGGAAATGTTAAAAACTGAAGGAAAAGAATTGCCAGAAATGTTCATAATATGTAAGATTTTAGAGACACTGCCTGATGAATACTTTTCTTTTAAGTCAAGTTTGTTATTAATGACAAAGAAAGATCGTTCAATTGAAAACCTAACTAGTACATTGTGTGCATATGAGAGAGCCTTATCAGCAAAGAATAGTGAAGATATAGAGACTCTGTATGTAAAAGGAAATAATAAAAAGAAGACATTTAAAAATAAGAGTTGTGACAAGATAGATAAATGTAAATGTCACTATTGTGGAAAGATTGGCCACAGAGTTAAACAGTGTTTTAAATGGATGGCTGATGGATGTCCACCGAAACCAAATACATATACATCAAAGAATGATGAGAATGTACATATGAATATAATGACTGTGAATATTAGTAATGTGCAGAAAAATGAGATAGATTGGTTTGTAGATAATGGTGCGACGAGCCATATTACAAACAAGAGTGACTTCTTTGAGAAGTTTGAATATTTTTCGAATTCACATACAGTGACCACAGCCAACGGAGATGCTATACAAGCCATTGGAAAAGGCATAATAAAAGTAGAAGCTGATGTCGGAGGACGTAAACATTTGATTACATTAAATGATGTGTGGTATGTGCCAACTATTAAGAAGAATTTATTTTCTGTTTTGGCAGCACATGATGTACTCTCCAACAGTACTTTCATATCAGAAGCGACTACGTGTAAGATGACAGTAAACGATAAAGTGTTACTAATTGGAAGAAGGCCTAGACAAGGTGGTCTATACAAGCTTCAGTTAAGGACTGTCAAATCAGCAGAGATTACCAGTTTAGAATCTCAGAATATGCTACAGCTTTATCATGAAAGACTCGGACATCAGAACAAAGCTCATGTAAAGAAAATAGTTGAGAGAGAACTTGGTATAAAATTGAAACTTGATAGTGAAATATGTGAAGGATGTATTTATGGAAAAGCTCATCGCTTGAAATTTGGAACAAGAGAGAGGGCAACAGAAGTAGGAGAATTGATCTATACTGATGTTTGTGGACCCTTTTGTTTTTCATTTTCAAAATATAGATATTTTGTTCTATTTAGAGACGAATTCTCGAAATTTCGATTTGTATATTTTTTGAAGCAAAAGTCTGAAGTATGTCAAAAGCTCAAATTAGTGTTAGCTGAAATGGAAACAGCAGGACACAAAGTAAAATGTATAATGAGTGATAATGGAGGAGAATTTGATAATCATGAGGTAAGAAAGATACTAAATGATAAAGGAATAATACAGAGATTTACAATGCCGTATACACCTCAACAGAACAGTTGTGAAAGAGACAATAGGACTGTAGTTGAAGCGACTAGAACAATAATGCATGCGATGAATTTACCGCAGGGCTTATGGGCTGAAATTGTAAATACTTCTGTATATATTTTAAATAGAACAGGACCAACGTCAATGGATATGACTCCTTATGAAATATGGTACAGGAAGAAGCCGAGGATTCACCATTTGAGAATTATTGGTAGCACGTGTTATGCACACGTTCCAAAAGTAACTAGGAAGAAGTTGGATAAGAAAGCTGTAAAGGGTGTTCTAATTGGTTATAATATTGAAGAAGGGTACAGAGTATGGGTAAAAGAAACAAACAAACTTATTTGTTCAAGAGATGTTATATTTAATGAAAATACTATGAAACCTTATCATCAAATAGAAATACCATTAGATGTTACAGATGCAATTGTAAATATGCCTAGTATTGAGACAGATTATAAAACTGAAGAGTCTAATGTAGATGATAAAAATTTGCCGAAAGGTGCAAATGAAGATGAAGATGAAAATGATAGTAATTATGATTCTGTAGATACAATGGATGATGTTGAAGACCAACGACCTGGAAATGATTTATTGTCTGAGAATGAAATTGAGGGACAATATGATATGACACTAAGAGATTGTTCTAAACTTAGGAGACCGAAAAGTTTTGATGATTATGTAATGGCAGTTATGGACGATTTATGTGATTTAAAGGAACCTCAAAATTATAAAGAAGCTATCCGAAGTAATGATTCTGAGAAATGGAAAGATGCTATGGATGATGAGATTAAGTCATTAAATGTAAATAAAACCTGGAAGTTTATGCCATTGCCAAAAGATAGAAAAGCCATTGCCTGTAAATGGATATATAAATTGAAAATTAATCCAGATGGGATTATAGAACGTTACAAGGCTGATGCAAATCTGTAAAGACATTGGGATGGATTTTGGACAAAGGTGAAATTTTAAAAAGAAGAGAAGATGTTAAAGTATGCTTGGCATTATAATGCTTTCACCTTTGCTACTATTCTTTACTATAGGTTGCTATGGTGTTTTTTATAAATAGTCTTTGTTAGAAAACCCGATTAATAAATTCCTTCTAAGTATATTTCTAGTTTATTATTCTTATCTAACGGGAGAACGAACACTTTAACAACATCTATATATAATTAGTTAAATTGGTTTTGTAATCATAGGAACATTATTTTAATATCAATGTTCTTAATTTATACTTCATATAATGAACAGTGTATAGTTAAAACAAGAAATGCTGCATTTATAAAATTATATTAATTTCTATGCAACGATTATATCAAAAGCTGCCATTCATTCAGTGGGATTCATACAATTTTGTTGGCTTGTTTATATCTAGGCCCTAACTTTCAAGATTGTAGGTTTAGCTTAGTTTACATTTAATCTTTTCAGAATTACTTAAAATGCAACAAATCTATGTATTATAAAGAATAAAACATTTGCCTTTGCATTTACTACAATTAGCTAGTACAAGAATATTAGAAATAGTAGATATACAAAAATCGCACAAAGGTACCTACTCAATGGCAAAAAAAAAGCACTGTTGTCCAGTTACAAGAGTTCAATGCATGAAAATATTTTTTTAAAGGATTTTAAAAAATGTTATGGCATGTCTCTCTCAATATTACGATCATTGGCAGAAAACTAAGTGTCAACTCGATGCTGGAGGAGGCCAAACAAAAGAAGAAGACAAGTAAGAATTGAGGAACTTCCTTCCTTCCTTAGTACACCTACCAAGAATAAATATATCTTCGAATGTTACTTTACTTACCAGTAAACCCATTGCCGACTGATGCAGCAAATTCAGCATAAGCTTTGTATTTTTGTTGTATGTGATAATTTGTGTTACCCATTTGTCTCCACATGAATTCACGTTGTCGAACAAAACCAATAAGATCTAATTCTAATTTTCTTGTCCAGTAACACTGTTGTGGCCTCATTTTTACTTAAAAAAAGGAAGTAATCAAGTAAAATATTGGGTCTTTAGTAGCAGTTTGTATAAGGCAATCATCTATACGGGAATACATACCTGTGACACCTACCTATAAATAATTTGATATTTTTAATTTATTTTAGATTGCATGTAATAAACTATTTTTTACATAACTTGTATTTTGTACTACATATTATCTTAAAATTGCATATTACCCCATAGATCTATTACCTATAATAATAATAATAACACAAAATCGGCTTGATCCAAAGAGAATATAATCACCACAGAGCAAGTAAAATAATCACTTGCTTGATCGAGAGAGAAAACAAAACAATGAAAAAAAAAACAAAAAGTCACATTTGTCTGCCAGTCAGTCATGCATTTGGTTTTTCTAAATGTATTAACAGCAAAGGTATCTAAATTCCATACAGCTAAATTATTTGTGACAATAATTTGATTGAACACCTTAATTTATGCGTTATCATTATATTAATCACTTTTTACTCGGCCTAACTGCAGCCAAATAAAGGCTCATATATTAAATAATTCTTTTATAGTATAAAATATGCCGACTTATTTGTAGTAATTTGGTAGTAATAAAATATAAGACATGCCAAATTATTTTATTAAACACAAAGTTTTATTACACACCTAACAAAGAATTGTTATTCACTTAATTCAAAACATAAATACGTAATATATAATAATATATGTTTACAAGTTTAGTAAGATTTCATTATAAAATAAGTGTACTTTTAATTTTAGATTGAACATTATTTAATATCTCCTAAATTGCTTTTTGAACTTCTCATAGTGATAATCATCAGTAGCGGTCTCTCTCTTAGCCTTTTTCACAATCTTATCAACACTATCATTTATAGTACCACTTTCACTTTTTGACACTTCTGCCTTATCTACAATCCGTTTTTTCTTAGCCATATTATTATCTACGTTAAATCTATTATGTTGAACAAAATTTACAGCCATATTTGTTGGTACAAATTGTGACGGTCCATCTTTTTTATTACGTCGCTCCCACATAAGTTTCATTTTCGCTGCTTCGGTGGCCTCAATGTTTTTAATTTTGGCTTCTATGCCAAGATCTACCTCCGGTATGCCACTTAACATTTGATTTGATAACATTTCTTCTGATTTATGTGTAGATGAAATCCTTAAATACTCTGGTAATGAAAGCAAAGCTGCTTCCTCTGGAGCTAGATACTTTAATGCATCTGCTTGTTCAGATTCTTTAACACTGTCACTGCCTTCTGTAATTTAAGATAAGCATAGAATTGTATAATGATCCTTTAATAAAAATGAATTATAAATAGTCGGTGGATAAATAACATTCAGTGTAATAACACTGCTCACCTGGAAACTATGAAAATTACCCAAATCCAGAATATTTGCACCAAATATCATTCAAATCTTTTTACAAATTATGATGTGAGTGAGTAACAAACAAACATACAAACTTTTTTGACATAAAACTACAAGAACTTGTTGCAAAAATACAAACAAAATCTAACCTTTTCGTTTTGATATTTGATCTTCAATATACTTCATCATTTCTTCATCTTCATCTCTTTTGTTAGTTTCTGCAGAAAACTGAGTACCAATGCCTGTGTCATATGCATCATCAACAGGCTTCATTTTGCTTCCCTTGAATGAATTCATGTTTACTAAACCCCCTGATTTTACATTAAATGGATCTTTGCAAGTTATTTCTTCCTCTGGTGACACTTTCCGTCCAGTAGCCAATGTTATAAGACTCACACCATTGGGGCGTTCTCTCAATTTCTGCATTTCTTTTGTCTCTTCCAATTTTGCTAATAATTCTGTGTCATCTTCTTCTTCTGATTCGGATTTGCATCGCTGACGCAAATTCCTCCTTTTCTTCTTTACAAATGTAACAGTATCTTTAGCATCTGAATTACTTTCTTGTTCTTGGTCACTCATATTAGGATCTCAGTTGTCTGCAAAGAGTACCTATCTATTATAATCACTGCGGTTGTGTGCAGGGTTAGTTCTTGCACGTAATTAAACTTAAAAGAAACTGTACGGTATTTTTAATGAGTTTTGAGAACAAATTATGAAACAAAATAACTTTAGATTTAGATTTATTTTGATACTGACCAGTGACCACTGACCAAGGAATACAAGTACTCACTGACATTAGACATACTGACCACTCATTCACAGAGCAAGCTGAGCAAGTAAAACACTCATTGATCATTGATGTGTCAAAAACTACTGAACGAATGAACGAAAGTGATGTGGAAAGTGGGTGAGTTAGGGTGACAATAAATTGGATTATTTCCACAAAGTTTTTAGATAATAAGCAGAAATAAGTATATTATATTGTGTAACGTGTAACTGTTTACTTTTCCTTTACGTAAAAATAATTTCATTATAAAACTATATCTCGAATGAGGATTGAACCCGAGACCTTCAGTATAAAGTCCAACTATAGGCTGGCTTAATCGCCCTTGAGGAAGTAAAGAGAGGAAACAAGCAGAAAATAATCTGATTAATTTGTTTTTTTTTTTGCTATCATTCAAAGCCAGAAGGCAGAAATGTCCGTCACTATTTTTTTAAAAAGTTTTTTTCAATAACCTTGTTTTGTTTTTATTTGGTTTATTTTTTATCTCCTTTTGTACGTGCTCTGTGTTATCTCCAAGATAATAAGTTAAGTAATGGGTTAGTGTAGTTGCCATTAGATATCTGTGGTAGTTGCGTCCGGAGATAAAGAATAATTGGAAATGAAATGTCTAATTTATTATTAGTGTATGTTTAAGAAGCCTCTGATAAACACGCCATGTCTAACGTTATGATATTACAATCGCCGCCGCCAAAGTTTGAAGATATTCAAAAAACTTTGTTTAGTCCGGATGCAAATGAATTTTTAGAGAAAATTCACCATGAATTTCAATTTAGGATTGATGAGCTATACAAAAGAAGATTAGAAAGGAAGCTCCAAGTGAGAACTAGTGCCAACATTCAATTTGCACAGTCAGCAGAGAGAGATGATCAGGAATGGAAGGTATCTCCTCTTCCATCTAGACTACAGTAAGTAAATAAGTAATTATAATGTATTAAATTTTATTGAATAATAATATACCTTCTCACATGCTTCGGAGGGCTGTAAAGCCAGTGCCCATACTTCTAAAAATAACATATGCCTTGCTAGACTCGCTTCCTCACAGGGCCAGATGAACATGAATGGCGGCCTGTAGGCATAATTGTGGTGGGGACTTGCGCATGACTGGTTTATTATAACCGAACACATAAATTGTATTTATCTATGGTTTTGAAACAGTTTTATAATTGCAGGATAACAGATTTTGATCTCTGACTTGATTCACAAATATGACTATTTTTTTTCGTTTCATAATTCTCAAAAAAAATTTCAAGACAATGTGGTGGGGGCCTTGTTCTGGTGGGGCCCCAAGGCAATGCCTCACTGCCTTAGGGTTAATCGGGCCCTGCTCCCTAAGTATTGTGATTTACATTGGGAAATCACTTGCTGCACAATTAGACTAGCTATAAATATCCTCAGGAAAATTGGTTATCAATAAATATATGTATTAATATATTGGTTCTTTTCTTCAGAAATTAAAATCACAATCATATTATAAAAAGTTAAAATTATAGCCCATAAAATTGTTATTTTCTCTATAAATCTCACTTCATTTTATATGATAATTATTTATTGTAATAGAACAACATCTTCTTTAGAACTCAAGCGTTAAAATTACAATTATAGTATTTTTGTAATATTTTTTGAATATTTTTAAAAAGTGCTATTAAAATCACCTTTATCATACTGGGGACCAAAATTGGTTAGTCCAGTCTGACTATAATGACAGAAAATACATTATTTACACACAAACACATGCATTCCAATTTCCATGCACGTGGTATAAAAAACTCACAAACTCTAGTACTTAACCATCTTAAGTTAAATAGAAGTTAAATGACTGTTTGTGCTACAATAAAAATAAGAGATGCATCACAATTTTAGGTCTATGATAAAATTATATTATAATAATAATAATAAGCCTTTTCTACAATAAATATTAATAAAAATCAAAGTACAATACATATACAATAAACTACAGATATTATCAATTATAAAATATACATAACGAAAGTTTTTACCCGATTTTTACCCGATGACATAACCAACATGTCATAACAAATCAAAAAAATCCATAGTAAGAAAGTACAATGGAAACAATATTACAATATGATAACAAGATCGAGAGCTGCACTAAGCGCACAACCAACACCTTCGGGATCGTCGCTGGGAGCTAATGGCTCTGTGGTCTCCGTGCAGGAAGTGGTGGCGCCAACACAAATACCGCAGGCAGACCCCGAACCTGCAAGTACCGCTGAGTCGTCGAGCTCCAGCGACGAGTTTTTCTCCCCAATAACATCGCCAAACAACAGACGTCGGAGAAGAAAGCCCCAGCCCCCGGCACGCATAGGACCCGCAAGACGTCATGATGCCTTGCAAAAGGTCCCTGCTACCGGTGGTACAGTGCGCCGCATGAAATGGACTAATAAAATAAATGAGAATGTCATGCGAGCGTACTATGCGGCTACAGAGGGAGGAACTAACCTCACTGCGTACCGTGTACGGATGCTTCCTCTGTTTCAGACCCTGGAACCAACTGTCAATGTTTCGGTCCAACGACTATCGGATCAAGTGCGGGCAATCCAACGCTGTCACATGCTGGATGAGCCCGTACTGGAGAGGCTGCGCGCAGAATTACGAATTAACTGCATCATCCCTGTCCCGTCACAGCCTGCGGTAAGCAGACTAACATCACGTCCTACTACACCACAGACTGATGATGTAGACATGGATAACGCGGTTATAACAGTAAGTAGCCAGTATAATGAGCAATTGAGGAGCGTTTTGGAGGATGTGATTTTGGAGTATCGAACGACACCGCCCCTACTTAGGCCGCGTTTGCCACGTTTGCCTATGCACAAAAAAAACATAAACATTGTGAGTGCCCTAGATTCACTATTATCAAACTATTTTGATAATAGTGAAAACCTCGCCGACACGCATTCGATCCTGTACTGCGCCGCGGTTACGGCTTGCCGTGTAGCAGGAGTCAAGTTTTTCAATGAAGCTACACGACCGAAACCTACCGTACCCGCGTGGCAGAGCAGGATCCAGAGGCGAATTGACGAGGCTAGGGTACTCATAGGCAAGCTAACCTGCTTCAGGAACGGAAACACTCGTCCGCGAGTGATGCGTTTTGTGCAGCGAGCCTTCTCGGGGTTTGACATCAGACCCCGGGAATATATATCTCGAGTCACAGAACGCATCGACTTCCTGAAGCAGAAAATTTGTGCATGGGCAAACCGCATTCGCAGGTACAAGTTGCGAGTGGATCGATACGTCCAGAATCACATATTTCAAAACGATCAAAGGCAGGTTTATAGAGACTGGGAACAATCCAAACAGAGTGTGACTGAGGGGAGTGTACCCGATGTTGAAACCACGAATACTTTCTGGCAAAACATCTGGTCGGCTCCCGTCAGTCACACCAAGGACTCTTGGATGGGGGATGTTGAGCGGGCCTGTGAGTCAGTGCCAGAGATGGGGTCTGTCATTATAGACCCCATCGATGTAGTTTGTGCGGTCCGTCCTATGACAAATTGGAAGTCTCCAGGGCCCGACGGACTACACAACTATTGGCTAAAATGGATACGCAGCTCACACGCTCGCTTAGCTTCCCAATTCCAAGAAGCCATTGAGTTTGGATCGATCCCAGAATTTATGACTACAGGCATTACCCGTCTGCTTTTTAAGTCCGGTAGTACCACGGATCCTAAGAACTATAGACCCATAACATGCTTGCCTACCATCTACAAGCTCCTTACATCCATTTTGAGAATCAAAATTGGTTGCCATATAGATACCAATTCAATCATGTCTGCTTCTCAGAATGGATGTAGGGCTGGGTCCCGTGGTACTAAAGAACTTCTCCTCATTGACATGACCATTAGCCAACAAGTTCGACGTAACCGAAAGAATTTATCGGCATGCTGGATAGATTACAAAAAAGCTTATGACTCTGTACCACATACCTGGCTCATGAGGGTGCTGGAGTTGTATAAAATCGATACAACTCTACGCACCTTCCTGAGCTCATGTATGGGGCACTGGAAAACAGTCCTCATCTATCCAGGATGCCGAAGAGCTTTCGGCGACGACGAACTAATCAGGATTAAACGGGGTATATTCCAAGGCGATAGTTTAAGTCCCTTGTGGTTCTGCTTGGCCCTAAACCCACTCAGCACACTGCTAGGGGTTTCAGGGCTAGGCTACCGTTTGCGGAGACAGAGTCAAGTTATATCGCACTTACTTTACATGGATGATTTGAAGTTATTTGCCCAAAACAAATCACAACTGATAGATTTACTAAGGATAACTGAAAACTTTAGTAAATCTATCAGTATGGAGTTTGGTTTGGACAAATGTGCGATCATACATGTAAAGCGAGGAGTGATAACGGAATCTGAGAGTACACAACTCACAGATTCTGTAAAACTTGATTCACTCTCTGAAAACGAAACCTACAAGTATTTGGGTATGTCACAGGCAATAGCAATCAATGAGACAGACATGAAACAATCTTTGAAGGAACGCTTCTATGGCCGCCTGAAAAAAGTACTGAAGAGTCTTTTATCAGGCGGAAATAAAGTGCGTGCCTTTAATGGTTGGGTCATGCCTGTCTTATTGTATTCCTTTGGCATAATCAAGTGGACTCAAACTGAACTGGACGCCCTGGACAGACGAGTTCGGACACTATTGACCGCATATCGTATGCATCACCCACGCTCATCTGTAATGAGATTGTACATCCCACGGAAATGTGGAGGTCGTGGCTTTCTCAACGCTAAGACTCTCCACAATCGTGAGGTATACAGTCTCAGAGAATATTTTCTCAACAGTGAGGGGGTGATGCATGGAAATGTGGTCAAGGTAGACAAGGGCTTTACCCCGTTATCCTTGGCTAAAGAGAACTGGCACAAACCTGTAGTACTGAGTACCAATGACCGCAAGGAGGTATGGCAGAGCAAGGAGTTACACGGAAGGTTCTACAAGGCTCTTCATGGTTCTGATGTAGACCTTTTGACTTCCGTGTCCTGGCTACGCTTCGGTGATCTCTTTGGAGAAACCGAAGGTTTTACCTGTGCAATTATGGACGAAGTTGTCAAGACGAATAACTACCGGAAATACATAATTAAGGACGGCACGGCTGACATCTGTCGAGCATGCCACCGTCCTGGAGAGTCAATCAGACATGTTATTTCCGGTTGTTCTAGTCTTGCCAACGGCGAGTACTTGCACAGGCACAACCAAGTAGCCAGGATTATACACCAACAACTTGCTTTGCGATACAACCTTGTAGTCACGGAAGTACCGTATTACATGTATGTGCCTGAACCAGTTCTTGAAAATGGTCATGCCACGCTCTACTGGGATCGATCTATCATCACAGACAGAACTATTGTTGCCAATAAGACTGATATTGTGTTGGTAGATCGATCAGCGCGCCTTGCAATGATAATCGATGTCACTATTCCACATGACGACAATCTTGTGAAAGCTGAGACAGATAAACAATCAAAATATCTTGACTTGGCTCACGAGATTGTCGACATGTGGAATGTGAAATCGGCGATCATTGTACCGATAGTCGTGACGGTCAATGGTCTTTTTGCTAAGAGTTTTGACCGTCACCTTAGGAGACTTGAGATTGACAGTTGGGTCAAGGGTCAGATCCAGAAGGCAGTACTCCTCAGTACGGCCCGTATTGTGAGGAAGTTCCTCTCTCTGCAGCCCTAACCACCGGTAGTTTGGGTATTAACCTCGCTTCCGGGGGGATAAATCCTTTTTTTATATTTTTATATATTTTTGTTTTTTTTTTATACCCAAATATGTAAAAATATAATTTAAAGAAATATGTGAAATAAAGAAAATAATAATAATAATATAGCCTTTTATTTCTGAGCTTTACAAAATAAAACTAAATATAATGTTTGACTAAATTAAATCCCTAATCTCAGTGTGCCTTTTGGCATAGGCCTCCTCCAACTCCTTCCAGTGACCCCTGTCTCTTGCCACCCGTGTCCAGTATGGTCCAGCAGTGAGTTTCAAGTCATCCTCCCATCTCGTCAAAGGCCGTCCTCTGGCCCTCTTTCTGTCCCTCGGGTGCCAAAGGGTGACCATATGGCTCCATTTGTTTACTTTGCACCGCACAGCATGTCCAGCCCATCTCCACTTTCTAGAGTCTATGCTGGCAAGAATGTCTGTGATTCTGGTCCTTGATCTAATTACTGAGCTACTGATTTTATCTATTAGCTTCAGCCCTAGCATGCTCCTTTCCATGGCTCGTTGGCATCTTGCCAGTTTTTCCCTTTGGTCTGTAGTTAACGCCCATGTTTCACATCCGTAGGTTATACATGGGAGGAGAAAATTATATTACTTTTACCATTTCCAGATGCCGCCATCTTGATCTAGGGGATGTGTCAGCATCAAACACAGCCCATTTTGTAAGTGCCCTCAATGCTGATGTCCAGGGCATCCAAGTAGATTTCGATGATGGCCATTGCCCGACATGGGTAAACCAGTTGCAAGCGTTTCAAAATGTGAAACTTATGGTTTTGGGAAAACTCCCTGGTGCCCCTGTCAGTATTAGTACATGTCCTGTACTAATGCTTCGACCCCGAGCTTGGAATATGATTGAGCATAATATTTTGGTAAGATTTTTTTTACATAGTTACATAATTCCACATAAAGTGGTGGACGGTGGTGCTTGATTGTTGTCATCAGGGCAATCTGACTCGGAATCTGTGGAATCCAATTTAATTTAAAAGGCATTATTATTCTTCGGCCGCCTCGGGATCATACTGTGATGTCTATAATACTTGACATTGGCAAATCATTGATTAACATTGATGGAGCCATTATAAAATAAGAAGATGATCCCGCCAACTGTGATATGATATCACTGACTAATCACAACTATCACAGCGCGGATGGGATTAAACCGGATTCCCCATCACGTCACGGCGGGCGCGTGTGTTGCTTGCCATGACATGACGCGGAATCCGGCTATATTATTACTTCGACTGCGGACATTTTTGAAATATTATTTAGACAAAAAGTAGCCTATGCATCACAGTCCCTCCAACTATCTCAAAAAAATCACGTCACTTTCTTGCTCTGTTTTGAGATGAAGGGCAAACGAACAAACACACATTTATAATACTAAAGCCCATACTAACTTTCATACTTAGAGAATACAATCCTGAGCATGTTTCTTGGGGCTATCCCGGGATTAGACTATGTGGTTTCTAATTGAGTTCAAATGAAAGAAATATTGAATAATTTCTTAAAAAATTGTTGCACACACAACACAAATAAAAATAACAATATAGTAAGAATAGAAAAAAGACAAAACAAAAAACCCAGATTCATTTTGTACTTGTACTTCAGAATCTGGGGATTTCATACTCTCTCTCGCGCACTGAACTACCAGATTTTAATAGGTTTGGGAAAAAAACACAAAATGTTCTTTACCTATCTAGTCAATATTATAAAATGGTCATTGTCAAGACGCAAGGACTACGAATGCAAACTAATAGACCTGTTTGTGGCAATCCCGAAAATCCCGAGATTAGCCAAGTACAGACCCGGGATTCGGGATCCCGCGGGATTGTATTCTCTAATTATACTTCCTTAGGGGGGTGGATTAAAAAAAAGCCTTAGCCTTCCCTAGGGTTCAGGTTCAGACTTTCTCCATATCAAAGTTTTGCTGCGAAAGTGTAACAGACAGACAGACAAAGTTACTTTTGCATATATAATATTAGTATGGATTTCACTTCGCAATGTTGGCAAATAGCTCAATACGCGAATTAAATAAATAATTCCTAGATAAAAAGCGTTACTCTGCATGTGAAAATCCCGTCAAAATCAGTTCCAGGACAAACAGTAGACAAAATATCCCGGTTGTATGGGAGCCCCTTAATTATTTATTTTATTATGTTTTTTTGTATGTGTTGTTAAAGCGGCAACAGAAATACATCATCTGTGAAAACTATCTAAACTATCACGGTTCATGAGATACAGCCTGGTGACAGACAGACAGACAGACTGACAGCGTATAGGGTTTCGGTTTTTACCCTTTGGGTACGGAACCCTAAAAATAATAATCGCACTTGGCCGGTTTTTTTTTTGTTATATCTCTGACGAATTAGAGAGGATCCTCCATGAAAACACGCTGGAGCGAACTTTTACCCCGACTTGATTCACTAATACTATTAACACTCAGCTCCTAACCGTGATTCATGTTTAATAATCATGAATCACCCTATCTAATAGTGAAAACCGCATCTAAATCTGTTCACTAGGTTTGCTTGAAAAGAAGGGACTTTGTTTTATAGAATGCAGTGATTGACACTGGATTTTAGAAGTTGATACATTTCTGCATTGGATGGACTGCATCTAATTGGTAAACCTTGAAAATACAAATTGGCAGTAATTAGTCATGTCTTAATTTGAGTCTGATTCTTTGATTCTTCATGGTCATATTTAAATTTCAAACAGTGGCCATGAATTTAAAATTACTTTTTTTTTTCTAATTTTGCAATCTAAATCTAGCAGCAGGATGCTAAGGGTTGCCACCTGTCATTAAGCGCAATTTTAAATGTTAATTAAACTTTTAAATAGCCAATATATTTTATTTTTTATTTAGTTAAGTTAGACTACATAATATGAAAACTTTTAGCTATCGGGGCGGAGTATGAGGGGCGAAGGGTGTGGAGTTAGAACATTTTCACGTCAAGTACCTACACCGTTTTATAAGTGTACTTTTGGTAAGAGGAATGTCAGTGTTAAGGGCCATTCGTTCATTATTTACGTAAGGACGATTTTTGCCATTTTTAATAGCCCCTGTCCTGATATGTCCATGTTTAATACTTGCGAATCAACCTATCTAATAGTAAAAGCCGCAACAAAATCCGTTTAGTAAAAGTTAGTAGTAGTTTAGTAAAGGTCACAGACAGACGCGGCGGGGGACTTTTTTTAAATATTTAATCAATATAATTATTATAATGTAATCAATATTTGTCTTGATTTCCAGATCCACGGTCGAGAAGCGATAGGCCCTTTAGTAGATTTTTCTATATTGATGTTTCACAATGCAAAAAGACTTCATGAAAGTAAAAGTGGACCATTTTTCTACTTGTCCAAATTGGAAGGCGCCTCAGAAGCCGCTTTATGGAATGAAATATTTGTATGGACTCAAAATGAATTAGGGTTGCCAATAGGAACGATAAAAGCCTGTGTTCTGATAGAAAATATCTTGTCCACGTTCCAATTGGATGAGATTTTGTATGCACTGCGTGAACATTCTTTGGGACTTAACTGTGGTATTTGGGATTATTGTGCATCCATTGTTGCTAAGTTTGGTAAGTGGTTATTCTTTATTGTTGAGATTTTATTTATGTGTAGGATAAAAGTACCTATAGACCTCAATCAATTCGGTGTAAAGTTAAAACTAAGGTATTTTTTTTATTTCAAATTTTATGAAACTAATTGAATATTTTAAAAATTTTCTATATCCTTATAAAGTCTTATAAATCCCAATAACGAACACGTGCCATTCCGTGCCAGCTCTAGTTAAGGGGAAGTGGTCGATGGGAAAATGAGTTCTAAGCAATTACACATACAAATGAAACATAGAAATAATTTTACAATAAAAAGATAGATAAATTGCCAAAAAAATATTTGTGTTAATTTTTGTAATGATACCATATATTAATTCTAAAACAGTAAAAAGATTCGTCATACATATCTTTAAAATCAATTGAAATTTGATGACTCCCCTTAATAGACCTATTGTAATTTTAAGGTGATCGTGAACATTTTTTGCTACCCGATCGCAATAAGTACGTGAATATGGATCGACATTTCCTCAATTGTTATATGAGACTGGTTGTGAAGACGTGCCATGACCGCGGGGCCATGGCTACGGGCGGTATGGCCGCGGCGATGCTCACACCTGGATCGGATGGCACTGATAAAACGTGAGTTGTGCCATGATTGTGTCATATATACCTATAGTTACTAGCTTTCCTCCCCGACTTCGTCCGTGAAAATTTTTGAAATGTGACATATTCCATTATCTATAAAAACGGGAAAAAAATCACGTTTGTTGTATGGGAGCTCCCTTAAATATTTATTTTATTCTGTTTTTTAGTATTTGTTGTTATAGCGGCAACAGAAATACATCATCTGTGAAAATTTCAACTATCTAACTATCACGGTTCATGAGATACAGCCTGGTGACAGACGGACAGACATACGGACGGACAGCGGAGTCTTAGTAATAGGGTTTCCGTTGTTACCCTTTGGGTACGGAACCCTAAAAATAACGTCGGTCCGTTGCTCGTTGTAGCGTGAAAGAAAGACAAACAAACAAACACATTTGTATATACACGCTCTATATTTCTGTGCATGTATAATTTCATAAAATGGCACGTAATTGAAATTGCGACAACTTATTCCGAACTAACTTTAGCTTTTTGTCTTTAGGTCAAAAGAAATAATGCAACGCATATTGGATGCAAAATTGAAGGAGATTGAAGTGGGAGTCGACGGGTTTATGGTGTATGATTCGCGTGTAGTGAAACATGTCAACCAGGTATGTAATAAAACTTTTATACTACATCTGCTTCATCAAATTCAGGGCCGAAAGTAGGTTATTGAGGTCATACAAATATGTGGGAAGAAAATTCACATGAAAATACCCACGCCCCTCTTACCAATTACTGGATTTTGACAACGTGCTGTTGACATTTTTTTGGCTATATAAATTCCAAGGGCAAAGCCGCCAATGTACCATACAGCCAAGTCTGCAATATAAGTGAAAATGATGCTAGTGTTGCTTTTATATTTTCCTGACCTCGGATCGGTTCTCAATTGCACACTTGTCGGTAATCGACCACTTTCTTCCCTTGTCACAGTCTGTTCGCAAATGGAAATAAGTATTTAGATACTTAAGTAATTTAAAAAATAAAATAACGAATTTGTTTCTAACGGAAATATATCCTGGATTAATACATTTGATACCGTAAAACGGAATGAGATAGCATAAACACGGAAAAGTTTGATAAATTGATTTGCGCTCGCGAAACCGCAGGCAACAGCTTGTATAATAACTTATTGTTGTGGTGATTTCAATTTAATTTTAAATAGACAGAATAAAGGCATATTTAGTGTCGTAACCAGAGACACCTGTAACAGTGTCCAATTTTAGCCGGTGGTCCATATTAAACAGAAATGGTGACAAGTCCTATCGATGTACTTACTTATGTACCAATTTTTTTCAGAAGTGCCCTCCAAGCACGAGATGTTTAATAAAATTTTAAATTATTAAAGAAAATCGTTGCTTAGCTTAGTCACCTATACGATTATTTTTTATTGTTACAGCTCTGGAAAAAGTACGGCGCTTACCCCAACCAAATAGCCAAAAAGTTGGACGTTCATATCGCGGCTGAGGACTTGTTAAGGATTCCCAGTGGCGGGGTCACTTTACAGGGTTTGCGACACAACGTTGCCGTGACAATACTGTTTATTTACTACTGGTTGGCTGGCACAGGACATTTCTTCTATAGTGGCAATGTGGAGGATTCAGCCACCGCTGAGATATCGAGATATCAGATCTGGCAGTGGATACGGTTTGCGGTAAGTTTTTATTATTTTATAGCTGTCCACCCCGGCTCGCCCGTGGATATTTTCGAACAAAATAAAATATACCCTACAGCACTCGTTGATAATGCTGTATTATTTCTATTATTTTCAGACCCCCTTAGAAGACAAAGATTCTGAGAAAGTGACCGTTAAACTCGTGGACAGGAAAGCCGCCATCTTTGCTGCTCACGCGCACAAGAACCTGTGTCGCTCTAACGCTGAACGAAAACGACTGACTGCGGCTCGATATATGAGTTTAGAGCTGTTTTTCAGCCGCGACCCACCGGAGTTTATTACAACGTTCCTAAATGACAATCATAAGTTCCGTACTATACATAATAAGGCTATGTTAAGTAATTTGTAATTTAATGTTTTTTTTAGATTTATCCCCTTTATGACTTTACCCCTCCCAAGCACGTAGCCAGGGGGAGGGTCCAGTGGGTCCGGACCAACCCCCTCCCCGAAATCCGTCACCTACACTTTTTGAAATTGAGAATTTTAAAAAGTAGGTAAATAGGTACTATCAGTTCAGCTGAGCTGATGAGGTCGAGTCAAGCGAGCTAGGATATTGACCTATTGCAGAAAAGATGCAATAAAAGGTAGTCGTACTTTGTGTTTTATTTTTTCAAAATAATGCCTTGGTTGGTTCCTAAAATCCTGGCTATGTGCTTGTCCCTCCCCCTTCTTAGTGTGACGCAATTTATGGATGGCCCCTTCCCGGTACAGACCCAAAAACTACTAAACTTCTTTTGTTACTGTTTGCGCGATCAGATACATTGATGCACGAGGAATGTTTAGGTGAGTCTCTGTCTTTTGGGATGAGCTGATATTACAATTGATAAATGTCAAAAACTATTTGGCGTGAATTATACTAGTAGTTTCCATTCCATTTTAATTGACATATTTTTAGCAATTAATTTGTTATTATGGGTATTTTATGAACCTAGAAGAATCATTATTGTGATATTAACCAAATAAGTATAAAATAAACTATATACATATGTATTGAAATTGTTATTATTGGCAAATTATAATAAATATTTTATTGTTAACTGAAGTTATAATTTTGTACTAGCTTACTAACTTCCATACCCTATTGTACCCCTTTACAAAAAGTCCTTCTCAAGGGTACAAACTTACTGCATATCACATTTCATCAAAATCGGTTCAGCGGTGAAAGCGGAACAGACATTACTTTCGCATTTAATAATTGACATTTACTTATATATAAATAAAATCGTAGTAGTGATTATATCCTCTTTGATCAATACAGTAGAACAAAATGACATCAATACAGTATATCGAGATTGATAAATGTGGTCATGCTACCCCTGCATTTCATATTTTTACAAAAGTAGCAGTACCTATTATATAGTAGGATTAGTAGGTAGGTTAGTCACAAAGGCAAAATGTTAAAAAACAGAAATAAAATAATAAATCCAGACCATCAATATTTTAATATAGCTTAAAAAAATATTATTTTCACTTTTACTTAATTATTAAAATTGTGAACACAGCATGAAGCGAGAGTGTATGTAAAAAGGAATAAATTGAAGAGGGAATGTATGAAACTATTTATTAAAGCACCATTCATTGCTTCAAAACACATTTTTCAAAGTCTCTCTCTGACACTTAAAAAATCTGAACCAATTTCTTAATAGAATATACTATCATAATAGTGGCTTATTTTTGTAGGCAACTATTCGTTTTTTCTATAAGCAAGTATTTTTTAATTATTCGTTATACAAATTTTTAAAACATGTTAACAATTTTACAAAATATTATTAGTTTACTAAGTTAATTACATTTGCGGAACTTAAAATTATATATAGACATGAAAAAATTGTTTACTAAATGAAACAAGTATAGAAAAACTTACTTTGTAGGCTATGATATGGTTTCTTAAATTTTAAAGTAAAACAATATCTCAGAAACAAATCCTCACTTATTGGCTGCTGGGCCAAAAAAGTTCTGAATACACAGCATTTTTCTCAAAGAACATACACAAAAAAGGAAAAATACACATGAAAATATATTTAGTGACAATATTAGATAGTGTGTATTAGAAATAGTAAAATGTAATATTGAAAGATAAAATTTACGTCACACCTAGGTCCATTTTAAGTGTAGCAACGGTCTTGCCACCTATTCTCTTCATTATGGACAACTGGCAAAAAGTGGACACTGTTACCGGTGTCTACAGCCACACCGCAAGGCATAAAGGCTGTGAATGTATGTTTTTGTTGTTAAATATTTTATGAGAAATACAAGATGAAACTTTAAACTTGCTATTATTTAACGAGTTAAGTAACAAATAAAATATACTGACGAATACTTTGATTAAACTACGTTACAGTAACAATAGCCCATTAATCGGTATCTAAGATGTTCCCGCCGACTGTGATGTCTTATGAATCACTGACTAATCACAATGATCACAGCGCGGACGGGATTAAACCGAATTCGCCATCATGTCACGACGGGGCGCGTGCGTCGTCCGCCATGACATGACGTAGAATCTAAAAAGATCGTATATAAATAAATCGAGACTTTCCGTCCGGCTATTGGGGAGTTTTCAATCAATACAGTTTATCAAATGCTGGTAGCATTACCTACTTACTATAAATTCTTTGATAAAAACACAGTGCTTAATTAGTTTAAGCAAGTGGGCTGTGCCACAGTCTAAAATAATACAGTGGGCCAACGC
Organism: Nemapogon koenigi; assembly: GCA_963924495.1. Taxonomy (NCBI): domain Eukaryota; kingdom Metazoa; phylum Arthropoda; class Insecta; order Lepidoptera; family Tineidae; genus Nemapogon; species Nemapogon koenigi. The sequence goes on from OZ004650.1 coordinate 3,296,001, forward strand.
TTTCGTAGCGCTTAGACGGTGTCAGCCATAGATTTAGTATAGACGCGCGGGCGCTCTACTAGATTGGCAGTCAGTATAGTCTGTCCAGTGAATCGTGTCATTTCAAAAGAGTGGCAAATTTAAAAAATCTTAAGCTGTAAACACTGACTTTCAAGGAATTGCTAGACTTGATACTTTCAATTTTTATGATTTTATTTATCCAGGTTTTATTAATATAACCATACAAAGACAACTCAGCTTGCCAGTCAACTACAGGCCAACACGCAATAATTGTTGCCATCATATAAATGCCATAGACCATATTTTTTAGCCCTATTTTTTCGATTGTTTAGAGTTAAAAAATGTTGAATATATGTAAGGTACTCGTATGTTAAAATTTTCTGACAAAAGGATTATTATTATATCATATTTACTCTACACTATGTACCAAATTTATTTAAATTCGTTTCAAAACTGTAAACGGTATAATTGTCGGACAGACTGAACAAACTTCATAAATCTGCATAACAAATTACAATACAATACAAACAGGTTCTTATCTTAAACAGAATTATAGAATTTACAAAAATCAACGAAAGTATCAAACCTAATAATTCCTCATATAAAGAGTATGTAACTATAAAAGTGACAGTATAAATGTTGTCATACTAAAACTTTAAAAATAACCAAATGACACGATTCATTAGACAGACTCTAGTAATTTGATTATTTTTGTATTTAAATATCATGTTTTAAAGTATAATTTAGTGTTTAATAGACGTGATTAATTATGTAATTGTTTGGTCTCTAATCGCGACATTACCAATCTAGTTGAGCGCCAGCATACTACATCTATGGTGTCTGCTTTTTAGTAAGTGTGAACTGTGACGTCACAAGTGATCCAATCGTCTCAGTATTCTATAGAAATGTATGAAGCAGCGTGACTGGCGTACTACTAGTGCCACGTAACAATAAACTTGATACATATATCAAGTCACATGACTCACATTGACTCAGATTGGTCAGTGGCGTACCGTAGAAATTTACCGCCCGTGGCCATGCCTAATATCGCCGCCATTATTTAGCAATTATGAAATTAAAGTCTTCATAATCGTATTGTTTTCATAATAAAGATTTTATTATATAATATAGACAATTTTTTCACTATGGTCTAAACTTTTTGTAGGCACATTACGAGTCACCTGCCGCCCACAATTCCTTGAAATGCCGCTCGGGGCAATGGCCACGGCCACGCTACGCAACTGGGTCCACTCTGGGGTCACTTAAGTAGGCCACACATTGGTCCGGCATCGCACCGAACATTTCTCATTCCGGCCGCCATAAGATCTAGGCGGGCCATTTGTTATAGGAATTGGACGAATCTGTGGTCAATTTCGGTGGACCGTACGGCGGATTGGACCAATGGGTGGGGCACCTTGCAAGGCTTTGGACCACTGTATGTATTTTTAAACTGTGGCTGTGTTAGTTAATATAAACATTTTAGAGTGCTATGATATAGAGCATCGTGAATTCTGTTCCCCGCCAACCCTCGCCATGGCGCGCGCTAGGTTATTGTCCCTAGTTCTCAGATCGATACTTGTATCTTGCATGGAGAGCGCCAAAGCGTGGGCCAATGCTTCGTCTTCGGTCTAGAAAAAAATAATTAAACTTTAATTACGCTACGAGTGCTACGACTTCCGAACAATGGCCAGCCAAGGAATGCCCGACCCTAAAATGTCCAACACTAGAATCCCAAGCAAATTGCTGGGTCGGGCAAAGATAGTATACAGATTTGGCCAGACATTTTCGGGCTAGGCATTCCTTGTGGGCCCGTCGTTTTTGGCATTCGAGTCGAAAACAAAGATATTGCGGTCCTAAAGTATGCTAATTACACGGAGCAATATTATCACGAGAGAAATTTAGTTCTTCAAAAAAAAATTAAGTTATGTTTTAGTTGTAGGGTCAAGGCGGTAACCAGTGGATATGGGGTCATTGGTAATAAACTATCAGAGGTAACCATCTAACTCTTTCACTCTTAGCAAGTTCTCGGAATACGAATTAAGTTGTAACCAATCGGCTTGCGCCTGCGACGGAGCTACTACGTTTTGTTAGTTGTTTTTGTTTTAACGAGTGAAAATTTGTATTTTAAGGTAAGAAATAGTTTGTTTTTATTCCTTAACCTTTCGTTATATCAATAAATCGATATTTGTGGTAGAAACTAAGTTTAAGTGAGATCTTTATGGGGTATAATGCACCTCCCAGTAGGCAATAATGTTGCATGTAGTGTGACGTAAATTCGAAATGGCGGCCAAGTACTAAGTGGCTCAAATCATTTGTGTATATTGATTTGATACCCACCCAACAGTTTGATCCCAGTTAATATTATAAACATTTTAATTTATACTATTTTACTTTTTAAGGATGCCTCGTCCAGGAAAGGATCGTAAAATCGGGAATCATACAGCTGACAGCATACATTCTTATTGCTCAATATTTTCCGAATATTTTGTCTATAATTTATTGATTTTTTAATTTAAATTTTTTATATCAATTTTTTTTGTCATTTTTTTTAAATTAGCAGCAGATCATTTAGTTTTTGTTAAAAGAAAGAGTTAAATTACTTTGAAAGTGTCAGTTCATGTAGAAGTTACTAGTTGATAATATTTTTAAACAAAAGAGGCAAGATATTTTATTTCATAATGTTTCAGACTGAAAGCATAACTTATAGGTTTAAGTTACCAGTTACTGTAAAATGGTATCTATTAAAAATGAATAGTAAACAAAAACTGCGATTAATTTTACATTATATGCTTAATAATTCACTGTGTACCTTGGTGATTCACTGTGTACTGCAGGCCGATTCACTGTACCCGAACACTAGTACACAGTGGCTCACCTTCCCTTTTTTTATTAAATTACCTTTTATCTCCTTAAATATAACTTAGTTGTACTAAATAAAAAAAAATATTGAAATTACAATTGTTACACTACATGTTAGTACTTTTTGCAACTTCACAACACGTATAAATGTCAAGTACCAACCTTTACAAAAAAAAGTGACCCACTGTTTCCGCCTTGACCCTAAGTATTTCAAATGGTCAGATTTCATGAACAATTTTATTAATTAAATATTTAAAATATATGGATGAGTATATTTTAAAGAATAAATAGTACAATAGCATAACAATTTGCAATAGGGAAGATGACAGGGCTAACAAAATATTATTCTATTTACTTAGTCCGACATTTAGGTTATCAAAAAATATTGGACACGTATTTTTTCTTTTGTCAATCAAACAAAAAATACATAGATAAAGCCTGTCAAAGTTTGGGAGTGGGGGCTGGTGACGTCACTTCTAGGTCAAAAGTGACGTCACGCGGAACTTTAGCGGGCTATGTCTTCATCATTTTTTGTTTAATTGACAAAAGAAAAAATTTTTTAGTCATCATGCCTATTCTGTCAACTATCCTGTGTTAAAGTAAAAAAAATACTCAATTGTTACATTACAGAGTCTAGGTTAAATTTTCTAATGAAAAATCGATAATTCACGTCATTTATCTTTTAAGTCATAATATGTAACAAAAATTACATACCATATTCCCCTGCACATCAGAAATAGCGGTACTGCGGGCGGCCCTCTCCGCGGCTTTCATTCTGGCCATAGCGGCATTCCTGGAATAATTAACAAAATATTGTACCTAATTACACAGTAAAAACGGAACAGATGACAATTCCATGAGCAAGTTAAGATGGACAACGTCAACTCTCAATGTTCTCAAACTGTGTCATACAGCCATTTTACCATAAATCCGTTTAAATTTTAACAGACAGAAAGAAATATTTCCACATTTATTATTATTAGTGATCTACTAAAAACATAATATGTCGTGTTTGTGTTATGTGGAATGTTAAAAGTACACAGGTATGTCAGGATCGTAGCAAATAGCGTTCCTACCCCTCTTGGAATAAAATGCGTGATGATAGATAGATATGTCAAAGATGACTTACGCCACTTGTCTTCTTTTAGCTGCCAGTTTCCCCTCGCAGGCATGGTCGGTTGTATGTCTGTGCCTCAAACAGAAATTCTCAGAGCACTCCCGGCACTCAATCTGCACCATTTCTTTCGCTTTGCAACCTTTGAAGGTGCAGCGGTTCGTGAACACCTGGAATAAATTTATTTATAATCCAAATTGTTTATGTGGGTGTTTCCTGGCTCCGAAACTAGGATTCCCAGTATATTTTTACTTTTTTTTTATGTATAGGTATAAAAAGTAGTGCACTGTGCCTTGCGGCTGCACCCGCGTTAATATATACTGCTCTGTCCCTTTGGGTTGTAGCGTGATGTTATATAGCCTATAACCTTCCTCAAGAATTGGGCTATCAAATGCAAAAGTATTTTTCAAATTCGACTGACAAGTTCCAGAGATTAGTTTCAAACTTTTTTTTCAAATTCAAATTTTTGCGTTCAAACAAACAAACAAACTCTTTAGCTTTATTATTAGTATGTATAGATAATTATTCAATTATTAAAAAAAAAACCTGTGAATTTATATGCAGTATAGGCAAGAAAAGCAGATAATTAATTAACACATTTTACGCATTTCTATATTTTGGTTGCACAAATACACTCTTATTAATAAACTCGAAGTAGCGACGTAGTAACTAAACTGTATTTCGTCTCCGTCTAACAAATCTGCAATTCATTATGATAGACGGAGACGAAACACAGTTTAGTTACTACGTCGCTACTTCGAGTTTATTAATAAGAGTGATAATGATCTTACAATGTGTACCAAAACCAGTTTATATTCGCTGTTCACCTGTGGATATTTTTGAAAAAATAATCCTTTATTCTACCTCCGATATTTCCTATTCAATTAAACCCATTGAAAAATAACAGCTACTTCACTTAGACATATTGAATAAGTAACTATATGCTAAATTACAGTGACACATGTGGATTATTTACAGAGAAATTGGGAATAGTTTATCCCAGAAAAATTATGGACATATATTAAAAGATGATTGATACCAGTTGGATTACAATAGTGGGGATTCAGAAATAATTATGTTGTCTTTTTTGATTCCAAGGATGTGGATGTATGCCTGGAAATGCTGACAGTGTGCAGTGCTGATTTATTGAACATCAAAGCTTGAATGAACAGCAACTAAATTTCTTGAGACACAGTCCAACTTTCATTTAAAAAACTAAAAACAACTTTTTTTTACAATTATACTTTGGCTCATTATAATCATGGAACATTATTTTGTTTAAACTTTTTTTTTATAAGTATAGATGATCACATGTGACCTTGCCACTGCCTGTTCAACTGGCTGAACAAACAAAGTCTGCCAATCGCACAATGGCATATTATTGAAGTGAAAACTTCTTTAGGCATGTTAAGGACCTGTGGCTCTCAGTCATCTCGTATCTGTCAAAAATATGGCAAATCTCAGGTAATCCTGGAAACGCGAGTTTATTTATACAACATTCTTCACCACTCAATGATAGTTATTATTTGAAATTAGATTGAGCTATATTTTTATTATTCAGGGTTCTAAAGAGCCTAGTTTTCAATACGAGCATTGCCTTTGCATATTGAAAACTATGGCTCTTGAGATTGAGATATGCCATATTTTTGACAGATACAACTTGACCAATGGTCCTTAATTGGTCGGGCATTTTTGGCCTGCACTTTTTTTTTAATTGAAAACTTCTTTAACATTTTATAGTGAAAACTTTATTCATACTTGTATGATGTTTGTATTGTAGGTATGCCTTTTTTATAATCCCACTTTCTTTTATATTCCAGGACCTGGTTTATTTAGTTATTTTTAATGTTTTTATATTAATAAAAAAAAAATCCCACTTAGGTATATAAATTTTTTATTTATTATTATTATTAATTTATTAAATAAGTATTAATTTTAAAACCACAGACACTATTTTATTTATTTGTATCATTTGATTTAGTATATGAACTCTAAAATATCAGTGAGGATGATTTGTATTTTTTTGATGTCTAATATTATCTTAGCTCTCACTATGTGGCTTAAATTTGCAGGGAAACTACGTGAAATGGCACATGTGTATTCAAATGGAGCAGAAGTGCATAACCAGAAGTAAAGAAATTCAAATGTGAATTTTCTTGCTTTTTTTAAATATCTTACCTTCTGTTGCCTTTCTCTGGCTGGGTCTGAAGTACATTGGTTATCAATATGCTCCCCCACAGCCATGTCAGGTAATTCTCCACGGCGTCCCGGGACCGGCACCCCACATAGTGGACATGCGGGCACTTGGACATCTTTCACAGTCGCTGCCGAGCAGGAATGTTCAGTGTATGAGAAATGGTCACGACTGAAATTTATATTTAGTTTTATTAAGCTCTGATACTAGGTAATTTGTAATTCAAGGTCAATTGTAATATTGTAAAAAAGTTGCAATTTACAAATAAAGCAAACTGTAGAAAGAGATACCTAAATACTTTCAAATCAAATTAACCTAACAATAATAAGAGCACAAATAAAACTGTACTGTAGAAAGCTGTGCATGAACTCATTACGCAGAGATAGAAACAGTGTAAAATGCATGCAAGTAAGAGACAACAATGTTTCTCTGCTTACAACATACTATGCATATTGAGCACATGTTTATCACAAATCTTTGCGCTGTTTAAATTCAGGTATGTACTGTACTAATACAGTATTTCCAAAATGTGTCATAGGTACTTCACAAAAAGAAACTCTGTTTTTATAAATGACTAGCTGTCCACGCTCCGCTTCACCCATGGATATTTTTAAACAAAATAAAATATAGCATGTCACTCAGGGATATTGGTTCAGTTGTTTGAGAGATTACCCCCTAGATCTAAACTTCACCTCTTTTTCTATTCTATTTTTTTTTCAAAATGGCTCCATCAGGGTTTTGATGATTCCGCCAATGTCAAGTATTATAGACGTCACAGTAACAATAAGCCGATTAATCGGTAGGTAAAATGCTCCCGCCGGCCGTGATATGTCCTATTAATCATCAACTAATCACAACTATTACAGCGCGGGCGGGATTAAACTGGATTCCCCATGACGTCCTGGTGGACGCGTGCGTTTATCACAAAGGCGTCATGTGGAATATATCAATATCACCTCTTTATAATATTAGTATAGATTTATAGATAAATAACTTCAATTATATCTTTCAATTTTAAAATGAAAATATTACTCACCAAAAAACTTTTTTGCATGCGTCACATTTTATAGGCAGGAAATCTAAATGAATGAAAATATATGTAAGTAATTATTTTTTAACTTTAATATTTATTAAATATTTGAATATTTCAAATCCTTTGAAGGTAAACTATATTTATTTATAAACTATAAATTAAGAATTTTATATATGTATGTATCTATTAAATATATTATATTATATTAATTGTTATTTTCCAATAAAATTGGGACAAAGGTAGTAAGGAACAAGTTTTACAAAAAGTTTCTTTAGGTTGTAAATTTATAATGATTAAGCAAATTCTTACCTAATCGATTACACGTAGAATAAGAACAATTTTGTCCTAGATGTGGGAATTCCATTTTAAACACAATTATAATATTATAGAACTTGGACGTCTTCAACTTATTAATGTATCTTCACTTATGACTCACATAACTATTAAACTGTACTTTATATGAGAAATAAACATCTATATTTCAAAACCTTTCGTCATAATATATTGTAAAGTAGTTAGAATGACCTAGAAATATTTAAACAATGAAATGAAAAATTGAAATATGCTGACTTCCTTCAACTTCAATGACATGACCACAGATAACTCTATTGACATGACATTTGTTGACACTTGATTGAAGTTTTGATTTGACAGAGAGTACAAACTTGCGGCAAAGTTGGAGGTTGGATCCTGATTTACCACTGATTTGGACGTATTTAGGCCCATTCGATGGAGATGATAGCATTAGCTCCTTAAGGGGCGGTGGTCAAGGTCATCTTGTATCTGTCAAAAATATGGTAAATCTAAGTTAATCCTGGAAACGTGAGTTTATTTATACAAAATCTCCTCACCCCAAAAGGATTGTTATTATTTGAAATACGCGAAGACACTGCTCGTATCGAAAACAACGGCTCTTTAGAACCCATGAATAATAAAAATATGGCTGAATCCAATTTCAAATAATAACAATCCTTTTGGGGTGAGGAGATTTTGTATAAATAAACTCACGTTTCCAGGATTAACTTAGATTTACCATATTTTTGACAGATACAAGATGACTGAGAGCCAAGGGTCCTTAATAGTTTTAAATAAATATTGCGTTCGGACGCTGGACTTTGGAGCTGGTTTCCAGCGTGCATAAGCCTTTAAAAAAAAGTAAATAGGTAATAGAAGAATGCAATACATAACGCCTACCAAAATAATACTATAGCAAGTCGCTATTTTGTATGTTTCTTTTATATCAGGCGTTATAAACTATTCGCTGTTCATTTTAGTTTCATAGAGCCACTTACATTTAATTCAGAAATTTTAATTCTCTCGATGACCTTACATGTCATGCATGTATTGAAACATTAAAATTTAGTTGAAAGTATCGTCGCGAAAATAAAGAAAAACGGTGTGTACCATATAATATTACAGCTGTAGTCTTTGGTGTGTACTTGTGTGCGTTAGAAGTTATACTTTTTGGCATAATACAAATAACTTTATTTAATTTTAGCAAGCAAATAATATGGAATAAAATTGCGTTGCTACGGTTGATTTATCCAAAAAATAATCCGAATATTCAAATGATACATCTAAAGAATTTGTGTCGGTAAAAAGGTATGTTTATTTAACGCACGAAAGGTAGACAGTAGTATATTTTATTTTCACGAAAGTTTGTAAAAAATCCCCAACAAGTTCGGATTGTATAGGTACGAACATCGGAACTACCTACACGCACGTATATATTGACTATGAACAGGTGTAGCTTTTAGGTACTTGCCTGTGAGGTGTAGCATATAGATGGGTCGATCAGTATGGGGCTGGTATGGGGACCTCCGAAACTATAAGAGATAGCAACATGTGTTCTAAGTAACCATAAATATTTTAGATATAAGAAAAACTGCATTCATAGATTTAAAAAAAACTCTTACACTACTCGGGAATCAAACCCGGTAATTTTGAAAAAAAAACTTACCTACCTTTGTTATTTTTATTACGATATTGATTGTGTAGCCTGCGCGCTCCTATATTACCTACTTGGAAGGTCGGGTTTGTTCGTGCGTTTCATACTTATCGCACCACAGGTTCGCACCTAGAACAATAACTAGCCGAGTTAGCATACATTTTGACAGCGACACTTTCGTTTCGGTCGAATGGCCTTGAACAGGCCAAAACGTTCATGTCCAACAAGGACCGGCCAGAGATAGCCCGGACCGGGCATGCCCTGCACAAGAATGCCGAGCAATTTGCTTGGCCGGACAAAGACAAGTACACAGAATTTTCCCGCACATTGTTGGGCCGGACCTCTCGGCGCCGGGCTATCTCTGGCCGGTCCTTGTTGGACATGAACGTTTTGGCCTGTTCAAGGCCATTCGACCGAAACGAAAGTGTCGCTGTCAAAATCTGTGCTAACTCCCTAGTTCGCACCATTCGAATTCGTACGAAAACGCGTCCAACGGACCGGATTTTTTTATGGAAATGTTAGGACGTAACGTCTTTGATAAAATAAAAAATAGTTAGAGTACGTCCAAACATTTCATCAAAAAATTCGGTCCGTCGCGCGTCGCAGCTAGACCAACACGTTACCACACAAATTTTAGTTTTTGTTCTTAGGTATATGGTACATTTCGGGAGCTGAACCCGTGAAGAAAGAAAAAAAAAAAAAAAAAAAAAAAAAAAAAAAAAAAAAAAGGTATATGGTACAAATTGTGTTGAATACCAGTGGGGTTAGCATACATTTTGACAGCGACACTTTCGTTTCGGTCGAATGGCCTTGAACAGGCCAAAACGTTCATGTCCAACAAGGGCCGGCCAGAGATAGCCCGGGGCCGAGAGGTCCGGCCCAACAATGTGCGGGAAAATTCTGTGTACTTGTCTTTGTCCGGCCAAGCAAATTGCTCGGCATTCTTGTGCAGGGCATGCCCGGTCCGGGCTATCTCTGGCCGGTCCTTGTTGGACATGAACGTTTTGGCCTGTTCAAGGCCATTCGACCGAAACGAAAGTGACGCTGTCAAAATGTATGCTAACTCGGCTGGGTTCAAATGCGTGGCCCAAAATGCACTTGCCCGGTTTTTAAATTACAGATATATAAAATGTTATTTTAAGCAAATAAAAAATTACATAATGGCAGATAAATTATAGGGTTTAATTAAAAGGGGTGATCCATTTGGTGGGGAAACGGGGATAAACTTATCGCCTTTGCCCGTTTCCTTTATACAGCTGGAAAGAGGTAATTCGTTGAAGGTTTGGACTTGGTCCTTGTAACGTATAGGAATTCTAGGGCTCCTATACATCACAAGAAGTGGAAAGACAGAGAAAGTAGATGAAGAGAAAGGAGGAGATAGATGCTTCCCAGCTAGCTCATGTACCTACATTACTTCAGGGGTGGTTCGGCGATCTACACTACAAGGTCTCACGGGTGCCTGCCAGGAGTAAACAGTTAAAAGCCACTTACATTTTCAATCACTATATTTACACAACACAATTATACTCAAGGTTGATACTACTTTTTAGTCCATTTCTTCTTTCTTCTTTCTTCCTGATGCTTTATTCGAACCACACGTCTGTGGTTCGACCCCAGAGATGAACTAGCACCTAGGTGCCGTAGCTACACGCTCACCAGAGCGCACACAGAAGTCCTGGTGGAAAGTCCACCACCGGAGCCCGAGACGGAGGTCCCCTCGCGGTCCTGCTCTCATCAGTCATGGCGGCAGGCCTTCAGCATGTCACGGCCCGAAGCCGTCGTGGTCAGGTGGCCAGCGCAGCCCGAGGAAGCAGTCCTCGTGCGGCACGCTGCATGGCTCGCAGCTGTCCTGGCTCCGGGCGGCTGGCATCGCACGTCCCGAAGCCCGAGGTCTCACACGCAGCCCTGTAGTCTCGTCTGCTCTTTGTATGACCGATTCCAGACTTCCGATCTCTATAACTTTCCAATCCAGATTAATTGCGTCGCCCTTTGCCCCGCTCGCGGCTATCTGTCCCTTGACGTTTCCAGAGTAGTATATTCCTTGTTTCCTACTTAAACGCCTATTACACTATACAATTTTTAGAAAATCTAATTAGGAACAGTTAAACGCCTATTACACTATACAATTTTTAGAAAATCTAATTAGGAACAGTTAGGAACCTAAGTAGGAAGCTAGCGATCACACTACACTAAATCGGACAGACGCAGGGTTGCCAGATGCCAGATGTTTTTTCTCGTACCAAGGTTGCCAAATATCTCGTACTTTCCGTTACATAATCTCGTACAAGTATAAGTTTAAAAAAAATCATACAATATCCAAAATTTACACTATTCAGTTTGGGGTAGTTTTATTCCCTGAGTTTGGGACTATAAGGCTATCAAAAGAAACAAATAATAAGTGATTTACAATTTAATAGTTATAGTCAAAACCAATACAATTAAAATTATTCATTTATGGAATGATTATGTTCTAACTACTAGCGTGGATAAGTGGCGCGGGCAGTTAACATTAATTAAATTTCGTATAAAAGTGTTTAGTTTTCTCGTATCACGTACAGAGACTGCTAAAACCTCTAAAACTCGTAAATGTAGGTATGGCATCTCCCTATAAACTTCTATTAATTTTAATAAAATTTCTCTTTCGGCAGGCATTGCCGCCGCCGCTGATGGAATAGTTGTCATTTTTACTTGCTCTGTGGCTGCGCGCGCGCTACACGTCTGATGCGAAGCACGGGCGCCTTCCAACTGCCAACTAGTCGTCCTAAATAGGAAGAATCGTAACCTAAATAGGAAACAGAGCGGTCGGGCCTTCCTAACTGTTCTAAATAGGATGCTAACTGTCCTAACTGCAATTACATCTTCCTATTTCCTAAATAGATTTTCTAAAAATTGTATATTGTAATAAGCGCATTAGGAACCTAAGTAGGAAGATGGTAGGAAGCTAGCGATCACACTACACTAAATCGGACAGACGCAGGGTTGCCAGATGCCAGATGTTTTTTCTCGTACCAAGGTTGCCAAATATCTCGTACTTTCCGTTACATAATCTCGTACAGTATAAGTTTAAAAAAAATCTCACAATATCCAAAATTTACACTATTCAGTTTGGGGTAGTTTTATTCCCTGAGTTTGAGACTATAAGGCTATCAAAAGAAACAAATAATAAGTGATTTACAATTTAATAGTTATAGTCAAAACCAATACAATTAAAATTATTCATTTATGGAATGATTATGTTCTTACTACTAGCGTGGATAAGTGGCGCGGGCAGTTAACATTGTTTAAATTTCGTATAAAAGTGTTTAATTTTCTCGTATCTCGTACAGAGACTGCTAAAACCTCTAAAACTCGTAAATGTAGGTATGGCATCTCCCTATAAACTTCTATTAATTTTAATAAAATTTCTCTTTCGGCAGGCATTGCCGCCGCCGCTGATGGAATAGTTGTCATTTTTACTTGCTCTGTGGCTGCGCGCGCGCTACACGTCTGATGCGAAGCACGGGCGCCTTCCAACCTGTGCTTCCAACTGCCAACTAGTCGTCCTAAATAGGAAGAATCGTAACCTAAATAGGAAACAGAGCGGTCGGGCCTTCCTAACTGTTCTAAATAGGATGCTAACTGTCCTAACTGCAATTACATCTTCCTATTTCCTAAATAGATTTTCTAAAAATTGTATAGTGTAATAAATTCAACCTTGAGCGTTGGCAAAGGGAAACTTACAACATACGGCCTATTCCATAGTACATTTTTAAATGTAATAAAACAAAATAACGAATTTCGAGTACGTGTGGTCATCTCCAGCCTACATAGAGTACTAAGCCTATGGAGGGGCCATAGACGGGCTTCCCCTTTCGCCAATTTTTCCCCCTTTGACCAGTTAAACTGACCAGGTGCGCAGTAATAAGTAACCTTAGATTTTGTTGGTATCGTTTAGTGTCGCAAGACAGAGCTCTAGGAAAATAGTTAATTGTGATGTTTTAAATGGGAAAGGCGATCTAGGACGTCAAACTTGCTGAAACATAGTGTTTCCAATCATTAATTATAATTATTATGTTTGTATTTTAACATAATCATCATATAACATAAAATCCGTTGCGACAATAAAACGACAGAAAAATACAGTGGTACAGGGGCTAGTACTAGACGTTTACCTCCCCTCCCGCCAAAATTGGCAGAAAAAATTGTTCGGTGATTTAGCTCTTCCCGTCTCCAGTCTTAAATACTCAAAGCCAGCCTAAGACACCGATCCCAACTCGATTGCGTGTCCACACCAGAGATAAATTCGTTACATCCTTATAGATTAGTTGCCTTGCCTATGCTATATAAAATTAAAAATGTACTCGTATGACCTTTTTGTCCTGTTGACTTTGACAGCTGTCAAATAGAATAAATTTAATTTCGTAAATTTCATCCACCTTCACTATCCAAGTATCCATTCCTCCCGATTTTCCGATTTCGACCAATTTACCATCGAAAAACAAATAAAAAGTCGACGTAGCCAAATAGTTTTTGTTCAAAAATAACTGCCATAAATTGGTCCAGCGGTGGATCGCTAAACAAGTCTGGGCATAATAGAAAAATTCATCATAAATATGAGTAAAATTTTACCGTCCTGTGCTAAGCTGCTTAAAGTAAACACTGTTACGGTAAGTGCTAAATTCTCATTTGTTATGAATTATATTAATGAAAATTAATAAAATATTGTTAAAATTTACATTATAGAAACCAGCCCCGCTTGTGACAACGGCCAAGTCAAAATATAGCACCAAAGCTGAAGCAAATTTTGAAATTAAGGTAATATTCTGCACAAAATATGGTTTTTCACTTGAGATGAATTAAAACATTACATTGGCATTCACTTTAGGTCAATTTAACAAATATTATAGTTCCCTTTATTATTTCAAAACAATATTTTCATTATGTAACCTATATCTAACCTTCAAAATGTCAAGTGCTATCTTCTTACTAACTTGTATTTGTAGGTACCTATTCAATGTTCACATAGAAAATAATATGCCAAGAAGGGATTCTTATTCATATATACAAATTCTTAATAATATGTATATTATAAATAAGTCCCACACAGAGTTTGCCTGTCGTCCTATCAGTCTGCACAGGTAAATCTCAAAAACTTCTTTAGGGATTTTGTTGGGGTTTTCACTAATAGATAGACTGATTCTCGAGGAAAATTTACTGGTATTAGACATGGACATCACATTTAGGAGCTAAGCATTAGTAGGCTTTAGGAGTTGAGCATTAGTAGACTTTCTTTGCATGTGCTGTCTAATCCCTCAGAGATATAACAAAACTACATAGGAAAGAACTGTGTAGAATAAAATGATCTACAAAAAAGTCTATGATAATTTCTATGTTTAATAGATAAATAAGCATATTTCTAGTTGATTTAAATTATTGAAGACCAATATAAATAGAATAGTCTAGCTATTTTTTGAAAGCCTAAGACATGTTTTCAATATTTAACTTTTTTCTTATAATACATTTCAGCCATTTAAGTTGCACAGACTTGAGAAAGGACCAGCAACATCAAGCACACTAACCAGAGAAGATGCTCTCAAATTGTATGAAAAGTTGGCCTTGCTTCGTAGAATTGAGACAGCCGCCGGTAATCTTTATAAAGAGAAGATTATCAGAGGGTTCTGTCACTTGTATTCAGGTATGTTTAAAAATATTTTGTACTGCACCTCATGCTTTATGTGGAATAAGATAGTCAAATCTTATTATTTTGTAAAGAATAAAACTTTGCTTATTTGTTTTTAAGGATTTGAAGCAAAAATTGAGATAGGTTTTTCAACAATGGCATAAAATGTTAAATACTTATTAATACAATATTATATTAGTGTGATAAATAAATAAACTAAACCTAGTTTATTATGTCAATTTAGTTTGAGAGTAAAGAAACTGGTATACTTGGTATAATAATAGTAAAGCAAATACCATCACTGGTGTCTAGAACAGTGTAACAGCACATTACACATACTCAGCAGAAAACATTTAGTCTTTCTCATATTGCTGAACCTTTTAGAAACTGAGGATTACTATATATTATGTATATTGGTTCTCCTTAGGAAGTGTCTTTTTAACCGACTTCCAAAAAAAACTTGATATCTCGATAAAATATGTACCGATTTTGACGACTTATTTTTTTTAAGACATAATAATTTCTCGACATAATCTCACAGACATGACGAAAATCGGTTCAGTAGTTTTTCAGAAATTCAGTAATTAATTTCTGTTTACGGCTGAAAATTATGTATCAGAAAAAGCCTTAGCAAAGGTTGCTATTGACAGGAAGTTGTCAATTTTCGTGACGATGGGCACAGGATTACATTTATTACATTTATTTATTTTATTTATTATTACATTTTTATTTAATTTTCCAACAATATTTTTTTAGTTGTGTTATTATTTTATTATCAAGGCAGCAAAATCACTTAAAAGGGTAAAATAAACCTTTTAAAAAAAAGTGCACCGACTTCAAAAATATCTAAGAAGATAAAGATCTGTTCAATATTATCTATGTTTGTATGTACTGATGAGCGTAGGTTCCTAATGAATTGTCTAGATTAGTGAATTTGGGAACTAAGTTGTTTCTAATTTGGCACCAAAATATTTATTATTTCTTACTTTTCAGTGCAAATTTTTGAAGTCGGTGCACTTTTTCAACTGTGACATTGGCAGAATCATCAAAGCCATAGCACAAAAGAATAGAATAGGGTTACTTTGGAAATGGAACTAGTTTAATAATAGTCCATCCTTTATTTTTAATTTTCAGGCCAAGAAGCGGTAGCAGTGGGCATGCATTCAGCCATGCGTGATGTAGACTCAGTAATCACTGCCTACCGTTGCCATGGATGGACTCATCTCATGGGTGTCAGTGTACTTGGAGTGCTATCTGAGCTCACCGGTCGTAGGACTGGGTGCTCTCGTGGAAAAGGTGGTTCTATGCATCTTTATGCGCGCAATTTCTATGGAGGCAACGGCATTGTTGGTGCTCAGGTATGTGTTTTGTGAGAGACTTTGTTATTGCATAGATCACGTCACGTAAAAAGAGCGCGTTTATCTGTTTATATAATAAACACTTAATTCAGTCTGTTTGAAACTAAAAGAAAGCTCTTATTTCAGTCAAAAAATAAGCATCCAAGGAGGCAATGCAGCCAATCTGTAGATAGTGATTTACAAAAATTTTATTTTATTTTTGTAATTTAGTACCTATTTAAGATAATTTTAATACCTATGTAAATCTTTAAAAAAATCAAGTGTATTATTTTATTATTTTTTTCCCAAATAAAACAATAAATGGCGTACTGCTCTTTTCACATGACACAACAAACAATCTGTCAAAGAATCTAAGTTTAGACATCATAATTTTTATTTCGGTATTTTTCAAATAATTCTAAAATTAATGGAGATAAAAAAAAAATTTATACATAATCTAGGTAGATTTTTAGTAATGGCGGGTGACGCGTTAATTTGCATGATTTGTTTAGCTCTAGCTTCTACACGAAATTAAATAAATAACAAAAAAAAATTTAATATATATTTTTGCGGCCCAAACATGGAGAGAGAAACAAGATTTAAAAAAGTTAATTTAAGGGAAGCGCCTACACATGCAAACTCAGTTAAAAAAAACTTCAATTACTCTGTTTTATCGTAAAATTATTTTCAGGTACCTCTAGGCACGGGCTTGGCGTTCGCCCACAAGTATCGCGGTGATGGCGGTGTGTCGTTCGCGATGTATGGCGACGGTGCTGCCAACCAGGGCCAACTGTTTGAGGTCTACAATATGGCTAAACTGTGGGACCTGCCCTGCGTGTTTGTGTGCGAAAACAATGGATATGGTAATTACTTCTTACTACTCGCAACTTTGATATAATCATCTAGTGGCGAGTGGCGCCCTCTGTAGTGTCTGGGTCTACTGTCAGATCATATTCCGCCATAAAAAAAATAGATTCTACGTCATGACGACCGACGCACCGTCGTGATATGAAGGGGAATCCGGTTTAATCCCGCCCATGCTGTGATAGTTGTGATTAATAAGACCTCACAATTACAAAAAAAATATATAAAAAAATTGTCAATATCACGTTTTCCATAATTTGACACTCTTAATGTTGTATTCCCATACCATCCTCGTGGAAAAGGGTAAATGCTAGTAAATTGTATGTTTATAAGTTTTTTTTTGTAACAGGCATGGGCACAAGCGTAGACAGAGCATCGGCCAGCACTGACTATTACACTCGAGGGGATTACATTCCCGGAATATGGGTGGACGGTATGGATGCCATCGCGACACGGGAGGCGACGAGGTTCGCCATTGAGTATTGTTCTAGTGGAAAAGGTAATGTATGAGGAATTCAAAGCTACTAACTGTTCACTTAAATTAGACAAGGACTGCATAGTTTTTGTCTGAACTAATTTCATTTGGACAAAATTTAATTTTAAAAAACTGATAATTATGTTATTTTTAGAAGGCTGAATCTTTGATCAACTATTTTAACATTATGAATGCGAAATTATTTGTATTTTTTACGTAAAAAAAATTTCCTGAATTTCAGGTCCGCTCGTGATTGAAATGGAGACGTACCGCTACTCTGGCCACTCCATGTCCGATCCTGGTACTTCGTACCGCACAAGAGACGAGATCCAAGAGGTCAGACAGACCCGGGACCCGATCACGTCCTTCAAGGAGAAGATCACCAACGCCGAACTTGTTACTGCTGATGAACTCAAGGTTGGTGTTTTATTTGATGTAAACAGAAGTGGGATATATGCTGATTGTAATTGAATTTTAATTGATTATTTTCATGGTTTATGCCAAGATTCAGTCACATTTATGGTATTCTGAGATAAATATAGGTTATCTAGGTCATTCATTTCTAAGATGTTTAGATGACAAGTGGTAGATGATTATTTATTTGTTGTATTTTTATATACCTTACGACTCCTCGGAACCATGTTATCGGGCCCAGGATACCCACTGAAAGACGAATGTTAGGAACATTATATTTTTCAAATTCTATCCATATTACATGGCTTTTTACACTATTATAATTCCTCCATTACTCCAAATTTTTACAGGAAATTGATACAGCAGTGCGCAAGGAAGTAGATGAAGCGACTAAACAAGCCAAAGCTGAGCCCGAAGTGGAACTTGAGGAGTTGACTGGTGACATAAACGTTAAGAACTACGAACCACATATCAGGGGAGTGCTGCCGAATATCAAGTTAAAGCACATTAATGTTGGCAAACCTGTAAACCTTTAAATTTAGGATTTGACTAGATTCTTTTAAAAAGTATAGTGTAGTAGCGCAATACAAACCTCTTTGGTTGACTAACCTTATTTTGGTGCCATAGCAAAACTTTTTTTATGAACCCCTTTTTAATGGAAGATTTAAATCCTCGAATTGACTCGTAATTCAGCCATTTTCAAAACGGTTACCATAATTGTATTGTCAATATTGTATTTTTTAAGGGATAGTCGTTTTAGATTTTGTTAAAACGATTTAGTGGAACTTTTTGATTCTATTTATTTATGATTTATTTATAGAAGGAAAAGTATCAAGATCAGGATAATATTATTATAATTATACTCGTATTGTAAGGTAAATAATTGCTATGGTCTATTTATGTTTTTATTTATTTTTTCCTTAAATCGTTTAAAATTTAAGCAAAGCACTACCTAAGTAATTAGTTTTATATAGAACTATCACACTATATTGTAGAAAATGTATGTAATTCTAAAATTGTTTATATATAGGTACCTATTTTTTTTATTACTTGTACATTTTGTTGAATTATAGCGGTATGTATACAACCAAGATAACGATAAACGAATATACAACAATTAAATTGTTTTTAAATACTTACATGTTTTATTTATTATTGACACAGTTTATTATTTTTTATATGAAGGAATAACTAACCAAATTTTCATTTGATAATAAACTGAGCTGTGAGTGACAGTTTTACATTTGCAGAAGATAGACCAAGATGCACGAACCAGAAAGATGAGAAAGTCCGATTTCTCAACAAAACCTATCTTGCAATAATATACACGAAACGGACTTTGGCTGTGTGAGTATTATACAAAAACTATTATAAAAAGCAAGTTGTAGCAAGCAATGTTTTCTTAAAATATATAAAATAAACGAAATAAATTATATATGTATTAAAAGAATTAGAGTCCAAAATCGGTTAAAATAACGCGAAAAATTTAGAGCTTTCAGGGCTTCATAAACCTTATGTGTAACTGATTTTTTAAACTATTATTTCGTTTATATATCATATTCAATAAATATCAATCTTTGGAAAGCAATTTGAATTTCGACTCCAAGACAAATATTTATCGCCTAATTTACATCTAGCTGCAGCATGTAATTAGAATGGGGCAAACATGAGGCGGGTTCTTATTTTTACCCTCGTTTATTGGGATGAAATTTAAAATGGACACGTGAAAGGTAGACAAACAAACATACTTTCCCTATTATAATAATCGTGAATGGCTTAATTTATCATAGAACTTATGGCATGTGACTCAGTCTACCCAACTAGGATACAGGCGTAAATATACAATGTATATTTGTAATGTTAAAAACCAGCATATAAAAACATTCAGGGCTCTTTTACTTAACATAGACATTGACATGACATAGAAGTATGGTATATTTGGTATAGTTATATCACAAATTAAAATATTAATAAGTAGGACAAGGATTAAACTACTCTCTACCGAGAATGTAGGATTCACAGGCAAGTAAGCAGGATTTGTAATCGAGTCAAAGGCTACATAGAATCGATTCTTTTTTTATGGCTAAGATGCGTTATTCCAAGCAAGCAACTAAATGTAAAAACAAAAAACGAAATGACACTGACGTTTAGTTGATGGTTGCTTACCGCTTCTATCTTCTTTTTGAGTTCTTTTGATTCTCCTGCAATCATGGCGGTGACAAATATTTCTAAAAAACGCAAAGTATGTTATTTTATACAGTTTTTATAAAGAAAATATGCATTTTATATGAATAACGATGTGTAATTATCGACAATACAAGTGTTTTCAGTTACATATTTCGTAAAACAATCGTGATGATTCCGGATTATAGTGCTTTGTTTTGGTTGTATTTTCTACAAAACCGCTCTTTATCGTAGCATAAATAGCAAATTACATTAAAGAAGTTATATTAATATGTAATACGAGTTACTACAGTATAGTTTGTTTACAATTTCTAAGTGTATTGTCAGCTAATCTGACATAACCTTAAAATTTCAGTTTGTGGGCGATGGAGTCTTCAAAGCGGAACTTAACGAGTTCCTCACAAGAGAGTTGGCGGAAGATGGGTACTCAGGAGTCGAGGTCCGTGTTACCCCAACACGGTCCGAGATCATAATAATGGCCACACGGACTCAAAGCGTGCTTGGAGAGAAAGGCCGTCGTATCCGTGAACTTACGTCTGTGGTCCAGAAACGGTTCAACATTCCTGAACAATCTGTGGACCTTTATGCTGAGAAAGTCGCGACCCGTGGTCTTTGCGCCATTGCACAAGCAGAGTCTCTCCGTTACAAACTTATCGGAGGTTAGTATGATATGATAGCTAAAACAAGAACACATTTGTGAGTTATTATATGCTTCCATATTATGTACTTACCAATAAATGTTTGCTTACTGACAAAACAATAGACTACACATTCCAATATTTGGCATCTGATATAAAAACATTAACAAAACAGAAATAGGTTTGTTTCACTTTATCACTTTCAGATGCACTCTATTTTTAATTAATACTCTAATGTCTGAACAAATCAAGAAACTAATTAGGTACTTAGATTAGTGTGATACATAAACAGACATTTTGTATTTAGTTCGAGTCGGATATTATGAGATAACTTCACAACTATTGGAAGAGATACCCAGTTGTATTAATTTTCCCAAATAAATGTTATTGATCTTATTTGGGCCAATAATGTTCAAAAACACGGGATATATCAGATATACCTTTGAATTTGTGTAAACTTTCAATGGTTGAAGTGTGCACAGTGTACGAAGGTTACAGTAAAACTGTTTTATAATGAAATCCATAGATATAGGTAGGTTAAATATAATAATCTTAACTAACATAATAAATGCAAAAGTTTGTTTGTTCTTTTGTCCTTCTTTCACAGACTTTGAGTATATACCGAACAATTTTTTCTGCCACTTTTGGTGGGGGAGGATTTAAACGTCTAGTACAGTCTTTCTCAAAGTGGGCGATAAAGCCCCCTTTTGGGCGCTGTAGGCCTAGAGGGGGGCAATAAGGGACCCAGAAATAATGAATGTCTTTGTGATTTTTAAGATCTGGTAAAGTGAAAAAAAATTGGGGGGCGCTGAAAAATAATTTATTTTAAAAGTGGGCGGTAGACAAAATAAGTTTGAGAACCTCTGGTCTAGTACGAGCCCCTGTACAGGTCGCGCAACGTAAGATGAGCACAATATAGTACCCACACTAATAGAATTTAGAATTTTAGAGATATACGGACCGATTTTCGGATTTGGTTATTGGCAATTTTGGGTTACAATATCGGCCGATGAAATTACGTGTTTTTGGCGCACGCACGCCTCACACACAAAAATTGTGTGTAGACTGTAGATGTGTTGTTCTGCTCAACTTACGCCGCGCGACCTGTACCACTGTATTTTTCTGTCGTTTTATTGTCGCAACGGATTTTACGTTATATATGATGATTATGTTAAAATACAAACATAATAATTATAATTAATGATTGGAAACACTATGTTTCCGCAAGTTTGACGTCCTAGATCGCCTTTCCCATTTAAAACATCACTATTAACTATTTTCCTAGAGCTCTGTCTCGCGACACAAAACAATACCAACGAAATCTTATATGTCAATGGTCAGTTTAACTGGTCAAAGGGCAAAAAATTGGCGAAAGGGGGAGCCCGTCTATGGCCCCTTCATAGGCTTAGTACACAGCAACAGATTAACGTGCTATACAATTGGAGGACAAGGGATTGACATACAAGGCTACTTTTTAACACAGAAATCCTTCGGATAAATTCTTGTCACAATAACATGATCTTATTGTGAGTGAAACAGCAACTGATCAACTTGATTTTTTTAACAGAGATAGCTGAAAGCTTTTATTTTTTTTTAAATAAACTATTCTCCCCATGTGAAGCCAGGGCAAGTCACTAGTAGACCTATAAATGTAAAATTATTTTTTACATAATTTATAACTATGAATCCTAAATCTCCAGGTCTGGCTGTCCGTCGCGCGTGCTACGGCGTGCTCCGCTTCATCATGGAGTCTGGGGCGCGCGGCTGCGAAGTCGTCGTGTCTGGCAAGTTGCGTGGACAGCGAGCCAAGTCCATGAAGTTTGTGGACGGACTGATGATCCACTCTGGTGATCCATGCAACGACTACGTCAACACCGCCACTAGGCATGTGCTGCTGAGGCAGGGTGTGCTTGGTATTAAGGTGGGTGTTCTATTTTACTTGAGGAAGAGTTAGATGTAGTCCAGTATGTCCCCTAATTGGAGTCAAATCAGCAAATATGTTTAACACTCTCTTTCAAAGCTGTCATGCAATATGAAGAATTAAGACAGAACTATGTTTAAAGTAAACACAGGTTAAACCCTGTTTTGTCTGTATCAAATATCTCACTTAATACTGTATCAAAGTTAGTGTTTGATACGCCATTTTAAATATTATTTTTCCCACTAATGACGAAATGTAAACAAACAAATAAAAATTAAATGTTCCTTTTAAAATTATTTTGTTAACGAACAATATTGACGAAGTATTCGCACGGGTCATCTAGTACTCTTATTTGTATAGTGCACGCCAAGTGGGGGAAGGCGCGCGCGAGTTAAGTTTCTTTTGCTAAAGCATCTGTACCTGTGTTAAGTTGTTTCCACAATTTCAGGGATTGCATTGCATTGTTGTATGCATTCTACTAATTGTGGTAAATAAATAAATGGCATGCAATAATTGTGAGGGATGGCCAATGCTAACTCTTGTTTACTATGTGCCGGACAACAGAACATAGTTTTTGTAATTTTTTCCAAGTTTGCAAAGTGTTTTTTTAACTCTCCACTGAGGGCCAATTAAGTTAATTTTGATAGTAACAGCTAAAGAATGGGATTGAAAATTTGCCTCTAGCTTTAAAAGACCAAAATGTGTAAAGAGAATAACATACTGTTGAAACCCAAAGTAGTAAGGTAGTATGGAGCGCCAATTCTCTCGATCTTTCTTTGCTTCATCCATATCCATACATACACAACACATGGGTTTACCCATTCATGTCTTACCTACCAGTCGCTTATATGTTTATTTTTTTTTATTTTTCCAGGTCAAAATCATGTTGCCATGGGACCCACAAGGCAAGAACGGACCCAAGAAGCCCCAACCAGACAATGTCCAGGTGACAGAACCCAAGGAGGAGCCCGTACCTCTGGAGCCCTCCAGCGACGTGCGATCTCTCGCGCCCGTGGCTGTGCCACCCGCGCCCGCTGTGGCTGTCGCTTAGGTTATAAGCATTAAAAAAATGTAAAAATTGTTTTGGTTTTTGATTTTTTTAGCTGTAGTTCATTGTCCTCTACAAGTTTTTGAAGCAACTTATTTCCGGTAGCATAAGGATTTTACCATTGTGGGAGTTCAGGGAGTGTGGGAGGAAGCGGAGTAGTGAGCGAGGAAATATTGCTTAATTTTCCTGAGTCGTTCCCATTGGTTCCGACAATCTGCCCCCTATTCGTATCTCTGTTGCTAACAAAAACGATTAATAAATCTGACAGGCCGAGAGTGCCGTGCACGTTTGCTCTTCTGCCAAATTTTCCTTGCTCACTGCCCTGCTGAACTTAAAATTAAATAGGTATCTTTTAAAATTATTACAGGTAAATGTAATGTATTATTTTTTTACATTTAAAAAATGTCTACGGACGAACGTCGCAGGGACAAAAAGTACATGGCTGTCAACCAAGACAATTATGAAACAATACCTTTGAGTATTGTATTTACCAAAGGAGACGTAAATGGTGTAAATCACCGAACAATTTTTTCTGCCACTTTTGGCTTGGGGGGGGGGAGGTAAACGCCTAGTACCACTATATTTTTCTGTAGTTTTATTGTCGCAACGGATTTTACGTTATATGATGATTATGTTAAAATACAAACATAATAATTATAATTAATGATTGGAAACACTAAGTTTGACGCCCTAGCTAGATCGCCGTTCCCGTTTAAAACATCACAATTAACAATTTTCCTAGAGCTCTGTCTCGCGACAAAACAATACCAACGAAATTTAAGGTAGCTTATTACTGCGCACCTGGTCAGTTTAACTGGTCAAAGGGGAAACAATTGGCGAAAGGGGAAGCCCAGCTATGGCCCCTCCATAGGCTTAGTACTCTATGAACAATACCTTATATTTGGTCAAAATAAAAAAAAAACCAATAAAATTTCAACATAAGTAATATTATTATTTTATAAATCCTAGATACAAATCACCAAAACCAAGTGCATGATGCAACAGAAACTTTACAGTCTTTAACTTAATTATAGAAAATAAGGAAACATGATGTTAAGTATTTTGGAATGACCGACCACAAAAAGTAAAAAAAAAAAATTAGTTGCCTAAATAAACCAATAGTAAAGAGAAATGCTTTCAAGGTATATTCACACAATAGTGATCCATTAGCGGGCTAAACCGTCTGATAGAGCGAGACAAAAGTTAAAACTGTCCATACCATTGGTGGATTTTACTTTTGTCTCTGTCTAACTGACGGATTATCCCGCTGACTATTTTTGTGTAAGTAATATTTGTTCAATAAAAAAAAATCGTAATTACAATACACAACAATAATTGAATCTGTACGGTGCTAAAAGTTGCCAACATTTATATTAACAATTTCGTCGATGTGTATGTGGTAGATTTGAATAAAATCTGTCACAAATGCTTGCTGCAAGCTTAATTAAAAATTAAAATGACAACGGATCCGCCATTGACACCTAAGCCTGTATCTGCCAAGTGTTTTTGTTCTTAATTTATTTAACGGCAATGGTACTGTATTGTCCCGAACGAAGCCTGGTTCGCAGCTTGTATTACCATGACGATGCAAGGTCACTATGTGTGAATTGTCCTTTAGGTTAAAATTTAAACAATCTTAAATTACTACCGTTACTTAATTACTTGGACCAAATATGTTCATATGAATGTATAAAAATTGTATAAATAAACACTTCAACCCCTTAACACAATAATCCATTACAACCAAATTAATACTAAATTGCATGCTTGTTAAAATCGCGATTTACAAATACATACATAAATCTGGTGATTCTTACAATTTATTGCATTTATTTACATCAAAACTGTAAAAATAAAGAATCTCCTCAATACAACATAACAATTCACTTTATAGCATTTACACCAATATTTCACCAAACTAAACACATCAAATACAATTATTTTTCGATTTAGTAATAAAACATTAAAATCACATTAAAATACTAACTCAAGATATGGTTTAGTATTTTTATTGTATGATACAATATAATTATTTTACACCCTGTAACAAATTGCCATTTAATATTATTATTAGATATTGCTATTCGACTCACAACTTGTAAGTAAGGCTCAGATCAAACAAAAAGTCAAGACGGCTAGACCGATAAAAACGAGTGAATTCTTTAAATACTCCATTGAATTGAATGCGAAATTAACTGTGTTTGCTTGTTCGAGTTGTAAAATGGTTACAACTGATCGAAATATGTATTATTGATTAGGTATATTCACGAATAAAGCCGGCCTGAGTCTGTTACTCGCGGCGCTCCGTCTTGATTTTTATTTGGTCCGAGGCAAATAGGTTAAGAATTAAGATTCAGAAATGACAACAACAGGCTAATATATTAGTGTAAATGGGACTTCTAATTTCATTAACAACGCCAAAATCCACTTAAAAGTTTTATAATTTGGCCACGAATATATGAAAAAAAAACTCCATTATTTTCAGTTTAT
Source organism: Nemapogon koenigi (assembly GCA_963924495.1). Classification (NCBI taxonomy): domain Eukaryota; kingdom Metazoa; phylum Arthropoda; class Insecta; order Lepidoptera; family Tineidae; genus Nemapogon; species Nemapogon koenigi. Next base: position 3,322,179 of record OZ004650.1, read on the forward strand.
CTAAACTTACAGAAAATTGTAAAAGTTTGCATTTATTTGTAAATATAGCTCATTTGTAGGTAGTTTCATATTTTTAATTATAATACAGATAAAAGCGAATGACAAATGTCCATATCAATTAGGAAAACAACTTTTACATTTGAATACAAGCCAACCACTTAAGCAATGGTATTCAACTAGCTCACACAATATTGTCGTCTATCACAAAGTTAAGAACTAAAAATAATTATGAAGTATGAAAACTAAGCCGAAATGTATGGACTTAGAACAAATTTGTGTCAGTAAACTTTTGATTAGAACATTTTGGCATTAAGTACACCATTTTATAGGTGTACTTTTGGTAAGGGGATATCAGTGTTAGTGCGATCTCTATTCTCTTATATGTTGAAGCGAGAGGCAAATATAACTGTAAAGTAATTTTGGACAAACGTCATCAAAAATTTTACAATATTCGTGAGCAAATTACAACAGAAAAAATTGTATAGCAACACACAAAATGTAAATATAATTACAAATTCAATATGGAACAATATAATTTGTACTGGACGTTACATTTAATGAGGTACTATATTCTGAAGTGATCTGTCAAAACAAATTGGTGCAGTGGCTGTAGCTAGTCAACAATATCAGTGTTGTTATCTGAAAAAGAAATTATCAAAAGTTGGCATCGTTTAATAATTTTTAGATTAGTTAGGCTTCATGAGCGCTTCAAGTTAAATATCTCTTCCAAAAAACGCAATTTATTCAATTTGAGTTCAAATAGTGAGTAAAATTGTCATAAGAATTGTTGAATTCTGAATAATTTCCGGGATAAAAAGTAGCCTATGCCTTTTAGCAAAAAAATTACGTCGATTCGTTGCTGCAATCTTTTTTTTTTAAATAATAATACAAATAATAATAAATTCCGCATTTATATTACTAGCTTTTTTTTTTTTCTTCACAGGTTCAGCTCCCGAAACCGTGTTACAGTTCCAGGGTACCCAGCGGAAGACCAAGTCTCCCTCGTTTAGCCGATGGTATTTGTGAGGCTATACCTATGAGTGGCTAGTTCTGTTGAGATATATATTTAGATGGAAAAGCCTCCAAGTGTGGTTTGTCGGATTATGTACATAAGTTTTTAATTAAAAAAACCCATTGGTACATGGCCGGGATCTGGGATCGAACTCGGGGTCACCAGTTAACACCAGACGTCTTATCTATTATTACTAGCTGCACCGAGCAATGGCAGTATAACCATACACCTAGGCTGGAAGAGGCTACAGCGAGCATGAATACCTAAACAGTCACAAAATGTCTGGTGCAGAAGGCAAGGGAAAACCACTGCACTATTCTTCCCAAGAAAGTTAACCATGGCGAGTCAATACACGGTGCCTCGCGCTGTGGACCGCCATGATTGACCACGACTGCTCTGTCAAGAGCACCACGACTGAGAAGAGAAGTAGCTGCACCTGGCGGTTGCACTCGCGTCAATACTTGTTACTGCTCCGCCCCTTTGGGTTGTAAAAAATGGCAGACCCGGAGATGACATTTTTATGTAAAGAGATTGGGTATAAAAGGAGTGATCCACTTGGCGGGTAAACGGGGATAGTTTCCCTCTTTACCCGTTTCGCTATCGACTGTCATTGTAAAACCGGTTTTTTACCGCGGGAAAGAGTTGATCCAAGATTTCAAGAGCGTTTATTGATCTCTGCATACCCAAAGGCATTGAGTTGAGCTGATGGGCGTGACGGCTCTCACGCTCGATATTACCCGGACATTATAGAATATATACCATTCAAGCCTTAGTCGTAACGTGATGTTATTTAGCCCTAAACCTTCCTCAAGGATTTGGCTATCAAATGCAAAAATATGTTTTCATAATCAAACATAAAATGACAGAGATAAAGCGCGTCAAAGTTTGGGAGTGGGGGCTGACGTCACGCCTTACTAAAAATTGTACTAAGGCGTGACGTCACGCGGAACTTTAGCGGGCTATATCTTCATCATTTTTTGTTTAATTGACAAAAGAAAAAATACGTGTCTAATATTTTCTGATAATCTAACTGACGGACTAATAATAATTTTTTAGCCATCATGCCTATTTCACTTACTGCTGCGGCTGTTGTTCTAGAGGCGGCGCCAAGCGACAAACGAGCTGCACCCCAGTCAACAAAGCGGACGAGATCGGTGCTGGTAGTCCAGGCTTGGCTGCCGTCTGCTCAGCAAGTACCCTCAACTCGCGACAAGTGTTCCTTGTGTATGGGTTACGGCGAGATGCGTAGCGGGACGTGATGAAGTAGTAGTAGACGAACGGGGTCAGGAGGCCGCAAAAGCCGCTGGAATTTTAATGATGATGATAAGCCATTGTGGGGCGTTTGTTAAGGGTGAAGTTTACGTGACTAATTGGTTCGGGGTCTTAATATAATATAATAAGATAGAGACTTCATTTTCACAAATTATATGTATTACCGCGGTAAGAAAGTAAAGATTTTTAAAAAGTCGGTAAGCATAACTTACATAGCTTTGCTCTTTGCGTGGCTCAAACACTCTTGTAAATTTGTTTTACTACTACCTTTCACTATCAGCACTCATTCGCACAAAAAACAGAGTATGAACGCGGACTGTATGTATCCCATACTAAAAGCGGTTTTTGATGTGAAACATCTACGCGCCCGTTAGACTAGGGTAAAACCAAGACGTCTCAAATTTCAGGAGACGCTTGGTTTTGGCCTACGCCGTCTGCGCCTACCGCTGTGCGCACGTAGAGGGGATAACGCGTTGTCATGAGGCAATACCAAGCGTCTCACACTTCGGAGTCGCTTGGTTTTGGCCTACGCCGTCTGTGCCTAGGGCTGTGCGCAGGTAGAGGGAAAAACGCGTGGGCATGAGGCAAGACCACACTTCGGAGACGCTTGGTTTTGGCCTACGATGCGTGCGTCTGGTCGTGTAGTTCTTCGTCTAACACAATATATACTAATTTTGATGTTTCACATCTACCGGGTGTCCCCTGACCCACTCTTTTTGGAAATGTTTGATTGAGGTTGAGGTTTATGGTAGCCCGCTCCTTTGGGTCGTAGTCTAATAACCTTTCTAGATAAATATTCATTCTTCGGTCCTATCTTTTGTGCAAAAAGTCACGTAAACCCATTGCCCCGTTTTGTAGTGAAAGAAGGACAAACAAACAAACTTTCGCATAATACCCCTGCCACACACTCGTCGAGATCGAGTGCGGAGAGAGAGGGCAACATCGCGGCAGCGCGAGGAGCATAGTGTGGCAGGCATATTATAATAATAAACAATATATGCAGAAATATAATATAATATAATGCTGTTTTAGTTCCATCACTTACTTATGGAAGCGAGACTTTACGCTGGTTTGGGCACGTTGAAAGAATGAAGGATGAAAGATTGACTAAAAAGGTTTATATGGCTGAAGTGAAAGGAAATGCTGACAGAGGACGACCTAGGTGTACTTTTATTGAACATATAAGTATTGATCGATGAAAATATTAAAAGTACACACAATCGCCGAGCATGTATGAATATAAAAGAAGCGAAAAAGATATGTCAGGATCGTAACAAATGACATCCGATTGTCTCTGCCTACCCCTCTTGGGATGAAAGGTGTGATGATAGATAGATAAGCTCAGTATATACTTACAAGAAGGCCATAACAACAACAACAGGGAACAGTATAATTTCAGCTAGAGCGGCGGCACGCAAAATGTTCCTCGATTGGAACTCTACCAGCGATATCAATAGACGAGCGACCCACATGGAATTTTGTCCCAAGGTCTGAAAAGAAAAAAAAATTGTATGGGGATAAACTATTCCCAATTTCTCTGTAAATAATCCACATGTGTCACTGTAATTTAGCATATAGTTACTTATTCAACATATCTAAGTGAAATAGCCGTTATTTTTTCAATTGGTTTTATTGAATAGGAAATATGGGTGTGTAAACGCGTTTTTTGTCGGTTACAAATATCTCTGTATCAAAGTTAATGTTTGATACGCCATTTTGAAGATTATTTTTCCCTCTAATGACGAAAAATAAAGAAACTTATCAAAATTAAATGTTTATTTTAAAATTAGGCTAATTTATTTTGTAAAAGACGCCATCTGTCGGAGATCGGTTGAACTAACGGTGTGAAGGTCATCTAGTATTGCCATATTTCACAAAAACCAGTTCTGTCACGTACTAGATAAGGTAGACTCGCCCACAAGTCTTTACAACAATAGGTTTTAAATTAAAATCTGCAATACACTGCACGGGAGTTCATTGTTGCTGTTAAAGTTTTTATTTTCTCTCCCGATCCCATTCACAGAGCCATATACGGGCAATGCAATTTTTTCTTTATTTTCTACGAATCACTTCAGGATGTGGAAATGAAACTAAAAGCACATTATAGTTTAAATACTCTCTATAATCCCTGAAAATTTCATCTAAAGCCATTGGCCAGTTGTGTAGCCTATACATTGGGACAAACAGACACACACTATTTTCAAATAGCATATCAGATTTTTTTTTATTTGTATAGTATTTGAATGTATACTTACATCTAAAATTGTCAGGGAATAAGATGCGGCGTGAAGCATTGCAAATAAGAATATGGGCGTCAGTATCACTGTATAATGGAGTTAAGAATTTAATTTTTTTACATAATATATACAACAATTTGAATACCTACCTTATAATTACTTATCGATACTTCGCAACTGAGAAGTCGTGGGTTCGATCCCCACATCCGACCAATGGGTTTTTTTTATACTAAAAAATCTATGTACATTATCCGACAAACCATACAAAGAGGCTTTTCCAACAGAGTTGGCCACTCGTTAGGTATAGTCTCAAAGTCTTCGGCTAAGTGAGAAAGACTTTGTCTTCAGCTGGGTACCCTGGGACCGACACCGGTTCCCGGGAGCTGTAAGGTAACCCGTGAAGATTTTTCTTTTTTGTAGTACATTTTATTTAAAATCTTTCCTACATCATTTTGTTATATCTTTGACCGATTAGACAGCATACGCCATGAAAATATGCTGAAGTTAACTTTTCCCCGACCGACTTGATTCACTTATACTGTTAAAGCTTAGCTCCTAAACATGATAGGTCCATGTTTAATACTCGTAAATGAAAAATACTCGTGAAAACCGCAATGTTTTAAAATATGCAGTGACAATTTGACACTCAATTCCTCCTATTGCTTTTTATTTTATTTATTTTTTATTTTTTTCTTACGCTCTTATAATATTGAATAATTATTCAATTAAAAAATTTACATGTAACAAAAAACTTTCACCAAACAACTTGAGCCAAAAAGTGGTTAGAGTGCGCTCCATATTAATGTATGGGCGTCCTCCTCACTCCTCTAATCAAAGCTATATTTCTCTCTCGCTCGCATTTGACCATTTAAAAAAGGATACACAAATTCGGCGACACATTCATGAATATCAACGAGTAGAACAGGTAATGGGCGCTGTCTTCCAGGAAAAACTTGGCTAGAAACTCCCGGGAAAACGAAATATCCCGGGCCGGGATACGCTGGTGCAACCTCAGGGCGCTTGTTGCCGCGTTACCTAACAGCGCTTTGTGAAACGCACTCGTAGGGCTGGAAGGGGAAAAAAATTATAAATAAAAAAATTGTGTTTAGTTAGGTATATACCTACTAATCTATGAAAGATAGAATACACACGGTGTGGCCAGATACACCAGTAACAGAGTCCACTTTTTGCCAGTTGTCCATATTGAACAGAACAGTTGACAAGCCTGTTGCTGCACTTAATGGACCTAAATGTGTCACTTCTTTAATAGACGTAAATATCTGTTATTTTTAGAAGTGCGGACAGCCGACGTTACGTACCCTCCGAAGCACGAGGAGTCGATTAAAACACATATAAAGTATAAATACATTTTTAATCAAATTTTTCAGTAAACCTGATTTATTTACGAAACTAAACAGTATATAATATTGATTTTAAGGATATAGAAAAAAAATCCTAAATACACCTTTATGGCTATAATATATGTAGAGGGTACAATTACAAAAATTGTGTGTGTGTGTGTAAAAATATAAAAATTACTTACTTATTAAATAAAGGCAGCACATATCCAATGGTACACAGTATTGTCAAAATCCTAATACCCCATAGGCTTACATCTATTTTGTTCGCTACAACATGAGCTTTTAGTGCTGGCAGTCCTTTCGGCGCTGATTCACCATCACCTTGATTGTCCATTATCTGAAAAAAGGGGAAATTGTTTGTATTGTTGTTGCTAGATTATTTATTTTAAAATGTGTTTGTTTTGAATTGCTTTAAAATTCATTCCCAATTTCTCTGTAAGTAATCCACCTGTGTCACCATATACAGAGTCTTTCTTTCTCTATGGCATCCTCCTTATTTTGGAGATAGGAACATACATTCTTTGTGGACTTCAGCTCTTTTCGTATCGAGTTAAAATTGGCATACTCTGTGCGTACTTTCTAAAAAAATTAAACAATTTTTTTTACAAAAATCGGTACAGTTTCATGTAAGGATACATTCATTGGATGTAAGGAAAATAGTTGTGATGGTATAAGTTAGTTTTTAATGATTACTTCACTCTTTTTTCTTTCTTCAAGGGGTTGCCTTACAGCTCCTGACGTGTTACGGTTCCAGGTTTAGCCCATGTACCAATGGGTTTTGTAATTAAAAACTTATGTACATAAACCAACAAACCACACTTAGAATGATTACTTTTTCATACAAATTGTGCAATAACTAGTCTAAATTCTTAGTACAGCCCTCCTGTATTTAAATCTAATCTGAAATATACTGCCCTATGCCCCAATCATTAATTTTAACCAACTTTTACCATCACAACTATTTTCCTTCCATCCAATGCATTGACCCTTACATGAGACTGGACCGATTTTTGTAAAAAAAATAAATTTTTTTAGAAAGTAAGCACTTGACCAGACAAACAGAGCTGAATTCCACAAAGAATGTATGTTCCTATCTCCTCTAGAAAATTAGGCTGCCATAGAGAAGAAAGACTCTGTTATATGCAATATGATCATAGTCTGGCCATATTGGACACTAGATTTCCGCCCCCGGCTCCACCTGTGGATTTTGTCGAACAATATAAAATATAGCCTATGTCACTCAAGGATATCGTAGCTTTCTATGCATGAAAGAATTTTTAGAATCGGTTCAGTAGTTTAAGAAATTACCCCCTAAAACCTCACAAATATGGACAGTGTTACTGGTATCTCTGGCCACATCACAAGATAAGCTAACATCTAAAAATATTGGCAAGCCTCAATGATATACTATATAAAGCAAGCCTCATGTGCTGCACTCAGAAACTGTGGCTATTTTTAACACAATAAAATATAACCTATTACTTAGGGATATCATAGCTTTCTATTCATGAAATAATTTTTTGAATCAGTTCAGTAGTTTGAGAGATTACCTCTATTTAATATTAAGTAGATAGGTCAGATAGGTGACATTTTGTTAGGACATTTGAGATTACTGGTTTTGTATTGATTTTCCTTATATAAATATTTCCTTATATTTTATTATACATTATTGTAGATGAGGTTATTTTTTAATTTCTGGATATTTTCAAATTTACTAATTTGTGTCTGTTTAGAGCAGTTTCAGAAAAAGGATGTGTGGATGGAAATTTTGTTTAAAAGAGTCGGAAGGACTTTCCTAACAAAGCATTTCCTAATTCAAGTTTATGCCCCCTTATCATCTCAATCACCTTCTTATCACTTCATAGTAAAGACAGCAAATCATGGAAACGCCTAGTTTTGAAGATAATCAGTATTAAAAAAAAATCTAGAAATAACCACTATCTTATATAGAGATATGTCGAAAATTGCAGAAGACGGGAAGTTGCAGAAACCAACAATTTGTGAGAAAATCAATGTTGAAAAACATAACCTCAAAACCAGAAATATCATATATTTTAGGTAGAGATACAATTCTAACTTAAGCTAACTCTTAAAAAAATATATAATATAATTTTTTATTTATGTCTCAAGAAACTAAAAACCACTTGGAAGGTTCAAGCTTGTTCTTCTTACATTCACACTTTGCTCAAATTCATTAATAATCAGTATTATTCAAGTGATGCATTGATTGGAAAGCCGAGCCGAAGAGTCTTCTACATTCAAAGTAAAGATTTAAGATATATGTTACTTGAAATAATTATACTACTCTTGCAATAGAATAAAATGAAAAAAATATATCATACATTACAATGACAGTCAGAGGTAAACAGTTACACAGCTGCTTCAGACATCATTTTAAATGGATATTTATAACATCAAACTTGTTCTATTAATTACCTTCATTATCACATAAACAATTGTTTCAATAAAAAGGAAAATGCTACTTATAAGAAAAAATCTATACTTAATACAGATTTTACTTTAGATCCAAACTCATAGCATACTTAACCTAACCTACTTATTCAACATGGAACCCAATATTTTGGATATATATAAACTTGGGTAGGTAGCTGATGTTAAATTCCCCGAGAATTAGGTTATCAAATGCAAAAATATTTTTTTAAATTGGTAGAGTAGTTTTTGAGTCTGTAGAATACGAACAAACAAATAAACAAACAAAGAAATATAGATTTTTATATATTAGATATGAATATTTATTGCTGACTAGACTTTCCGGGATATATACGAACAATATAAAATATAGCCCATGTCACTCGGGGACATCGTAGCTTTCTAATGTGAAAGATTTTTTAAGAATCAGTTCAGTTCTTTTTGAGTTTATTCATTACGAACAAAAATACAAAAAAATAAATTAGATTATAGATAAGAACTTATAGATTTTCTATATGCATAAGGTTAAAGTTTTCTTCGCAATAAGAAAATCATAAAGATATATGAATAATAAATAAAGAGAATACGAGTCAAGGTTCACAAGGAATAAAACATTGTGCAGTTAAGAAAAAGTACAAAGTACCGTTTATCATAACGTGTCAGGTTATATGGGTGGAATCAAATTTAACTTAACCTTGGAAAACTTCGATTCTTAACAAAATACAAGTAAAATTTACATAAGGACGTTACCAACATTAATTACGGTTGCAAGAGGAAAACTCGTTTACGTATAATAAAGGTGAAGAAACGTATGTTGTCTACATGTCCATTATGACATTACCAATTAAATAGGCCTTATATATACACAAATACTTACATGGTGTAAATAGGTACCTAATATATGTCTTTTACGTTATTTTATTAATATTTACCTAAATATTAAAATGAAATAGCAATTTTTAATAAAATAAATTAAAATGTCACAGCCCGCAAGCACTCAGACAAGAAGGCAATGGCAGGGATGCCAGCTGAAAAAAAAGATAACTAAATAAATTTGTAATGTCATTTTACCTGTGATACCAGCTAAAAAGAACTCGATTATGTATAAATTATGTATCGATTACTTCTTGTTCTTGTAGGTTTATTTTGCCACTAATCCACATAAACGATTCTAAATAAAAATACGAAATACCTTAAAATACATTAAACAATCAACAAAACTATTATTTTTGAAGTGAAGAATTTACTTAGACAAACTTAGTACCATTTTGAACAATTCCAACTTACTATCGCCTTAGTTGGAATTGTTCAAAATATCTTCAACACCAGCTGGGTTAGCATATATTTTGACAGCGACACTTTCGTTTCGGTCGAATGGCCTTGAACAGGCCAAAACGTTCATGTCCAACAAGGACCGGCCAGAGATAGCCCGGGGCCGAGAGGTCCGGCCCAACAATGTGCGTGCAAATTTGCTATGCCGGGCAAAGACAAGTACACAGAATTTTCCCGCACATTGTTGGGCCGGACCTCTCGGCCCCGGGCTATCTCTGGCCGGTCCTTGTTGGACATGAACGTTTTGGCCTGTTCCAAGTCCATACAAACTTTTTCTTTGTGTAGGTAGGTATATCCGGCCCCCTGAAAGGAAAAAGGTCGGGATTTCTTTACATGTTTGTTCTTCAATACAGACAAGACAATGATATGTATGGAAGAACCTTTGGACGTAGGACTTCTCCATCGGGAGATATAGGCAATTTTAAACTTTAGGGATGAAAATAACCAGCTACCGAAAAAAAATTTTGGATTCTTCTACTTAATTTCGTAATACTTACTCGACTTTATCGAACTGCAAAGTATCAACGACGGGCGAATTATTGTCAGGGTCTCCCACAGATCTTTGTGGGGTCTCCATACAAGAGATCTCTCCGTTTTATTAAGCTATATACTTACAGGCGTTTGTTGGCTCTAGCTAGACCAAGGAATATACTACCAGATCGAACAAACTTAGACAGATCAGTGAAGTACTTATTCAATAATTTATTCTTAGATTAATATTTTCTTATACCGAAAAATTTTTTTACAAGCGATTCGCCCATCCCGTAGGGCCCAAGTCTTGAGTTCCAATTTTTCGTTCCCTAAAAATCTGATTCGGACTAATACGAACATTTAAAAAATAATTAACTAAATCGGTCCAGCCGTTCTCAAGTGATGCGCTTACCAACGAACAGCATTTCATTTCAGGGTTCCGTAATCAAAGGGTAAAAACGGAAACCTACTAAGGTTCCGCTGTCCGTCTGTCCGTCTGTCACCAGGCTGTATCTCATGAACCGTGATAATTAGACAGTTGAAATTTTCACAGATAATGTATTCTACTACAAATGTAGGTACATTACAATATAAATTACTAAGTTATTACAATCTAAATGATCTAAATGTTACCTAAACTAAACTATAATATATATAGCACTAACTCTTCGGTTATTGAACGTCCTACATACCCCTTGAATAATAATTACTGCCGTGTATATTTGATAGAATGGGTAGAACTAATAAGATAATGTCTCATTGCCATAGATTTGATAATACTGCACATATGCGCATATTCAAAGGGTTGCCAAAACTTATTACAGCATTTCAGACTTCTTCAGTTAGCCAAGTGGCGACGAAAGCAGTGGACGTTTTTATCGCTTCCTTTTAATTTTCGGCGGGAAATCGTAAATTTATCTTGTGGCACATCCTTATGATTAGTGAAATTTCTGAAGGCACCTTTCGTTGTCCATATAGATTGTGTTTTGGGGATAACAACTTTTATAGGATAAGGGGTGAGTTTAATTTTTTAATTATAAACTTTCAGTTAAATGTAAGAAATTAATTAATAATGACAATTCCATTTTCCTGAAAATCTGAATTGTGAAATTGTTTCAAACATTTTTTCTTACAAAAGCTATTTTAATTGTGTGACCTAATTTTTTCATTCATTTTTTTAATTCAGGGCCTGTAAACGAGATTTTTAAAATAACTTGAAATGGCCGACAAGAAGCTTCTAGCTTTATTTATTTTATGACAAGGGAGGCATATTTATTATTCTTTAATTAAAATTAATCTGTGGTATAATTATTTGAGTTGAAACGTTTTACGACTAGGTATTAAAAGTTGGAACTTTTTTTTTTTTTTTTTCTTCTTCACGGGTTGCTTTACAGCTCCCGAAACCGTGTTATGGTTCCAGGGTACCCAGCGGAAGACCTAAGCCACTCGTTAGATATAGCCTCACAAATACCATCGGCTAAACGAGGGAGACTAGGTCTTCAGCTGGGTACCCTGGAAGTTGGAACGTTGTTGATGTAAATCCAGGTCCAGGGTATATTCGTACTCGTACCTAAGTATATAATAATAATCTAAATAATAAAACGGTCGTGTCGCTGATTGACTGACAATCAACGCACAGCCTGAACCACTGAAGATGTAAAAATGAAAAAAGAGGTGTAGGGTGTAGAGGTGCACGAAAAAATATTTTTTCGAAAATCAACCCCTAAGGGGTGAAATGGGGTGTAAACGTTTGTATGGAAAACCTTATTCCCTAAGTGTATCAACTTGAAACTTGGTACAAATACTTTTCAAAACAACCCTCAAGGTGTTACGGGGATGTTAAATTGTGTATGGAGAATTTGTTTCAAAAAAAGCTTTCACGGGGGACTGGAATATCAGGTACCTACAACTTCTGACTCACGGGGCAATTACCCGTAAAAAATAAAAGTAAGGGAACACTCTTTTCGTATTTACATAAATTATGTCTCTATTCCTAATACAACGCGTATGAAGCCGCGGGTAGTAATCCTAACTAATATTATAAAATATGTTTCTTTGTGCTTCTTTCACGTATAAACGGAGCAACGAGTTTTTTGTAAAGTTGGTACCTACTACTTTTGTACCCGTGCGAAGCCGGAGCGTGTCGCTAGTATTAATTTTTTCAAGTTTGATAAAAGTATTATGTAGGTATTTTTATTTGCAGTAAGTGTTCCTAACTGAAATAGAAGTTTCAACTAATCTATCAACTTTTTTTTATAATAATATATTTATTTAATTTAAAATGTATAATAAAATTTATCAATTATCCATATGCATACTAATATCATAAATGAGAAAGTAACTCTGTCTGTCTGTATGCCAACCTAGTTACGCTTTCAAGGCTAAACCACTGAATCGATTAAAAGTAAAGGACTTAGGCTACTTTTTTTAAATAACAGCTAGGACATAAAAGTTAGTATGGGCCAACAGCTAGTTTTCTATAAAAAATCATGAAAAATTCAACAATATTTTGCAATTCAAAAGTAATCCTAAAATAGAAAAAGATGGGATTAAAACTAAATTCAAAATTCCGTAATTAGTGAGGAAAAAAATCATAATACTGGAAATCGATATACCTAGGCAATTAGGCATATAATGAATTGCGTGACACCAAAACTCATTCGCTTGTACGGGAAACCCCGTCATTGTGGCACCAGACGGGACGAACTAGGCGCCTTGTTGGTGCATTCATTACTTTCAGGGGCACATATATTTTTATAAATAAACTAGCGACTCCGCCCCGTGCTTGGTTGGCCTCCAATTTGAATACCTACATAACCTACCTACCTATTAGAGATAGATATATACCGCGGACTTCCTCGTGAAAGCCGCATCAAAATTTGTCCAGTAGTTTTTGCGTGAAGATGTCAGACAGACAGACCGACAGACAGAACTCTGCGGGGGACTTTGTTTTATAACATGTAATAGTAAAAACTGATGATGATTTTAGAAATGTTGTAACACGAATTATAAGTATTAAAAAAATTACCAAAATGCACTAGTCGCCACTACGATTTTCGATTTCTCTGGGATGCCATCATCAGATCCTGGTTTCCTTATCATTGTACCACCCTTGGAATAGCTCCTTTCCAATAAAAAAAGAATCATCAAAATCGGTTCACAAACGACAAAGTTATCCGGGGAACACATAAAAAATATACGGTTGAATTGAGAAACCTCCTCCTTTTTTTTGAAGTCGGTTAAAAAGACTGCAAAGATTTAATTAAAATTTTAACACATGTATAATATTAAATAAATAATATATTTAAAAACTATCAAATTATAAAAATAATACCTCTTCCAGAACCTCTCCAACCCTGTGGTATTGATCCTAAAACACTGGCTGCGTTACCTTGGTCCTCTGAGCGAGGTAAGAGCCAGCCTTGGTCACCTGAGGAACGAATGAAACTGCAAATTGAACTGCAAAGATTGTTTAGTATAAAAAATGTATCTTCAAGACTAAAAATATGTTATAATGTAAATAATTCCATAAATTGAGCAATGGTTCAAAATTAAGTTAGTTATAGCCTCACAAATACCATCGGCTAAAAGAGGGAGACTTGGTCTTCCGCTGGGTACTCTAGGACCGTAACACGGCCGTGAAGAAAAAAAAGTAGAATCTATCTATAGTATATTTAGATAGGTAAGTACTTACATCATTGGTAGATTATAGGACAGACAACCTTTCTTCGAAGAATAGAATGTATATATTAAATATTGAGACTAATTTAATAACTTCAAAATAATCGATTCATTACATCGAGTTATTAGAATAGAGTTGTCTATTTAAGGCATCTCTGAAAAATAGCTTCTTGAAAACTTCTTTAGTTTTGTGAGCGATTTGTTTTCGGCACAAGTCCACCCGAGTATGCTCGACCCGAGATTATCCGGGCAAGAACTCGTGTCGGGCATTTTTGGCTGCGCATTTCTGGCCGGCAAATCTTCGGTCTGGACACAGATACATTTATATGTGAAATGATCGCTAGATATGGCATTATTATACGTTATATACTTATAAAATAAAAACCACTGTTATTCATAGTTCTAAGTGTTTTTCTTACATGTGTATCCAACATAAATATATTTGCCAAGTACTAGGTACCTGATAAAAAGTATAACTACCTATCTATACATTTCTTAAAATATCACAGCTATCTATCCGCTTAATTGGACCGGGCTGGACCATACTATCAGTGACAGATGTGATGGCGCTATTATACTTTATTATACCGTTTTCACTTCTGTCGGCAGTTGCCTTATTTGCTGCCGAAACCGTGTTACGGTCCCAGAGTATCTAGCGGAAGACCAAGTCTCCCTCATTTACCCTTCAAGGTGGCAAGGCCGTTACTGCACTTAATGTAACTAAATGCAGCAACAGCCTTGCCACCTGTTTAGTACAATATGGACAACTGACAAAAAGTGGACACTGTTACTACTAGTGTATCTGGCCACACCGCAAGGTATAAAGGTCGTGCAGATGTGTGTGTTTTTCAAGATCTAAAAAGCTATTTAGGTATATAATAAAAGGCTAAAAGAGGGAGACAAGGAGTGAGGGCGCCAGCTTTACTTGTCCTCCGAAGTTGACACGAGTGGGAATTGAACCCAGGACCTTCCAGTTTTAAGCCAACGCTCTATCAATTAGAAAAAAAGAAAGGAAAGAAATTTTTAGAGACGAAATTCGCTATTTATTCATACAGGTTTTTAATTGATAACATTATTACAAATACATAAATTCAAATGTCATTAGACAATAACATTTTATTAAAATTTTCCACTCATTTCACAAAGGTAGCTCAAAGTATCTGGTATACTTAATATATTTTGTTTGTTTAATTTATTTCGTGTATTTTTCTTTTAATCAATATTATCCATGTGCATTTTTTTTAATTATATTAAAAAAAGAACAGTTGGCAAAAAGTGGACACTGTTACTGGACTACGCCGCAAAGTATAAATGCCGTTATAATGTGTGTATTTATGAATTGTTGAAGATTCGAGCTACATCATACAACATAGAGAAGCGTGAGTTGAGTTTCCTTATTTGTGAAAGAAATGGTCAGTCTAGGTGGATTTTTCGACGTCAATCAATATAAATTATTTTGCTGAAGTTACAGTCATCTACATACGATTTTTGCAGTTGCATTCTAGGAGATCTATTTTTTTAATGCAAGTTGTTCTCTTAATTTCCGTTTTGCGTCCATCCATACCCCGAAATTAACAGTATCTATCATCACGCCTTTTATCCCAAGACTTTGGCTTCCTTTATATATATCATACCTTTCATACATGCTCGGCATTGACAGTAAAACCTTCAATATCGTTTTCCTCAATCACAGTTATTACCTAAATGCATTCATATTTCAAAGTTAATGAAATAAAGTATTACTTCATCATTACAGTTACAGAGATACAGAATTTTATAAATTCGTACAGATAATGACCTAATTTCCGTCATCGATAACAAAGTAGGTATTAATTCGCCAAAGAATACTTTTAAATCATCCTACCACATTGCTGGCTGGCTGACAGTCAGGCTGTGTCAGTAGCAGAGTGGATGGTCTTGCTAAATTGCAGTGGCGGCGCTAGGCCTCGGCCACCGACGCACCGTGTTTATTTATGAAAATATGAAATACTAAAAGCGTAAACTACTTTTTTCATTTTAGTCACAACATCATCTTTCACTCCGAATTGTTGTCTAATGATATCGTTTCGGATGCGGTCTATAACATTCTGAGTAAAAACCGCATTTATGTATAAAGTACTTATGTTAGTTATCGGGATTTTTGTTTATTTAGTAATGAAAATTATACTTATAATTTTTGGGTTAAATGAAAAAATCCATCAAAGGTCCGGTTATTGGTACATATTTGGAATTGCCCAACAATTATGGGTAAAAGGTCAACTAGTAACTCATTGATTTATTACTACTTTTAAATTTCAAAAGTGAAGGTTTTACTAAGGTAAAATTGCAATTATATTGTCAAAAAAGTATTAAAATCACTGATCCTGTTTCTTTGGCTTAGCATTTAGGCCAGGGATCACCAATTAGTTTTACTGGAGGTCTGTTTTCAGATCCGGTTGGCACTTGGCAGGTAGATGATGACTGGCGACAGTGGTGACCAAGTTTTTAAATGTCAAATTCATACTAATATCATAAATGGGAAAGGGCTGTTCGTTTAATTTGATCGGGTTACACGGCCAAGGGTACAGCGGTTAAAATTTATCTTCCACTGTACCCTCAAGGGTACAGCCAAGGGTGAACTCTGTCTATCTGTCTGCTTGGTTTTAACGGCTAAACAGCTGAATCGATTTTGATGAGTTTGTTACGGGATGCCTTGAACCCTGGGGAAGAATATTATGCTACTTAAACAAAATTTAATCGACTCCTCGTGCTTCGGAGAATACGTAAAGCGTCCGCACTTCTTCTAAAAATAACAGACATTTACATCTGTTAAAGAAGTGACAGATCTAGGTCCATTAAGTGCAGCAACAGGCTTGCCACCTGTTCTGTTCAATATGGACAGATGTGTGTGTTTTGTGTAAAAAAAAATTGTTCTGGTAAGGTTCGCACAAAATAGTTGGCGTCCGCCATTTGGTAACCACTGATTTGGGCTATGATATTTATGATAATAACAAATTATAAGAATAATATGCAGATGCAGAAAGGAAAGATTAGACATTGAAAACTTTTTTTTTGTATGATGAGTTTTAGTGGGTTATAAAAGCGGAATTGAAGATGTCTGTGTGTTATTTCAAAATAACTGCTGCCTTTTATGGTCATTTACACCAGTTTAATTTGTCTCTCTCATGTCCGAGTTAATTTTTGAAACGGATTAACCGAGTTTGTCGATTTTCACAGGCAAATAGGGGACTTTTCACGGAGTGAAGGCTACTTTTCATCCCGAAAATGTTTAGGGTTCCTTTCTGAGTAAAAAATTAAAGACTGTTGAAATTAGGCGCAAAATTTTACAGAAAACGCACAGCATAAACGATTGAAGATATAAATATGAAATTTGGTGGATGAAAGTATGGAGTGAATGATAGTGTTGTACTTATATGAAATTGGACATGTTGAACCAAAATATAAAGCTGCGGTAAGGACCAATAAGAAAGGGCGACCAGGCGAATTAATTAAGTATCTGATATCCTAAAAAAGGTTAATTACGCAGCACTAAAAATAGACGTCGTGCATGTATGAAACGATGTATGGATGTGGATAAAGTCAGAGAAGTATGCAAAGATCGAGAGAAGTGGAAAACAGGTATCCTAAGGGGAAGAAATGGGGTGTAAACGTTTGTGGCTATATATAATATGATCACTGAAAATTTATTCAGAATTCATTCAGCCGTTTATTATCCCGTTTTTTATTTGTATGATTTCATATGAATAGATCTTATTGACACCACATCAAGGCTGTAAAGTAGGTCTAGACATTTTATTAGACATCTATCAAATAGGCGAAATTACCTTATTTTATGTGGATCCTCGAGTGTTCATAAAGTCAGTCGGGTCGCATCGATATATCACTAGACGTTCAATATAAAACTTACGTAGTTAACCTCTTTAAAATGATGAATATTATGGGAATGTTGAGACTCCCCTGAACGTTGGGCACGCAAAATATCTTACATTACAATTTGTAAGACATACACTGTGTCCGATTCAGTCAAAAACTACTGTACGAATTTGAGCCCTATATCCATAATTTGTACGGGGATATTACTATTCCCAATTTCTCTATAAATAATCCACCTGTGTCACTGTAATTTAGCATATAGTTACTGAAATAGTTGTTATTTTTCGTTTTATTGAATAGGAAATATGGGTGGTAAAATAAAGGCTTATTTTCCCCCTGTTTTCTCTTTCATAATCTATCACAAAGCTCTTAATTTTTTTTAATCATTACCCTTCAATTAAACGTCTTGCGTTTTTTGGTAGCTTATTGAAAATTCAAAACAATAATTATTTAATTATTTTTTTTAATTGAATAGATTATGAAAGAGAAAACGGGGGTAAAGTTTAACCACCCATATTTTCTATTCAATAAAAACCATTGAAAAAATAACAGCTATTTCACTTAGATATGTTGAATAAGTACTATATATGCTAAATTGCAGTGACACAGGTGGATTATTATAGAGAAATTGGGAATAGTTCATCCCAGAAAAAATATGAATGAACATGGCCGTATACAGAAAGGGAGTTTTTGAATTCAATGCCCCTCCGTAATCCTGTTTAAAAAAAATATAGGTTAGATTTACGTTTAGGAGCTCGATGTGTGAAAGTAAAAGAAAAATAAAATTCACTATTCGTTCCTTGGAAATGTATGATAAGCATTTTAAAGAAATCGATATATTTCATCTAACATTGAACAAGTTTAAGAATGCAATAATTGAAAAACTCAAATTACTAGATTTATAGTCGTTTTGTTGGTTGTTGGTTTTTGGTTTTTTTTTTGTATTCATTAAGTGAAATTATCTGTTTAATTTAGTTGATTTGTTTTGTTTAGTTTTGTTTGATTTAGTTAATTGTTTCGATTGTTTTTGTATTTACTTCTTGATATATATTGTATTATTCATAATTTAAGTATACGGTTTGTGGAAAATTGTACTGTTTTTACCTTGTAGTATTGTAATTATCGTCACATATAGGTCTTATGTATTCTCATTTAAGTTTAAGTAAGTTTAAGTAATGACTGTTTTGTGATAAATAAAAAATAAATAAAAATAAAAAAAAAAAAAAATAATAATAATAATAATAATCCTATACCTATTAGGAAAATTAGGCAAAATTCTCGTCCCGTTTTCTAGGATGTAAACAATTTCCATTACAAACTTCGAAATCCATTTGGAATTTCAGATGTGTTTAATTAACAAACATACATACATTCAAACTTTTTTATTATACAAATTTATATAATATATAAATAAGCAGCGTTTCCTACGTGGATTTTTTGAAATTTCTCAAAGAATTTATACCGAAGGACGTAACTTTCGGTTCGATCCCGGATCCCGGCCATGTACCAATGGGTTTTTTTAATTAAAAACTTATGTACGTAATCCGACAAACCACACTAAAACTATCTAGATATACCTCAACAGAACTGGACACTCGTTAGGTATAGCCTCACAAATACCATCGGCTAAACGAGGGAGACTTGGTCTTCCGCTGGGTACCCTGGAACCGTAAGCTTATATCAGAAGCTATAAAGCAAGAAAAAAAACTTAACTCTCCAACTATCTCTTTCTTAAAAAATTGCTACGTTTTGGCGTAAAAAATACAAACAAACAACACACACTTTTTTAAAGTTTATAATACAATTTTTTAATAATTTTTAGGGATCCGTACCCAAACCCTATTACTAAGACTCCGCTGTCTGTCCGTCTGTCTGTCACCAGGCTGTATCTCATGAACCGTGATAGTTAGACAGTTGAAATTTTCACAGATTATGTATTTCTGTTGCCGCTATAACAACAAATACTAAAAAACAGAATAAAATAAATATTTAAGGGGGCTCCCATACAACAAACGTGTTTTTTTTGCCGTTTTTATTGATAATGGTACTCGCACTTGGCCGGTTTTTTAATTTATATTTTCTTGCATTTATAATAATATTAGTAAGGACAGTTATATTAGGATTTTCAAACGAATGAATTAGTATGTAGATGTGTATAAACACAGGTACCAAAATGTCATCAATATAGATCAAGGGCCACCATCCAGACTAGACCGGCTACTAAACCCAAGCCAAGTGCTATTCTCGTCTACTACTCGTAAGAATAATTCACTAACTGTAAAGAGACGTCATTAGAACTAAAATGGATGCATTATGAAACATGCAAGGATCTTATGTAACTTGAGGGGGAATTTAGTGGGTTTTATGTAGAAAAAGTAGGGTTTGATTAGTGATAGAAAGGTTATACTTATACAGCGGGGGGTCCTTTAACAAAAAAAAAATACTAACAAAGCGACTCAAAAATTTTAAATATACATGTAAACATTTTGTAAATTATAATCTATATATGTAAAAATTTATGTTTGTTAGTTTGTTTATTTATTCTTTATAGACTCAAAAACCACTGAACCGATTTTGTTGCTGTTTTCGCGATTAAATAGATTAATTCACAAAGGCTTGTGTGTATACAACATACATAAAACAACACGCTATGTCTTTGTGGAGACAAGCAGTAACCAATAAACCAAAAATAAAATAGAAATGCGGTCTTAATCTGTGATATAAAGCGTATTGACCGCATACGGAACGATGTCATTAGAGAAGAATGCGGAGTGAAAGATGATGTTGTGATTAAAATGAAGAAAAATACCTAAAATACCTAAAGGTTTATATGGCTGAAGTGAAAGGAAATGCTGGTAGAGGACGACCTAGATGTACTTTTATTGAACATATAAAAAATATATTGATCGATGAAAATATTAAAAGTACACACAATCGCCGAGCATGTAAAGGTATGATGAATATAAAAGAAGCGAAGGATCGTAACAAATTACATTCGATTGTCTCTGCCTACCCCTCTTGGGATAAAAAGGCGTTATGTTAGATAGGGCGAAGCCGGGGTGGATCACTAGTCCATTATAATTTACAGTGTGTCAGAAACACAGTAAGCCTTAAATATTCCCATTTTCCGTAATTCTCCGGCGAATTAATGAAAATAGTCATCTCTACACCTACAAAACAAATATTTTCCTATATATACTTTTCATACATAACTAATCATATATTTCTTTGTTATATTCTCACAATAATGATAATTGTAATTTTATTTATAAACCACTTTACCTTCAATAGGTTTATTGCACTCTATCTATAATTCCTGAAAGAGATTTCAGTAAACAAATGACAAGTAATTCTTAGTAATTCTATCTAATAATAATCCTTTTCAAAAAAAAAAATAGTATTGAGGTACCGTGCAAGACGGCCTGGACTGTTAAATGCCCAGAAGACACAATTCCCAATTTAAGTTCACAAAATGCATGGAATTTGCCCCACATAAAATTGTCATATAAAGAACTTTTAGAACAATGTCATAATACCACAGACCGAGCTCGTATTCTCGCAGTCTCAGAAAAGGAATCGGGTCACTGGCTACATGCTCTTCCCTCAAGAAATTTAGGAACATTTGCGAGCCCCATCGATGCAGATGCGGACATGATGTGGACCATTTCGGGCGACACGGGCTATCATGCGTCAAAAGCGCAGGACGCAGCTATAGGCACAGCACACTAAATGATCTCATCCGCAGGTCTCTTGTCACTTCGTCTGTTCCAAGTATTTTAGAACCCAACGGTCTATATAGAGATGACGGCAAGAGACCTGATGGAGTAACATTGGTACCTTGGCACTTAGGACGGACTCTGGTATGGGACGCCACATGCGTCGATACGTTGGCTCCGTCTCACGTCCAGGGTAGTGCAGTAAAAGCTGGCACAGCTGCGGAAAATGCTCAAATTCTCAAACGCCGGAAATACTCATCCTTGATTAAGGATCATGAATTCGCCGCGTTTGCAGTAGAAACAATGGGGCCCTGGTCGTCCGATGCTAAATTATTAAAATTCAATATTTCAAAAAGGTTAATTCTCGCCTCTGGTGACCCCAGAGCTGGTGCTTACTTCGCTCAAAGAATCAGTATAGCCGTGCAGCGAGGTAACGCCGCCAGCATCTTGGGCACCATTCCACAAGGCGAACATTTAGAAGGGATATTTTTCATGACATAACTCTTTTTTTTTTGTTTATTTGTTTTATAAGTTTTAGTTTAATGTTAATTTTATATTATATTTGTAATTTAGTGTTAAATGTAAGTAATTAATTAAATTTTATTATTATATTTCAAAAACTAAAAATCGGTGATCAACATACAGAAGTTACCTAAGCGATTTTATGTTCCTACTAAAACCGACAACTAAAACGTGTCCTTGAAGTTTTCAAGATAAAATTCGCAAGGTAGGTAATATGTAAACTTTCTCAAAGCTTTTCCAAAAATGATCTCTTGACAGTAGTTATGAAAATCCCGCAATGCGGTTTCACACAGTGTCAGAAATCGATGTGTTCGTACAAGACACTTTTTATAGAGACCTAGCTTACGGGCTATGCCCTCATTGTTTTCAAAATAATTGCTCACCCGTACTGAATACGGTGCGATAGGAAACTTAACGAAATATGAATACGAATATGAAGTGGAAAAACATGCTAAGCACCAATTTTCTCTTCGACATCTCGTGCTTCGGAGGGCAAGTAAAGCTGGAGCCCGTACTTCTCTATAAATAACAGTATCGTCTGTTAAAGAAGTGACGAGGCTGCCCACACAATTTAATATGGACTAAGGAATAAAGATTGAAGCTGTAAAGTGTGTGTTCAAAATATATTATTTTTTTACTAGCTGTCCGTAGCTTCGCCCGTGGAGCCTATATTAATGGTCCCTCATTAGATTCATACAAAAATCCCATAGAAAAAAAACTTTCAGCTTTTCCCGAATTTTTCAATTTTCCGGGCAACATTTCCCATTTTTCTATCCCTAAACACCTTATTCATACGATTACGAACATTAAAAAAAGACCAAATCGGTTCATCCGTCCTCAAGTGCGCTTACCAACGAACAGCATTTTTTTAATGTATGTATCAACATCGATTACTCCGCGAGATTTCTTTTTAATTTCTTAGAGTATTCTTCCGCATTGGTCCCATTTTTTGTCATGTAACAATTTACATAGCTGATTTTCAGTCAATTTTTCGCAATATTTCGATGAAATATGACCGATTGTAACGACTTATTTTTCAAGGATATAATAATAATCAGGGCGCCAGAGCATTAGACGGTGGCGGTCCTTTATAACAATACGATATTTAGCTTAAAATTTGAAGAAAAATATGTAGAATAACACCCTAAATTGTCTACTTCGACGGAGATACGCGTCATTGTTTTTTATTGCAAAATAACTTGGAAATCAGTTTTTTTTTTCAGTTTTTACAGTTTTTAAACTCAATCCTTGTGTATAATCATCAGATAAACAACTTTTGCATTAAACATTTGGCTCTAAAACCAATACTTACCGAGATATTTAACAAAAACTGAAAATACAACCGATTTCCAAGTTATTTTGCAATAAAAAACAATAACGCGTATCTCCGTCGAAGTTGACAATTTAGGGTGTTATTCGTATTATTATTATTTAAATTTTAAGCTAAATATCGTATTGTTATAAAGGACCACCACTTTCCCGTTTGTTAATTTAAAAATAATTTCTAGTCATTATTTCGACATCATGAAAATCAGTTCAGTAGTTTTTCAGGAATTTAGTAATTTATCTCTGTTTACGGCTGAAAATTATATATCAGAGAAAAGCCTTAGCAACGGTTGCTATTGATACGAAGTTGTAAATTTTCAGTGCACAATTTTTGAAGTCGGTACATTTTTTTTAAAAGGTTTATTATTTATGAGATTATTTATAAATATATTTACTGCAAATATGATTGTAGAGAATTCAAAAGAGAGTTGTAGTTATTATTCTGTGACGCATACTAGATTTTGGGGGGCACACAATAATTAGTAAGAAAAAATATAGGGTACTCTACTTAAATGAACCATTAACTATTTCAGTAATTTTACATTTAATTAAGAATTTATTCGTAGTAAATGCATGCCTCTATAAAAAAAAATGTTCCGGTATAAGTAATTTAATTTCAATGCTTGGCTTCATTTCCTTAAAAAGCAAATATGTCACAATGTCATACATAAAAAAACTTTATTAAGTATTAAAATAAAGTAGGTAATAAAAGATAATTTAATTGAAAAATAAAGAAAAAAGAAATAAGTATTATCTATCTAGTATAATCTATAAGGAGACAAAAGCTCTTGCAGTGCATATGCATGGATGAAAATCCTAGTGTTGGATGAAAAAACCGTCTTGCTTTATTCTAGTATTTTAAGAATAATAAGTATAAAAATGTAATATCACTACGACCTTTATACCTACCTTGAGGCGTGGTCAGTCAGTGTCACATACTTATGATAAAAGATAACAAGCCTGTCGCTATTACTTTACAAATTATTGATAAACAGAGGTACATTGGCTCGGCTTTCCAATTTAAGAGGCGCTTGAATAATAATAGTGTAGGGATATCCAGGGAGTTCAGCTTGCGCTTTCCAAATGGTTTTTAGGAAGTAGGTACCTACTTTCCAAACAAGCGTTTTCTTATCAAGTTTACTACCCTCTTATACGAGTGTTTTTAGGTAATCACGTCTTATACCTACCTAAACGTAAAATTTTCTCGGCCGTCTTCACGAGCGAGAGAATCGCGGCGATAGTCTCGCCCGTGCCACCAAATTCGATACAAACTCTATGGGCCAATCTCCACAGAGCGATACTATCGCCGTATACTGTATAGTTTGTATGGCACGACGAGACTATCGCCGCGATTCTCACGCTCGTGGAGACGGCCCCTAAGCGATTGGTACATCGGCAATAAATGCTCTTTTTCTATATTTTCAGCGCGGCTTAGTCGAGAATGAAACGGGATGAATCGGTAAAAAGTTTAACAAGAATACAGAGTACACGACGTCGCAGTGGCCAGCTGCCGACAACATTTGGTTGGCGACAAAACTCGCTGACTATCAGCACACTTGCTCAACAATCGGCGTATCTCACTGAGAAGGCCCTTTTTAAGGAAGAGTATGTGTTATTGTCTGAAAAGATATTTATTTATTTACGTATAGGTATTAAAATTATCTTAAGGCAGGGTGCAAACACGATATCTACTAAAAGTGGCATTTTTGAACGCTTACTTTGAAGTGTCAGGAATCAATCTCAATCTCAAAAAAATTACATATACTTACATGTGAAATTATCGCTAGATATGTTCAGGATCTGTTCCTAATAGCGAATCCGTAAAAAAAAATATGCTCCCATACGTTATATATATAAATATATTTTTTTTTACAAAATATTTCCCGGCTATACATTTTTTTTAATGAATTTTGCTGTTTGGTGTAGTACAGTGTTGAGTTGAGATTAATCCTCCACATATTACCAAGCTTGTGCTTCGACTTTCATTGGTGTACGTGGTAAAGTAATTAGTAGATGAATTAAAAACCGCTGTTATTCATAGTTTAAAGTTTTCACTTCTGTCGACAGTCCCCATGACTATTAAAGAGTATCGCCCGCCTTAGTACTTAATTTACCGAATCTCGATGGTTCAGGCAGAGTGACAGATGTAATGACCAGACCTAACTTTGTACACGGGAATCTCACAGTCTTCAAACATATTTTGCCAACTGGGTACGACTCCTTTCAGCGATTTGCTAATCGTCTATTTCTTTGCTAGTCTTTACATATATTATGGTAACTTCTAGACTTGCAAACTTTTAATCATAATCAATAATCACATGTATTTTATTTACTTGCAGAGGTGAAGAAGAAAAATCTGGAGCAGCTCCAGTTAATTGGATTAAACTAGTAAGTTAATCTTTATTCCGTATTTTACAAATAAGATATCTGACTGACGCTGGTCTAAAAACATAGAATTGTAATGCTAAAAATCTACCCGTTCAAATAAGTAATTACTTTTTTTTATTTCAGTACCGTTTCGCTAAATCATGGGAGATCATCCTGATCATCTTCGCCCTCATTCTTGCGACCATCAATGGGTTATTCGTGCCCGTCGGAGTAATATTGTACGGAGAGTTCACTGCACTTCTCATAGACCGTACTGTAATGATTGGAACGTCAACACCGACTATAACACTTGCGTGGTTCGGTGGAGGAAGAATTCTGTAAGTTGTTGTTGTTATTTCTAAGTTAAAGAAAATATGTCATGAATGCTATGGCTGGTGCAGAGTTTATTAGCAATTATAAGTAATATTAGACTCAGGATTCAGGAAGGCATCCACCTTAAGTGGCGTATATGTACAATCAAATGCCACGTTTATTTGATGGCAATATTCTTAAATACTTATATAATTCTGGTTCAAAAGATAATTGTAATTTATTATTTCATCTAATACAGAACAAACGGTACAGCTGCAGAGAATCGAGAGGAGTTGCTTAAGGACTCAATGGCTTTTGGTATCGGTTGCACTGTATTCTCGTTGATCCAGTTCACTGTTGGAGTCATCAGTGTGGATATATGCAATTATACGGCGCTTAAACAGGTTCGTTAGTTATCATATCCTGTTTTTTTTTGCCTTACGTTGGTACTTTGTTACCGATTCTAGGTTCCCAGCAGAAGATTTTTGAGGCTACCTTACTACTTAGTGGGCAGTTCTGTTTGAGATGGCAATGCTTCTTATGGAACTTTTTTACATAACTTTTTTATTTTTAAAACACATTCCTACCGTGTGATCTGCGATGCATGCTTAATTCCGAAGGCGTTACCACACGGTCACCGATGCAGTTGTAACAGATTATCTCAAATTTTACGGATCTATGAAATTTTCAATCGTTTAAAAAAATAGACTTACGAAATACGTACAATTCTTTAATTTTTACAGATCGAAAGAGTAAAAACATTATTTTTACGTTCTGTCCTCCGGCAAGATATCAGTTGGTATGACCTGAACACATCGATGAACTTCGCTACGAAAGTGTCGGAGTAAGTACTAATGAGATCCAGATTGTTGAGCGAAATGTTTAAACTTAAACCCAACGTATTAAAACAGCATTATATTAATTACTAGCCAGCCCGCCCCCGGCTTCGCAAGGGTACAATGTGGGTTTATAACAATTTGAATACCTACGTAAATACGCTTATAACTACTTATCCATTAGAGATAGATACATACACCGTGGACTTTTTTAACCGACTTCCAAAAAAAGAAGGAGAAGGTTCTCAATTCGGACCGTATATATATATTTTTTTATGTATGTATGTACATCGATAACTCCGCCAGTTGTGATCCGATTTTGATGGTTTCTTTTTTAATCGACAGATAATTCTTTCGGATTGGTCCCATTTTTATCTCATAAAAATTGGTTGATTACTTTTTCAGAAATTTTGTAAAAACTGACTTTATAAGTACATTTTTCTTGATATCTCGATAAAATAAGTACCGATTTTGACGACTTATTTTTTCAAGACATAATAATTGTAGATAATTTTATTCTACACAATTCTTTCCTAGATCATTTTGTTATATCTCTGATGGATTAGACAATATACGTCATGAAAACTCGCTAGGATTAACTTTTTTCGCGACTTGATTCACTTTTACTGTTAATGCTCAGCTCCTAAACCTTCCCGGTGAATCAACCTATCTAATAGTAAAAACCGCAAGAAAAATCGTTAGCGTGAAAAGGGTCACAGACAGACAGACGCGGCGGGCGACTTTGTCTTATAATATGCAATGATGATGAATGATGATGATATAATACTTGAAAAAAGGTACTTAAAAATAGCTGAATTCGACTAGCATTAAAAGATATGCTTGAAATGAAAAGTAGCGAGAGACCTACACCTACACGAAGAAAATTAAAACGCGAGAATATACTTATGATGAAGGCCATTGACATAAAAACTAATATTATTATATTAGAATTTGTCACTGAAAGGCACTTGAAATTAAGGACCTCGACTGAATTTGAATAGTATGGGCGATTAGGTGAAAAAGTGGCAAATTATTACCATCTTATAGACT
The DNA here is from genome assembly GCA_963924495.1 of Nemapogon koenigi. NCBI lineage: Eukaryota > Metazoa > Arthropoda > Insecta > Lepidoptera > Tineidae > Nemapogon > Nemapogon koenigi. The sequence continues at coordinate 3,349,977 of OZ004650.1, forward strand.
CTACACTTCTATACTTATATGAATTATGAATATGAACCGATATTGTAGTAGCCAGTTAATTTCTTCCTCGTGACTATTGATCAAACTGCATTACCTTGTTCACAACTACAACTACATTTTCTAAAGTTGATAACCCATCAGAGCTTAGTCATCCAAAAGTTAAATTTATTCTTTTTGCTTACAGCGACATTGAAAAATACCGTGAGGGTTTAGGAGAAAAAGTTCCAATGTTGGTGTACTTGGTGATGTCTTTTATAACTGCTGTGATCATATCTTTAGCCTACGGTTGGGAACTAACGCTGGTCATTTTAGCTTGCGCTCCTGTGGTGATAGCCACTACAGCAATTGTTGCGAAGGTAAAATAATTTTATTTATGTCATAAATGAAAGATTTGGATTCATTCGTTTCATCTTACTGACGGATTCATAAAGACAGGCTAAAGAACTTATGAGATTAGTTGATTCACCGAATGAATTATGTTTAAGAATTCCCACATAACGTTTTACATGAATGCTACAGTTATTTATAAATGACGCGATAACTATTATGTGTGTCTTAAGCCTGCTGCTTAGTTAGTTTTAAAAACATTTTTTGACATAAATTAAGTAACCCGAAAGTTCCGATTTAATTATGTTTTAATCCTCTAATCTTCAGGTTCAATCCTCATTGACTAGTCAAGAATTACAAGCATACAGTGTAGCGGGAGTGGTATCTGAAGAAGTTCTGTCTTCTGTCAGAACTGTGGTGGCTTTTGCAGGGGAACAAAAAGAAATTACTAGGTAGGTATGTTTAATATTTATATTATTAATCAAATTAGGTCTGCATTTTCAACGTCTACAGTTTTTTCTTTCTTCACGGGTTACATTACAGCTCCCGAAACCGTTTTACGGTCCCAGGGTTCCCAGCTGAAGACAAAGTTTTAGCCGATGGTATTTGTGAGGCTATACCTAACGAGTGGCCAGTTCTGTTGAGGTATATTTGGATGGAAAAGCGTCTTTGTCGGATTAAGCGCACCAGTTTTCTCATTTTGTTCATTATCACGTGTTTCTTTTACTTTGCATTCCATAGTTCAAATAACGGTACGACGGAGTAGAAACTTTTATTTAACGAGTTGTTTTAGTTACAGTGTTACTGATATACTTAATCCGGTTCACCTCAAAATTTAATATTTTTCTTTATAAGTACACATTTCCGTTTGAATAAGGCATAAAAGGCCTTCACATTGTTTGAATATTTTGGCAAATTATTTTTTATCATAAACGTACTTGACATAAGTAACCATAGCACCAAATTGTGGCCGAATTAACATGTTTTAAATAATCCCATCAGGTATAGTGACAGATTACAACCAGCTATGAAGACAGGATCTCGTAGAGGAATGTATTCAGGTTTAGGAAGCGGGATTATGTGGCTCATTATATATGCTACATACGCTTTGTCCTTTTGGTATGGAGTTGGATTAATTATAGAAAGTCGACACGAAGAAAAACCAACGTACACAGCTGCTGTCTTAATGATTGTAAGTATTTTTAAGCTATTATGTACCATAGGGGCCATATTGTAAAAACTCTCTTGACATTCGTTTGGCACCTTCTTGACGCTTCCAAAAGAATTTCACATATTTTACAAATTTTTTGATACATCGTGTAGTCCAGAATGCAACGCAGTTTTTTATACGTGGCAATTTTTCGATATACAGTTCTGTTGCATTCAGTGTCAGACCATGACCTTAAATTTATGTTTATAAACTATATATCTTTTTCAATATTCCAAGGTGTTCTTCAGCGTATTGCAAGGCGCGCAGAATGTTGGATTAACATCTCCTCATGTAGAGACTATAAATAATGCGAGAGCATCTGCGGGGTCTATATTTACTATTTTGGACAGAAAACCAGTTATAGACAGTTTGTCAGAGGAAGGTGAAAAACCAACATTAGACGGGGACTTGGAATTATCTGACGTCAATTTTCGATATCCAGCGAGAGCCGATGTTCAGGTATGTGATGAGAAAATAACTTTGTATGAAAGGAGCATGTAGAGTGATGAAGCCTACTTTCTCAAGTCTAAATCTACACCAAACCTCCAAATGCCTCTATGACATTATTTGAATTACTGTGCAGGATTTTGCGCTTGCGCATCGCTCTAAAGGCGAAATTGCTTGGGCGTCCTGTCTGTTGTTGTATTATTCCAATTTCTTCATCAAGTATTAAATACTATGAGGAACCAGGAAAATATTATGGATCTTGGCTGACGATTTGTTGAATTGGACGCTGCAATCTAATATGAAATCCTACGGAATACTTAGTCATAAGAGTTATTTTTTAATATATCAGGTTCTAAATGGACTCTCTCTGAAGATACACCGTAACGAAACAGTAGCATTGGTCGGAGCGAGCGGTTGCGGGAAGTCTACTGTGCTACAACTTTTGCAGAGAATGTACGACCCGGAGTCAGGGTCCGTTACAGCCTCTGGTAACGACCTGAGAAACTTGAACGTGAGACATTACAGGAAGCATATAGCTGTTGTGGGACAGGAGCCGGTGTTGTTCGCTGGAACAATCAGAGAAAATATACGGTGAGCATATTTGGCCATAGACGCTGGTAACTATGTCCATATTTAAGAAGTCGTTCGCATTAAACAGAACAGATGGCAAGCTTGTGTTTATATTCTCTGGTGTTACTTTAGTCATTAAATTCAACAGATTGATTTTAATGCATAGGTATACCGTTTAGGACAGCCAGAATGTGCAATGTCAGAGACGTAAATTGTTAAATCAAAACCTAATCATCAATGAGTCAATACGGATTTATTAACATTGTTTATTAATTTTAGGATGAGTAATCCATCATGCACAGATGAAGAAATCATTGTTGCTGCTAAAGCAGCTTATTGTCATAATTTTATCAAGAATTTACCTAATGTAAGTTTTTCTATTTAACATGTATTTATTGCACCTATGATGTACTACAATTAATTTTAATTTGCTTTAATTTTCTCTTCGTGTTGGTGCACATTAACACTGAAAATCCTTCTTAAGGGTCCTATACTGGGAATTTGTATGGAGATATTACTATTCCCAATTTCTCTGTAAATACTCCACCTGTGTCAATGTAATTTAGCATATAGTTACTTATTCAATATATCTAAGTGAAATAGTCGTTATTTTTTCAATTGGTTTTGTTTAATAGGAAATATGGGTGGTAGAATAAAGGATTATTCTGCCCCTTCTGTCTCTTTCATAATCTATCACAAAACTCTAAATTTTTTTTAAAGCGCTCTTATACCATTATTCTTTAATTATATATATATCGCTTTTTTTTTGTAGCTTATTGAAAATTCAAAAAAAAAAATTTTATGATTTTTTAATTTGGCAAAAATAATAAAATAATTATTATTTTAAATTTTCAATAAGCTACCAAAAAATTCGACATATATAATTGAAGGGTAATGGTAAATTTTTAGAGTTTTGTGATAGATTATGAAAGAGACAGCAGGGGCAAAGTTAAACTACCCATATTTCCTATTCAATAAAACCCATTGAAAAAATAAGAGCTATTTCACTTAGATATATTCAATAAGTAACTATATGCTAAATTACAGTGACACAGGTGGATTATTTACAGAGAAATTGGGAATAGTTTATCCCAGAAAAATTCCCAATATAGGACCCTTAATACAATAATCTTTTGCTAACGAATGTAGCTAAAACCTAGACTAGCCGTTTTTTACGAACCCTCACCAAAACAACAAGTTGACACAGTGATTCCACCTTCAAATCCCTGGTCCAGCAATGTGTTGTCTAAAACATATACCAACTAATCTATGCTATTGTCTTTGCCTTAGCTACATGTGTGATGTATTTAACTGAGTAATTTATGTTAGGGCTACGAGACAATGATTGGTGAACGAGGTGCTCAACTTTCTGGAGGTCAGAAACAACGAATTGCAATTGCTAGGGCGTTAGTGAGGAAGCCAAAAATATTGATTCTTGATGAAGCGACATCCGCTCTGGACTCCCATAGTGAAGCTAAAGTGCAAAAAGCTCTAGATGCGGCTGCGCACGGTCGCACGACTATTATGGTGAGCCATAGGTAAGTTTTACTCCTATTTTACCCCAGGTTGCTTTTTTGAAGACTACCACTACGCTGCTTAACCGCTTCTCTCCATGAAGCCGGTTTTTGCAGCATATATTTTTTTGAAGAAAACCTGTTATGAGTCCACTATATAGGTATATATGAGCACTTTTCATCCTTGGACAACCCTAGTTAAAAAATATTCATGCGGTTTTCAGATATAATAAAATCTACCCGAAAAATGGCGTTTGAGACATTAAGTAGATATGTGCACATCACAGAAATTTAAATTTCTATTTCAGATTAGCAACAGTTTTGAATGCAAATCGTATCGTTGTGATAGAGAAAGGACAGGTGGTAGAACAGGGGACCCACGAACAATTATTACTTGCGAAGGGATATTATTACCATTTGGTACTGGAAAATGAACCTACTATGGCTGCACAACACAATGACCAGAAAAAGCGTTAGTACTTTCATATCATATAGGTATCGATTACGGTGAATTCACATTCGGTGGAATTGAACTAATAAAAGTTATTTTGGATTGGCGTCGGATGATGTTTCAGTTGATTATTCTGAATCTCTTATGAAATTGCTAATATTAATGAGGTGATAATGCTCAATAACGAGAGAAAGAGGATTCCACTATTGTGTTTTGTTTAGATTTGCAATTGATCTAATAATTAAGTAGTAGTCCCTTGATGAATAGATCTTATTAAATCAACTTATTTATGTTCTATCTATATTACTTTTTTTTAAATGTTATTATGTAATTCTCGAGTTCACGAGCACAATGCCCGGTCATTTGTAAGGGTTACATGGGGACATAGGTCCAACACGTAGAATCCCTTTAGAGTGTGTTGTGGCTACCACCCATCGGGACCTAGAGACAATGCGCTCACAGACAGATTGAATTAAAATCGGGCTATTGTTTTGGGATTTGGGTCGGTTTATCAAGTTTATTGGTTGAGGCTACGGTCACCTGCCGGTATCATTCATCTCATGAAACGTAAAATTGACAAGTGGTGACTCGCCGTTTACTAAATGGGCCTCTTAAAACAACCACCGTTTTTAAGCATTTCTGCCGGTAGTAAGACAGGCAACATTGGTGTAAGCGGCTGGGGGTGTCGAGAGGTGTGTCACCGGTTTTACATATAGCTATATAGCTTCCCCGTTATTACGCCTTTAAACACTTCCACCGCCGAGGATAATACATAATATTATACTCTGACGACTCCACCCAAGACAGCCAACTAAGGCAAGTCAGGGGCGAGAGTCCTAGGTCTAGCAGTGGGGACGCCTGCCTCGACCTACTCCCTATTATTAGACTATAAATATCATCAGGAAAATAGTTATCAATAAATATATTAATATTTTGGTTCTTTTCTTCAGAAATTAACATCACAATCATATTAAAAAAAGTTAAAATTATAGCCCATAAAATTGTTATTTTCTCTATAAATCTTACTTCATTTGAAATAGGTAATAATTATTTATTCTAATAGAACAACATCTTAAGCGTTAAATTTTAATATTTTTAAAAAGTGCTATTAAAATCAGCGCACGATGTGTTTAATTTGAAATTGAATCTTTATCATACTGGGGACCAAAATTGGTTAGTCCAGTCCGACTATAATGACAGAAAATACATTATTTACGGACACAAACACATGCAATCCATGCAGGTGTACATAAAAAACTCACAAACTGTTGGTCCTGGCCAAGTAGTAATTTTGTTTGTCCGTTTGTATTTGTTCATACGCGCCACGTATATATATATTACTTTAAATAAACTATTTTCTCATTTTAGATGTACGTACACGTAGAGCTGATTTACATAAGATGGCATCAATAGAGTCGGTACAGAGCGACTCTTCATCAAGCTCCGAAGACAGTGTAGTAATTAAAAAAGAAGAAAAACCGTTAATGCCATCTAGTTGGAAAATTCTAAAATTATGTGCCCCTGAAAAGGGACTTATGGTTATCGGAGTTTTAGCGGCTATAGTTGTTGGATCATCTTTCCCAATGTTCGCTTATCTCTTTGGTGATATATATGGTGTAAGTACTAAGTAATATATTACCAATATTTGAATTAAGTCTTGATTTCAAGTGATGATTTCAATCATGCTTCTTACTCACTCCTTTTTCCGAAATAAATACTGAACGGATTTTGTTGCGGTTTTCATTATTATATAATCAAGCCGGGGAAAAAGTGTGCCAGCACGCTCTCGTGGCGTATGAGTATTCTATGGCGTATACAGTATGCTGTCTAATCTGTCGGAGATATAACAATTGTGAAACCACAACAAAATCCGTTCAATAGTTTCGGAGTAAAATGGGCAAATGCAGACAGACAGACTTGGTAGGTGACTTTGTTTTATAATAGGTATAAAATCCTTTGATAGAGCAAGTCACCAAGTTCAATGGCAGGAACCACGTTCGCAAAGGCAAAGGGCGACGAACTATGACGTAGCATTTTCAACCCCTGCATACTCATTGCAATTTTGGATCTCTCACCATTCGCACCTAGGCTACGCGTAAATAGAGAAAGAAAATTTTCAAACGAAATTGGTACAACAAAATGTACTTCAGGAAATCAAGTATTGTACAATTTTTATTTTTCGTTTAGATCCTCGAGAGCAGTAATGACGCCTGGGTAAAGGGCGAGACGAATATAATCGCTGTTCTCTTTCTAATGGTGGGATTATTAACCGGCACCTCGATATTTATTCAAATTTATATCTTTAATTTGACTGGCGTTCGTCTTACTGCTCGATTGAGGTAATATTTTCATAATATATTTTAAATTATCTTCAAGACTTTGTATTTTCTTTTCATAAATAAGCATTCCAATGTTTGTGATCCATGCCCTGTCCCGTTTTCTTATGAAGTGTTTTTTAACTGTTCCAAAATTCAATCCAAATCGGTTCAGTAGACTTTGTAAACGTCATGATTAATTAAATTGTGTATGTATACTATTTTCACAGGGTAGCAGTATTTTCCGCCATGTTGAAACAGGAGATGGGTTGGTTTGATGATGCTAAGAACGGGGTTGGTGCATTGTGTAGTAGACTTGCAGGTGATGCTGCTGCTGTCCAAGGCGTAAGTTTAATTTGCACAAGATGTACAATTTAGACTTTCCACGAGTATAAAACCATTCCTCTTATGCAAAGTGTTAGTAAATCTGAATCAGTTAGGACTGACATTTGACATCTGTCAAATCTGACATTTTTCATCGCTTGCTTTTATTTGATAATTGTAATATTCTTACCACTTCCCCATTATCGGGGTCATACAATCTCTGCAGTAATTGTATCAAAGTTGATTTTCCACATCCACTGGGACCAACAAGAGCCACCCGTTTTCCAGGCGGTATTTCCAAAGTTAATCCTCTCAAAACTTCAACCTCTCTTCGTGTTGGGTAGCGGAAACTAACGTTCTTGTATTGAATTTTACCCTTCGCAATCTGAAATGGATGGAAAAAATACAAAATGATTATTGGAAGAGACGGAATATTGTAGAAAAATGCGTTTAATAAATCCATATGCAGTTGCCATCAGGTTCATGGATATTCGCTTTTTAAAGTGACATTAGGTGCAGCAACATGCTTGCCACCTTTTTTTCTTTTTTTTTTTCTTTCTTCACGGGTTGCCTTACAGCTCCCGAAACCGTGTTACGGTTCCAGGGTACCCAGCGGAAGACCAAGTTTCCCTCGTTTAGCCGATGGTATTTGCGAGGCTATACCTAACGAGTGGCCAGTTCTGTTGAGGTATATTTAGATGGAAAAGCTTCTAAGTGTGGTTTGTCGGATTATGTACATAAGTTTTTAATTGAAAAATCCATTAGTACATGGCCGGGATCCGGGATCGAACTCGTGGTCTGCCTAGTTAATACCAGACATCTTAACCACTTGGCCACCGACGCACCTGTTCTGTTTAATATGAAAAACTGGCAAAAATTGGACACTTTAACTGGTGTTTCTTGCCACACCTAAAGGCCGTGAACATTATGTAAGTATGTAAATATCTTGGAATTGTTTGCAGGCAACAGGAACAAGAATTGGAGCACTTGTCCAAGCGACATCGACGATAGTCATAGGTATTATGATGTCGCTATATTTTACTTGGAAGATGACCTTGGTGTCGTTAGTGGCTGTTCCGCTGATCATCACAGCGGTGGTTCTGGAAGGGAGAGTGTTGGCTGCTGGTGCTGATACTGTGCGGGAAGCGGCGGACAAAGCTAATACCATAGCCAGTGAAGCTATCTCTAATATAAGGACTGTTAATGCGTTTTGTAAGTATTATCGTATCGTGCTCGTGCATGGTAATGACACAGATTAGTAGGGTCGTTTTATTGTCGCAGCGGCTTTTACGTTATATGACTATGCTAAAATACAAACAATAATTATAATACTGATTCGAAACACTACGTTTCCGCAACTTTGACGTCCTAGATCGCCTTTCCCATTTAAAACATAACAATTAACTATTTTCATAGAGCTCTTTTATAGACATTGAGACATACCTATATTACCAGAAAACCAGGCTTTTTCGACAGTCTAACTGCTAAATGTCTCGCGACACAAAACGATACCAACGAAACCTAAGGTAACTTGTTACGCGCACCTGGTCAGTTTGATTGGTCAAAGAGCAAAAAATTGGCGAAAGAGGGAGCCCGTCTATGGCTTCCTCCACAGGATTAGTACTCTATGAGTAGGTTTGCACATGTTTATGTGATGTTTATAGAAATAGCTATACACAACAATCCAGCGATTCAGAGTAAAAGGGAAAACCTCACAACAAGTGTTCTTGGAAAGTTGTATGTATTTCAGTAGCGAATTTATCGATGTGCCGCCACAGGTTTAAAGTAGGTTTCATTGGGAGCGAGCCTCAATCCTGAATTAAATTGCAACATTGATGAAAGAGAAGCGTGAAATCTTTGATAGTGAAATATTGTTGTCGTTTAGGTGGCGAGGAAGGAGTGATCACTCGTTACAACAAAGCCGGCGAAGAAGCAAGGAAAACCGCTAGAAAAACTCTTAGATGGCGTGGGGCAGTTTTTTCTTTTGGCCAAACAGCTCCTGTAGCAGGCTATGCGCTCGCTCTGTGGTATGGAGGAGTGTTGGTGGCGAACAAAGAAATACCATACAAGACTGTTATAAAGTAAGGATCTAGTAACAGAGTTACAAACAAAGTAACAATTCACGGCCTTCACTGTCCGTCCACTTTCTACCAGTTTTCCAATTTAAACAGAACTGGTAACAAGCTTGTTGCTGCACTTAATGGACCTAGATGTCACTAATTCTTTTAAAAATGACAGATACGTATGTAGAATGATCATATTGTGTCCGTCGAGACTTGAGAGACAATCGCTGTAATTTACTAAACTAAAGCTAATAAAAAGAGGTATTATTTTCAAAAGGGTAGACGACGGCTTATCAGGTAGGGTCCACCAATACACCTTAGGAACGATTGAAGACGATCTATAGACCTACATGTAAATTAACATTATCTATATTATTTAAGGGTATCAGAAGCATTAATATTCGGCGCATGGATGATGGGTCAGGCGTTAGCATTTGCACCTAATTTCGGAGCTGCAATAGCGGCGGCAGGACGAGTCTTTATGTTACTTGATAGACAAACATTGGTGACAAGTACTAATACGCCATCGGTTACTGAGGACTTTGTAAGTACCTAATGAATTTTATTACTTATGATCAATATGATGATCATTGCCTTTAAAGGAGTAGGTAAGAGTATAGGTAAAATATATATCATCATCATCATCAACCTTTTAAGATCCACTGCTGGATCATGGTCTCCCTCTAGTGCTACATTTTTAGTGGTGCACATTGAGAGGAATTGCTATAGTCAACACGCTTGGCAGGAGGGTTAGTGACCGGACACCGGCTTTACGTGCCCTCCGGAGCACGAGGAGTCGATTTAAGCACATATTCTTAAAGAAAATTGGTGCTTAGCATTTTGGCAGGGGGTAAGATTCGAACCCGGGACCTCCGGTTTAAAGTCCACCGTCCTACCAATTAGGCTATCGACTACCTTACTGCACTTTTAAGTCCAGATTCGAATGCCAGGTCGAACATAAGTATGATACAGGTACCTAATACCTAAGTCACTTTAAAAAGCGAATATCCATGAACCTGATGGCAACTGCATATGGATTTATTAAACGCATTTTTCTACAATATTCCGTCTCTTCCAATAATCATTTTGTATTTTTTCCATCCATTTCAGATTGCGAAGGGTAAAATTCAATACAAGAACGTTAGTTTCCGCTACCCAACACGAAGAGAGGTTGAAGTTTTGAGAGGATTAACTTTGGAAATACCGCCTGGAAAACGGGTGGCTCTTGTTGGTCCCAGTGGATGTGGAAAATCAACTTTGATACAATTACTGCAGAGATTGTATGACCCCGATAATGGGGAAGTGGTAAGAATATTACAATTATCAAATAAAAGCAAGCGAAAATGGTTAGCTTTTGCACTCCAATTAATATTCCATTTATCTCTTACTTAATTTACTTACATTTTTCGTCTCTGGCACAATCACGCCGCAAAAGCTACACAGATGTAATGAAATTTTTTCCTAATCAAACCATAATTAAGCCATAATTCTACATGGCCGGAATCAAAGGGCAAATGCTGATAACAAAAATGTTTCATTTCAGTATTTAGATGACTACAGCATAACGGCTGACATGAGGATAAGCACATTGAGACGAAACCTGGGTATAGTGTCTCAAGAACCTGTGCTCTTCGATAGAACGATAGCGGAGAATATTGCGTATGGTGACAATAGCAGAACAGTGCCGATAGAGGAAATTGTCAAAGCGGCGAAGGAAGCGAATGTGCATTCCTTCATTGCTGCTTTGCCAAGTGTGAGTTAATACTCCTTTTCACTCTAGACTAATATGGACTCTCGCGTAGATACAGCAATTGTTTAGAATTATGTATGATGGTCAAGAATGGCTATATGGAATAGCGAAAAAGTCATTCCAACGATGTAAACAACGGGCAGTGGCCGATTCGATGATACTAAATGTGATGAAAATTACTCCTAGGATTCCATTATATATCTATCTGTTAGAAACATTTCTGCTGTCGCTATAATATACAATGAAGTTTCTGTTTATATGTAGGGATACGAAACCAGGATCGGCGCACGCGCATCTCAGCTGTCGGGCGGACAGAAGCAAAGGATAGCTATCGCCCGCGCTCTCGTGAGGAACCCTCGAGTTCTGTTACTGGATGAGGCTACTTCGGCTCTTGACACACATAGTGAAAAGGTGGGTAGCTTTTAAAGAAAATGTGGCCAAGATCTGGTTCTTTATGATATACTCCAGGGAGAGCTAGTGCCTCATCCTGATCTACCCTGGCTAGACCGATGATTGTGGCTAGTCCACATTTTCAATTATCACAATCATATTTATTAACTATAAAAAGTAGGGATATTAATAAATATGTATGTAGGTAGGGTAGTAAGTTATTTCGAGTTGAAAATGAGTGGAAATTATACAATAATAATAATAACTGCGAATCTACACATCCTGGTTTTCAAATAGGCATCGAGTTTTTATTAGATTATCCTTGACTTGAAGTATAGACTTACTAACAACTAGATGTTTATTAACGAGAGTTAAGTTTCAATTTCGATACTTGCAGGTAGTACAAGAGGCGTTGGATCGAGCAAGCGAGGGGCGGACGTGTTTGATTATAGCGCATCGGTTGGCAACTATACAAAATGCAGATATAATATGTGTTATAGACCGAGGGGTGGTCTCCGAATTAGGCACTCATTTGGAACTCCTCAACAAAAAAGGAATTTATGCCCGATTGTATGAATTACAATGTGGAGTCGTTGAAGAAAATGATGAAGGACATGAAGATTAAAATTAAATCCCCTTAGTACATTCCCTTCAAATTCCAGAAAATTGTATATACGCCCACGCTTGAATCCTGTCAAGGTAGAATGACTCAATCGAATCTGATTTTGTTTTCGGTAGAAACCTATACATTCCTTTTAAATGTCTTATTGAGAATACCAAGAAGAAAACGAAAATGCATATTATACAGAAGCTCAAGAGTAAATAATATTATACATTCCCCTTTTAATTCCTCTAGTATTACCCAAAATACTTCATTAGTAATGGTAGGAACAAAAACTATTTTTAGAGTTTTTAAACTATATATTTGTGAAAACATCACAATATTTAACATTTCCTTAATTAGTCATGTTCCAAACACATTCCTCTCCAATGAAAGACATTTTCTAATTAGTTAATAACATAAATTCAAAATAGACTTATTGGTTAGGTCATCTGCTTCGATATGACGTTTTCAGAAGAAGATGACCTCCGAAGCACATTATTCTTAAATAATATTGGATTTTTTTTATTCTATGAATCGGTACACCAGCCAAGTTATTAAAAATATTCACAAGCGCTTTAAATACTTTAGTTAGAATTATTTTATTTTAGTTTTTGCTCACAAAAATATTATTATCTAGTGTTCCTTAATTTAAATTTCAGTCACAGTTTTTTTTTCGTATTTCACTTCCAAACATTTTTAAAACAACACAGCCTATTTCAGATTGTCTTTTAAGTTTTTTTTTAACTTTTACTTAGATAAGTAATTTATTTATTTATTTCTGCGGCTCGGAATCCAGAATATACCTACTTAGAAAGGCTTTTTTACTCAAAAGTTAAATTAAAATTACAAATAGTGACCTCCGCCACTGCATTTAATTGTTATGCACAAATCCAATGTTTTAGGGTTAATGTACAAAAACAAAAACTTAAAAAAATAATAAAATTAAAAAAAAACCTACCTTACCTTACTATATGCATTCTTCAACTCCCATTTGTTGTATGTTTCTTGCCCCCTCTTAATAAATAAATTAGAGGAATATAATCAGGTGCTCAGGAGTCTTAAAGACACCTGTAATATTTTTAATAATAAATGTAAATAAAGTGAGATATATAAATATTGTACATAATCCTACATATAAGTATACCTATGCACTTTGATTGTATAATAATCATTGCGAATAAAATCCTTTCTACATGGTTGAACAACGCCGTTGGGCCACCAAATTGATATGCCGTTCAATCGACCTTGTAGAACCCATTTTAGCCTGTACAAGTGTACATATAATATAATTTTTTGAATCCATATTTGCACGCATGTTTTGCTCAAAATCCCTTAGCATAGTTAGATTATGTTGGCCACTGTGGCGATATTACTTTGTTTATAGATAAAATTGTTTGATTAGGAAAGTGTAATAGGCGAGTTTTTTGAATAAATACCAAAATATATAGTAGTATTATTGCTCGCTTATTATTCAGTCTTAACGAAAAAATGTGGTTTTATAATGATACTACTTTTGTAGTGGTGCTACGTTTTAGACAGAGATGTTAATTTATTAATATAGACCTCAAGTTGCTTGTATATACTAAAACTTTTAAGTTATTTAATTAGTGTAAAGCGACTTTATATTGTATGATACTAATTGACCAAATAAATTTATAAATATTGATTGTCTTGTTTGATTTGTATCGTTGAAGTTTTTCTTCAAATTAAGAATAATTTAAGTTCTGCAGCAGGAATTACCGTCACATAAACCGTAAATAGAGGGACGACCTAAAAGATAAAAATTAAATTTTTAAAAAGATAAACATTTAATTTTTTGAATCCCGACCCGTCCACCCACTGGACTTTCCCACTGGTGTTAAGACTCACATTATTTTTCAGGATTTTACCTAAATAGAGGGTAAAACACAAATACCAAATACAAATCAATAAAACATACAAAATATAAATACTCACCGATACTGATTTAAATGTCATTTTCCAACATGTACAAAATTACTTCCCACATTACAAAACATAGTATGATTCCTCAAATATCACAAAATAGATTAGTTTACTCGAATTCAATTTATTTTACTTCTATAATTTCCACTGATTTTCGTCTGAAACACACGACCGCAGTCGCACACGTCGCACCTCCATGTCCAACCTCGTAGCGCCCCTCTTTCCCGATAACAGCCTATATAGACTGATAGTTGAACAACAAAACCGTCGTGATCGTTGCTAGCCCAAAAAAAGGACTTGTAATTAATTAATAATTTTAGTCTGCTAGAGTCCGTCTAGGGAAGCGTGTCGCTTTTTTAAAAAAAAACTTCATCTTTATACAACCGTCTTTAACGGAATACCTTCACTTGATACCTTTAAATTTTTAACTTTATGCATGCAGGGTCTTATACAGTATACAGATTATGAAATCAACTATGTTCTTTATATTGAGTAACTCCTCATTGTCTACAGCTACACTTATTGAAAGTAACCAACTGAATGCACAAAAACTACCAAAATTTTACCAATACCAATAGTGTTTCTGCTTTTCCATCGCCTACCCTCAAAAGTATTCAGTTTGTTTACTGTCACGTTTCCGTGTGTACCTACATTATTTGCCAATGTCATTACCTGCGTGTAAAGAAATTTGTATAAAGGATTCTACGTCATATCATGGCGACCGACGCACGCGGAATATGGTTTAATCCCGCCCCCGCTGTGATAGTTGTGATTAGTCTGTGATTAATAAGACATATCACAGTCAGCTGGATCATTAATCGGCATTTTTATTTATTTATTAAGGAAAAATAACAGTAGTAGACAGACAGATATTATATAAGTACATAACGCAGTAAAAAAAATTAAGTTCTACCCATCACTTCTACATTCTCTCAAAGTTATACATTTTTAGTCCCGAAAACAACAAAAAGAAAAAGAAAACAGTAAATAATAAGTAGGTACAAACAATTAATCTAATCTAGCCATTAATATATTTTTACAGATGTTTTAAAAGCTTTCTTATTATTACAAAAAATGACGACCAAGAGGTAGAGGTAGTGTTGTGATTGTCACAAATTCTAGTAAGCGCGGCAGAGCACGCAGGCGTGTCTTTATGGTTGCAAATAATTGTTGCAGTCGCGACGCATAGCCAGGAACTCTGAACTGAATACATTCCAGCAGGTCCGGGCAAACGGTGTTACATATGTTGTACAGTGTACATGCATCCAACAAGGAACGTAACTATAAAGGCTATAATACATGACATTGGCAAATTATCGATTAACATTGGTAGAGCCACAACAAAAGAAGATTTTTTATAAAAATTAAACTTGAAAACAAATTGTCTACATAATTATGGATTGCGATCAGGGTAACAATGAAAAAAAATTACAGTTACAATATGTGTTCGTGTCAATTCCAGCCATTTTTGGGAGGATACAAAAATTCAGAAACCGTTAGAAATAAAAAACGTATATAATGTAGAATGCAATTTATTAAATAATAAAAGACTTAAACGACATACAAATGCACCGTAAACTTGGTGCCAAAACATACATTTAAATGAGCGTCACAATCAATAAGTGCATAAAGAACTTTCAAAATCAGGTTGGCATAAACGTAGATTAGAAACCGTGTTGACGATATTAAGAATTATAGAAGTAGCAAAAAATAACGACTTACCTATATTATTCTACTCAATAGTTGTTCACTATTGGTTTTAATTAATATTAAGCAATCTAGGTACGTTAAAATTGGCTCCAAATTCTAAATGAAACTATATAAATCTGTGCTCGTGTGTTTAACTATAAAAGCATTTTTCATATTTATTACCTATCATTCTATAATCTACTTACTCGGTCTACGTAGCTAAGTCACACTAAATATTTTTCTAACAACAATTATATTATTATTGACTATTTCTCATTCTAAATTCAACAAAAACGTGGCGAAGGCAGTTAGACATAAGGTAATTGAATTTTATAAAGCTTAGCTAAATATCTGAATTCGATTATTTTCTTAAATTAGGTAAATCTAACACTCATCGTCTCTTAATTCATTTCGAGCTGAATGGAAGCTTTACCAAAGCTCTTATGATACTAAACACATTTATTACTTATTCATAAGTGGACACATATATACATAGTGATTTACTAAATAAGCTATAGTATGCTACTATTAAGTAACGTCTAATCTAAACCGTGTTTCTAAAAATATCTTTTTATTCAACATTTTTAAAGACATGGTTAAGTTTTGAATTTTACTTATATATTAATGGACAGAATTGCATGTAGCGTGTAAGGTGAGGCTTTTATGTGATTGGCTGTTACATCAAGTTTTAAAGCGTAGCACACCTAGATAATATATTTTAGATAATCTAAATAAGTGAATTATGAATATTTAATTATGATAAAAATGGTTAGACTGCGGCTCAGTCGTTGTACAGCAGCCACAGGTTATTTAGGTAAACAAAGGACACATGAGATACTTTTTTGGACATTTTTATAATGTAATTTTTTAAGGTAAAAATTAAAAACTGTGCCGTGATTCGATATTCACAAAAACTTTTGTGATTATTTATGTGGGATAAGTGTTAGTGGGTAATATTTAAACACTATGTAAATAGGGAATAGGAAATAGTGTAGGTAGAAGAGTCTAGAAGCTACATAAAGATCTAGAACAAAATTTTCTAAACGACTACCGAGGGACGTGATAAGGGATCTTTGCGTATTTTGTACAAACTTATTTAAATACAGTTAAATTATACTACAGCACTTTACCATGTCTGTGGTCGCTTTTACAAATTACATAAAACTGCATTGACGATGATTATCTATTTTTTTAATCAATAATATGTTTTATTACAAGTTAATTAATTTAGATTTGAAGCTTTTTTGAATATTTTAACTAGATTGAGCACATTATACTGTTGACCACAAACATGGAAAGCAGAAATACCTAGAAGACACTACTTTAAATAGACATGTGTTTACAATAGAACTTTCTACTGTTCTATGTATAAACATTTAAAAAAGTTAAGTCAAAGATAGCTACTCCCACATTTTATGGAACCTAAGTATATTTTGGCACATATTTAATAGGATAAGTGTATTTTTTCTGAAATATGTAACTATTTATGTACTCTCAATAAAATTATGTTAGTTGTCTGAAATCCAAAGTGTTTCTAGTACATATGTGCAGCGTTTAAGCCTAAATCACAGAACGTAAGGGCGGTGCTGAGGTGTTGATGCAAAAATAGGAAAGTCGAATGTACAATACATATATACTTGCGTAAAAAACTATGTCTTACAATTACTTGCATTACATTTATCTATAAGTTGCTAATTTTTTTATTGACATAGGTGAATTAGCGAAAATCTCAATAACTTGGCACTTTCGCGTAGTTCCACTAAACTACTTACATTAAAAAGTAGATACAATATAACACCGTAATTATAATTTAAATAATTTCATAATAAATTCCCTAAAGTAAAAGTGTAAAAAAGGAAATAAATTAGGAATGAAATAAAAAAATAAATATTAATTTAAAATAATTTAATAACAACTCAAAGAAAAATAATACATTTGAAGTTTTTTAAGTACTGAACCATCACCAGAAGAATATATTTAAAATTAATTACCGAATAAAAATCTCCATCGATTGTTTAAGTTAAGTGATATTTAAGTAGTACTCTCTGCAAGCATTTTAAACCATGATACATAAAAAATATAATGACTCGAACTCATAACAATTTTATATATTTCAACTTTAAAATACAAGCAAATACTTAAAGTCACTGAAAAAAATAAGAGAAATATTGCACATTTGTCTAATTAAAAGGAATATTTTATCACACGATAGAAATAAAAGTAAAATTGATTTATTAAGAATAACTTAAATGGATGGCACACTAAACTAAAAAAAAATAAGTCACAAAAATAATACTTAAGTTACAATTTCACATAATGGAATGTTAAGTTTAATTAAGTACGCAAATATAAGTTCAATATAAAGTAACAACAATTGCACGTAAGACCGCTCATTCTCAACCACTATTCCACCGATTTCTACCATGAGTTTAAAAAAGTACCTACTTGGGTATCAGAAGATATCTGCATCGTAATTATCATTATGTCATTTCATTTCTCATATCAATATTAGAGTACAAAATAATACACATCATGTTGTAGAGCGTCGTCGTCTAGGTTGCGTAATGTCACACTTTCTTTTTCTAAATATCACTTTATGCCAGGTAGGTACTGTACATTTTAAACTCATGGTAGACTCGCTGTACCTTTTAACTTACGTGCCAGTGAATAATTAACAATATAACTTTGTATAATAATAAATATTTAATATTTGACGTTATTTAAAGGTGTTCAGTACCTCTGCTGAAACTCGTGGTGCCACCTGTTGAAGTCTATGTGGAACACGACGAGCGAGCCATTCTCGAGACCGGCCAGGAGGAATCTGTAAAACAATATTTGACGTTACTGGCTATGCGACCACTAGCAGTGGTTAAGCAGCGTACAACGAAGTCACGAGTTCTAAATATCTCAAATTCCTCAAAAATAATAATATCATTATTCTCTTTATTTCACATATTTCTTTAAATTATATTTTTACATATTTAGGTATAAAAAAAAAACAAAAATATATAAAAATATAAAAAAAAGGATTTATCCCCCCGGAAGCGAGGTTAATACCCAAACTACCGGTGGTTAGGGCTGCAGAGAGAGGAACCTCCTCACAATACGGGCCGTACTGAGGAGTACTGCCTTCTGGATCTGACCCTTGACCCAACTGCCAATATCATTATTATTATTATACGTCTATCGTATCGGTAACTGTCATTTAAGGCATCGTGATAGCATGTTATTACATATTTAAGTTAAATTCAGTCACAATAGATAATCAACTTCTGAATAATTAGTATAGAGTTGTTGTTAACGAAATATTCAATCACAAACATCAAACGATAAATGTTAATATAAAATTTATTACACTCTAGCAAAAAAATTTTCACGTTTAAATTAACAAACGAGCTGTCGCATATATCTTTCAAATGATAACATATACCTATCGCAAAAATGTGCTGTTATACAAATGTTATGTTAAAAGTCCTAATCGATTCCACTTGTTATAAAAAAAAAGAAAAAAACGCAAGTGGGATCGAAATACAAAATGAATAGTCATTGTTTCTTGCCACTTTTTCTCCACACATGATGTTTCTGAAGTAATGGTAGTTTATTATATTTGACGTTCAAAGAGTGAAAAGATTTTTTTTTTTAAAACTTGATTTTGAAACCTATTCTCTATACGTGGCCCGAAACTGAAAAGAAGCGTTTTCCCTTAAATAAACAAGATTATTTCTCTTCACCTCGGCATAATTATTAAACTTACTTTTGATCATGCGATAGTGCTAGCGAGCAGACAGGCGCGCCGGCCGGCGGGAACGCGTACAGTGGCGCGAGTGTAAATGCTCGCCAAACTTCTACCACCCCCGCGTCGCCGCCACATACCACGTACTCGCCACAGCGGGATAACACCAGGCACTGGAAGTAAAAACACAGTTTCTAAGGCTCTGAGCTAAAAATCAAGAGTAATTGTTCCTCTACATACAGCAGTAAGACACTTAATTTTGAAAACACCTTCTATTGCAGTAGGGTTTCTTAATCTATTTGTAATGCAGACTACATTCAAAATTTTAAAAATCCCACGGACCCGTTTTAAATATAAGAAGAAAGACAATAGAATTTAAATCTATCTATCTATCTATCTGTCATCACGCCTTTCATCCCAAGGGGGGTAGGCAGAGACAATCGAACGCCATTTGTTACAATCCTGACATACCTCTTTCGTTTCTTTTATATTCATCATACCTTTCATACATGCTCGGTGATTGTGTGTACTTTTACTATTTCCATCGATCAATAATTTTTTTATATGTTCAATAAAAGTACACCTAGGTCGTGCTCTGCCAGCATTTCCTTTCACTTCAGCTATATAAACCTTTTTAGTCAATCTTTCATCCTTAATTTTTTCAACTTGTCCAAACCAGTTATACATACGTTTTATTGATACCTAAGACTGAAGAATCAACCAATAACTTGTTTACTAACAGTTAATTAATGAGAAGGCTGCTTAATAAATGTGAAATCCTAACTAATATCATAAATATCATCATTCCACTGGGAAAATTATTTTTTTCATATACAACTTTTCTACCCGTGCGAAGCCACCAGTACAGCTGTTGCTACTAACAAGTAAAACCGCTGACAGAAGCTAGTACTCCATTAATAATGTAGGTATCTCACCTGGAAGTTATCATTGTGCGTCTCGTTTCTCAACCGTCGACCGTTGAGCGTGAACGCGGCCAGATGGCCTCTGGCGTATGCGACTACTATGACACCCTCCCGAGCCATGGCGAGTTGTTGCGGACCAAACACACCCTCGGCCGGCGGCAGGGCTCTCAGCACCTCGCCAAATGTCGTGTGTATCAATACGGGGCCGTCTGAAAATTGATGCCGAGAGATATTAGGAATCACATTGTGTACCAATGTGGTATAAGACAAGATATTCTTGTGAAACAAATGTGTGCGAGAGAATAATAAAGAGAGAGGTATAGGTAGATTTAAAATTTATGGCAGTTCGGAAAAGCGCGCGAGACGATGCGCAGTGCACGATATTAGGTATATGTATGCGGGACGTACAAGGACGCGGCGGCGGGGCATACTCCCGCGCGCGCTCTCGTCACCAAAATTATTTTCGACTTGACTGTATAAAAAAACTGCGCGTACTCGCACTCGCAGCTAACATCCGAACCGCTATAAAGTTTGAATCTATCTATACTATCCTATCGCTGTCTACTCAGTATTAACCAATTCGGTATGTAAAACAAGAAACTAAATGGCGTCACTTTGTCATCTGAAGGCAAAACTATGGCGACCGACGCACGCGTTCCGTCGTTACATGATGGGGAATCCGGTTAAATCCCGCCCGCGCTGTGATAGTTGTGATTTGTCTGTGATTAATAAGACATGTCGCAGTGGGCGGGATCGTCTTTGCTACCGATTAATCGGCATATTTATACTATAACGTATATAAAACTTGAATGTAGAATCATCAAAACCCTGATGGAGCCATCACGAAAAAAAATAGAATATAATAGAATTTAATCATTAAAATAAAAATATTAAAAAACCTGTTTTCATTTTACATACTTACATTAGATGAATGATTTAGATATTCTTGCCTCTTCAGTTTCAAAAATATCTCATAAATTAAGTTTAAAATACTGTAGTTACTTATATCTGATTTGGTTTATGATAATACGAAAGGTATATTTTTACCAGTAAGGGAATAAGGCTTATTTTAGAACTATTTCCACACAATCGTGAAAGAGACCAACAAAAACAAATACTTGACAGTTTTCTTTAATACTTACTAATAGATGACGATACAACAAGACCAAGCTCCGCGGAGACCAGAACGCCGTTGATTGGGGCATCGTGACCGGTGAGTGCCACGCGGGGCGCGGGCGTGTCACCCTCCCCTACGATGCCGCCGTGACGTGCCGACCTGTTCAGAAAAAAAATAGTGGTGGTATAAGCAATCGTGGTGAGTCTATAAGATATAGAGATGCTTCGTTTAAGGTGACGGCATCACAGTGCAACGAACTCAGTGAAACACGCGACTTATTTTGTCCATATCTCTCTAGAAAGATACGAGCTAGACGCGCTGCGAAAAATATATAAGATAAGATTCACGTATCAGAAACATGAGAAAGAACGATTTCACAACAAAATCAGTTTATAATAACACACGAAATTGACTTCGGTTATTCTAGTATTGTACAAAAACTATTAAAAAAGCAAGTTTGTAGTTAATGTATCTATGTGAAATTATCTATGCAATAAATACGAGAAAATTGTCGAGAAAAACATACGAGTCGCAAAGTCGGTTGAACATACGCGTGAAGTTTTCAGAGCTCTATGAAACTTAGATCTGATTTTTATATATTTTTTAATTGAGTATATAAATAACATTTAATGTATTTATCTTTCAAAAGCTATTTTGATTTAATTATCGTGTAATTTAGAAATAATTGAGGCGTGTTTTTAATTTAACATCATTAAAAAACTATCATGCAAATATTTTTGCTTCACGGGTTGCCATACGGCTCCCAAATCCGTGTTCTCAGTCGCAGCCTAGGGTGCCTTTATATCCTTGTTTTTAGCTGGGTACGCTGAGTCCGGTAACACAGTACAACACTAATAAGGCACTTAAAGGTGTTTTTTTTATACTGACCAATGCCACAGAAGTATGGTACAGTCCTCAGATCCCGATGCTATGTAGCAGTCTGAAGTGATGTTGCACTCCGACCGAGACACGCACGTCACCACTCCGTAGTGACCGAAAACTATTTGCACTATTTTAGCTGTAAAATAATCGTTTATAATCGATTAAAATTTAAAAAAAAAACAACATATATATAAAACTGAAAATAGAGTGAAAATAGTTGGATTCGTAAAAAGACTCTATAGAGCAAAGTTTTGACCCAGGCTAGAGTATGCACAAATCTCCCTTCTTTCCTTACCTTTCTTCACGGGTTGCCTTACAGCTCCCGAAACCGTGTTACGGTCCCAGGGTACCCAGCGGACGACCAAGTCCCCTTCTTTTAGCAGATGGTATTTGTGGGGCTATACCTAAGGAGTGGCCAGTACTGTGGAGGTATATTTATATGGAAAAGCCTCTAAGTGTGGTTTGTCGGATTATGTACATAAGTTTTTAATCATAAAAAAATCCATTGGTATATGGTCGAGATCCGGGTTCGAACCATGATCTGCCTAGTTATTACTAGACGTCTTAACCACTCGGCCACCGACGCACATTAATATTATTATTATTATGCAGAAATCTTTCTATTAAAAATTAAAAACTGTGCACACAATAAAAATATTATTAATTAGAGTTTTATCTGTTAGTTCCTTATATAAAATTAACGAGCCAGGCAAGGATGAACCTACTTGAGTCGACATACAGTAGGTATTAGCCCCATTCACGAAGGAAGATTGTCTGTTTGAACCACAGTTAAACAAAATTTTAAAAAATGCAGCTTGTATCGGGCCATGGTTATTATTGGCTTATGTTATATACAAGCGATATATTAAATATAAAAAATTATTAATAACACAAATAAAATTACCAGTCTCTGTGGAGAACACCCTAAAGCTGTTGTCCCAAAATCCAGCGGCGATCAGGAACTTCGAATCGACGGTGGTCACGAAGCAATTACTGCGAGCGCGCACTCGCTGGGAGAAGTTGTCGCCGAGCTGACGTCGGGCTAAGGCTTGGGCACCACCTTGAGCTACAATATGATTGAAAGTTATAATGAAAAAAAAAAAAAAGATTAAGTCCAAGAAGCTAGTGATTTGATTTTGAGAAATCGAACAAAATTTCCAGAATTCTACAATCTACTGAAAGTGCATGGTTTTCGCATATAAGTTCGCTTAAAATCAGAAGTCATATTGCGTGTACAGTGTACACACATATACTACTGAACCGATTTGGTGGAGGTATATCAAGATATGCGAATTTTTTAATCAATTTAATTTTCAGTTTCGATTAACATCGCTATTACTTATATTATGGTAGTTACTATGATATGATTTGTGCGAACTATTTTTCAGGCACATTGCATACCTAGAACGGGATCCATGACGAGTGGATGGTGTGGAGGTTGTGCATGGTCGGCAGCGTGTCTCGCAGCAGCATGATGACAACCACCGCCGACCCAGCGATGAGCAGCGAAAGCTCGCGCTGCGCTAACCTGAAAGTGTAAGAAAAACCGGCTAAGTATAAAGATGTTGGTTTGGGTGGAAGGTTATCATCTCAAGGAATACGGACGGACAAGTATGAGAAACTGTAACCAATATATTGGATCTAATTGAGATATACTCTATATGAAACACAAATAGGTTTAGTTTGACATTAAACAACTTGATAGATTGCGTGTTTAGCCCAGATAGTTATAACCTGAAAATGTTTTACGTTTCCGTTATATTCAATTGGGGGGTGAGAAGGGTTTTTTTATTAATTATGCCGCTTGACATCGATTTTTCGATAAAAGCTCTCATAAGCAAAGTTGCCTGCTTATTGAAACCGGCCAAGTGGCTGTTGGGTCAACGCAGAGCCAACGCAGGATGTCGCAATACTGATAATATTGTTATTTCGGAAAGTTTATTTTTCTCGGTGCCCGTTATCATTTTTATGAGAGTATTCAGAAGGCACTTTGAAGCTTATCATCTCGTAAACAAAACTTAATATCAATAAAAGAGCACCAATGAACATTTTTCACCTTGGTTCACCTTTATTAATCAATCAAAGGTGTCTTACCGTGACAGCGGCCGGCATCGCAAGTTGAGGGTACGTATTCGCCGACACATGGATTACGGCTGCATTGGAGGGTAGTTTCAAACGCAAGCACACATCATCAGGCGCCGCCGCAAACATCAGCGGTGCCAAATGCATCGGCGACGATCGTGGCGGATGCGGTTCGTTAAGTAGCTGCGCCGGGGTTTGCCCAAAGCTTCGGATTTGGTCTTCAACTGCGGCTCGGGTCACCGGTTCTGTTATTTGGTCCAGGCGTACCCCACCTTCGTAGGTTAGGTAGTAGAATACGTTTGTTGCGCGGACTGCTTCAGGTCCTGTAAAATATTAGGTTCATTGGTAAGGACACGCCAGGTCAAGAGAGTGTAAGATTATTTGTTTTTTTTTTATTTACAAACACATATTCACGACCTTTATACCTTGCGGTGTGGCCAGAGACACAATTTCCAGTGTCCACTTTTGGCCAGTTGTCCATATTAAGCGTGTTACTTCCTTAACAGCCGTAAGTGTATGTTATTTTTGGCTTTACGTCCCTCCGTAGCATGAGAAGTCGATTAAAGCACACACTCTTGAAGAATATTGGTGCGAATAGTCCAATTACGTTATCAACTCCTAACCGAATTTCATCGAAATCCTTTTGACATAAAACAAACATGATCCAAAGTCTGTCTATAATTTGGATAAGATAAGACATTTTCCACACTGACCTCTCTGCTTGTATCCAAATATGAGATCGATCCATTGGTGTAGTTGGCAAGAGACGAACTCCGACTCCAACGCCATCCGGTTAATCCGGATAAATTCCTCAGCGGACGAGGCCCACGGAGGTAGGATCACATCACCGGACGCCGACTCCGGAATGCCAAGACGATACCCGGAATTGTTAGTCAGCATTTCCGGCAGGAAAAACAATTCGGGGATAAGTTCCTGAAAAGAGGAAAAATTACATAATGAAATATAGATTTAGGAATATTCTACAACAGACTAGTTTCTATGAGAGGTATTGAACAATTCAGAGCATTTACGTTAGAAAACTTCCGTGGTTACAACTTGCTATTTGACAGAGACATCCTTAAGTGTGTTTGTTTGCTTGTCCTTCTTTCAGGGATTGACGTGATTTTTTGCATAGAGATAGTTGGAGAGCCGGAGAGTGGCTTATGCTACTTTTCATCCCCGAAATCCCTTGGGATACATTTTTGTCACATTTCAAAATTTTCCATAGGCCAAGCCGAGCGGAAAGCTAGTGAAATAATAATGTTAAATGAAATGAAATGAAAGTGTCTTCGAAATTAATTTGGCCTTCTGTATCAAATAATATTTTTCTTTCTATTAGCAAAATGTAACACACGAATTTATGTAACTGAAAATCTACTTGCTTCAGTATTTTTGTTAACAGTGAAAACAGTAGAACAATAACTGAGCAAATTCGGCCCCTTTTTAATGGCTATAAGATAATATCTGCTAAGATATGCTAAATGCTAAAAATTAAAATTAGGTCACAGTCGGTTTAAAGTTTGAAAAAATATGGGAAAACCTTTACCAAACGCTTGTGCTAAAAATAACCAACCTAGCTGTATCGCCTGCAAGTACACTTCCTATTACAGCAACAATTGGCAAAAATATGCGAATTGTCGACATTTCGTCATGACGATTGTCACGCCATAGTGCATAAGCACGAGAGAAACCGCCTGCCCAGAGAGCGGATCGCCCTAGATATGAAAAGTTGCGATTTTTTTGTTAACAAGGACTGTAGAAAAAACTAAGTGTTTGTCACAACTTGTACTATTAAATTGATAGTAAAAGTTAGATATATGCTTTATTATGAGATAAATGAAAAAAGACGTGGTTCTTTTAATTTATTTCTCAAGTTTATTACTTAATACAAAAACACAGATAATTTCGAATTAATAAGCATAATACAGTTTTTAATTTATTATTAGTTTGAAAATATCATTGACCGAATACGGGAATAACAATATTCACTGAAGCCAATATATACTAGTATATACTTAATAAAATCCCAACTAGCAAACGTTTGGCTTCGGAAACCAATGTTAAATGGCTCGCACAGCTAACAGTAACTAGGCGCCTATTTTTTTTACTTCATAAACCGAACAAAAAATGGAATTTTCCAGGTTTACCTACGTCAAAACAAAGGCAACGGAATGATCAAAATCTGTTCCGTTCTGAATTAATTATGATTAACGCGAGCCAAAGCGACGACCGTGAATATATAAACAATTTCTTACAAACATTATAATTAGAATTTTATGTTAGTTTTAATCACATATATCTGCATATTGTTCTATAAATAGGCAAATGGTTATTCCAAAATGTAAATAAATATATCATTGATGATTTATGTCATATTTAGGATTCCGTGTACCCAAACGGTGCCAACGGAAACCCTATTACTAAGGTTCCGCCTATCTGTCCGTCTGTCTATCACAGGAACCGTAATAGGTACACTTGAAATTTTCACAGAGTGTGTACTACTATAGCCGCTATAACAACAAATATAGCAATAAAATACAAAGGTCTAATGTAAAGGTTTTAAAGAGAAGTAATGAAGAGTTTTGTTTGCTAAACACTGGTCTACAAGTCCTTGATGATAGGTGGTAAACCAATCGCGTGTTCTATTCTTAACCAGAAATTATAATAATATCTAATATAAGCGTCCGATAAACGAACATAAATTTTATCCGTGCTATTTCCTCGTGCTAATGTAGCTAAATTAACACAATAAAACAAGTTTGTTTTTGCATTTATTAGTCATATTTTGTAAACTTAAAGTGTATCATTATGATAAAGCCTTGATTATTATTGTGTTCGTTTGACATTACAATCAACGTGTGAGTGACGTTATAAGAATCTTGAGAAGAGGTTTTTTATATAAGACGATATGCTGTTTTGACCAGTGCTACGCGGTGACAGCTAATAATTAAATGTCAAGCTTGACTTCTAGGAATATTCTACGTCATGTCATGGCGACCAACGCACGCGTCCCGCCATGACATGATGGGAAATCCAGTTTAATCCCGTCCGCGCTGTGATAGTTGTGAATAGGCGGTGATTAATACGGCATATCACAGTCGGCGGGATCATCTTAGATACCGATTAATCGGCATATACACTATAAAGGCTATAATACTTGACATTGGCACATCATCGGTGTAGCTATAATAAAAGAAGAAGAAGAAGACTTCTAGGAACCCCTCCCCTAACCTACGCGCAAAGTTTTGATGATCAACAATGTTGAGGTCAACGTTCGTTGTGATAAGGTAGGCGCTATAAAATAACTAAGATTGATAGTAAATTAAATCAAAATAAATAACAAACATTGTGTTGGTCAGCAGAGACGTATGTAGAATTTTTCCGCCATGGACGAACATAGTGGACAGCCCCTGTTTTTTTGTTATTATATACTCTTTGGCATTAAATAATAAGTTGTTTTACCTATCTCACCAGAGCTACCACCAAACACGCACCTTAAAAATAAATACCAGCCACATTTCTGCCTTTACCTTTACATCCGAAGTATCTCTCTGACAATTTTTCCAAGACATAGCTATGGACGAAAACAGCCGGTTGGGATGATCAAACTTGCCGCCTTGGAGCGCTAGGAACATCGTCGTCATTGGTTCCTGTAACGAAAAAAAGTTTAAGTTCTAGTCGTTTTTTGTGCTTTTGTAGTTCTGCCTCGGTACGGAATCCTCATCGTGTAAATTCGATTGTTTTTATATAATGGGATTTTGACCAAAAAAAAGATTTCTTTTCACTTCTATTCGTGTATTAAAAAAAACAGTTTTCTAATTGCACAAAAATATAAACAAAGTACATAATATATTATTTCTGTAACAATCTAAAGATACACTTATTTTGAAATACGTTTTTACTTTTTTATTTCAAACTCAATATTGGATGCGCCGGCGCACAGCTGCCAGGATGCATTTCAAACTGTATCGTCCGATTGTTTTGACGTTTCACATTTAGTAGCTCCCCTTGGCGGAGTTTAGTGCGTCTTTAATTTGAAACGATCAGTCGCTCGAAAAGGATGACTGAAATTCATTTTAATGCACGGGAGCATCTCTTTATTAGTTTGAGGCGAATTTTCTCGGTACCGAAGTTGATTTAATTATTTTAATTCTACCACAATCTATATAGAAATAAATAAAATTGAAATGTCCGTCTGTTTCTCAGTATACAGACCAAACCAGAATACGCATGCGCAACTGAATAGTATAAAAGCGTCATGTATCCAAAAACCATGGCGATAACTTCTCGCAACAATTTACCAATTTTGGGATAATTGCTTATTATCAAGAGATAGGATATAATATTAATAAAAATAACACCTGTTCTATGTTCTTATTATATTGTCTTTTTATCAAGAAATACAATAACCGGGTACACTATTTTTAGCCTAAGTTTGAAGAATTAGGGAGGAAAGCAGTCTTTAATAAATCCATTGAATAGTAAGGCAGTTCAATGGTAGGCCTGATTAGTTTGATATTTAGTTGAATTTATTGAACTATTTCTTTACAATGTCGTGAGTTGAAAGACTATTGAACGCTGAACGGAAATAAAATGACGACGCACATTTTTTAAAGTTTCGTGAATTCCTTTTTTGCAAGCCCTAATATTGGTTAGCCTTTCTTTACCTTTCGTATGATAGATATATCTTAGAAATAAAAATGAAATGCTGTTCGTTGGTAAGCGGCTGGACCGATTTGGTCAGTTTTGTTAAATGGTTGTAATAAGACGAATCAGGTTTTTAGTGAAAACAAAATTGGAAAATTCGGGGAAAACTTTTGCATAAACTCAAGACGATAAAATGTTAACATGGGGCTCTTTCCTATCTGGGGGCGGAAAGCTAGTTTTAAATAAAAATGAGAGCCATTAAAATACACTGTCCTTAAAAATATAATACCAAAATAATATGAGTTTTCATAAAGAGGCCGTTGCGAATTAAGGCGACGACACAGAACGTGAAAAATAGCGTATAAACCGATTATTCGAGCCCGTCGTGCGCGATACGTGATCAATTCGTTCAGTGATTTTATTATCAGATAATGTCTTCGTTAAGTACCAGACAATCAAACAGATTGACTCAAACCTTATGTGCTTGATGCAACGTTTGAACCGGCCATGCCAGTTTGAATCAAGGAAACGGAAAATATATAATGAACGACGCGACGTATCAAGCATTAATTGAACATTGTCACATTGCTTCAATGAAGTAGAAAACGTGTTTGAGTTAAGCTGCTTGATCGCTTAAGGGCGGTTTAAGATGATTTGTTGCTATTATGTAACGCAATCAAGAAATTGAATAGAAGAAAATATGGAGATCCTCTGCCTATCACACTCGGATACAGGCATGATGCACATAGGTATCTAGTCTTATCAAAATCCTTTAAAAAAATTAACCATAGGGCAAAAGGAAGCGACGCGTCATCCGGTCCACGGAGTTTTACACCAGAATGGACAAATGCTAGTGGTTAGAGACCGTTTCCAAAAAGCAAACCGGGTTCGATTACCACATCAGTAAATGTTTTTTTAAATAAAAACTTATGATTACATTCTACAAACTGTAAGGTCTTCTAACCTTTCGATCTAAATACCTTAACACAAGTTTAGACGTCGTCGTAGTCCAGTTGGCAGTGACCCTGCCTACTGTGCTCGAGGTTCTGGGTTCGATTCTCGGCCGCGGCAAGTATTTAGTGAAATAAATTTGCTTGTTCGCGGTTCTTGAATGTTTGTGACGTATTTGTGGCCATGCCTCCCGCAATACAGGTAATCTTAGTGTGGGTGGTGTAAATGTGGCCACTCGTTAGGTATAGTCTTGTCCTCCACTGGGTATACCCTGGGGCTGGTAGTAATACAGAAGACACCCGTGAAGGTAATGGTATGGGTAAAGGGTATACTTACAATGCGGACCAGCCAGTTAAGAACGAAGGCAGCGGTGGAGTAGTGAGTCCCATAATGGAAGGGTGGTGTGGACTCGTGTTCCCAGGTGTTATAACGCTCTTCGAAGTACGCCCGTCGTGATGGATTCAGTGCGCCGATGGGCTAAAGTAAATAAATATCTTAATGAATCCGCCTTTCTAACAAACACATCGTCACGGCCTATATACTTTACGGCTTGGCCAGAGACACCCAGTAATTTTTTGGCTGTTGTCCATATTAAACAGAACAGGTGGCAAGCCTGTTGCTGCACTTAATGGACCTAGATTATGTCTCTTCTTTAATAGACTATACACAAGTCTACTTTAAGAAGAGCTTTACTTGCCCTCCCGAGGCACGAGAAGTCGATTAAAGCGTGCATTTTTGGCACGAGTATCCCCCGCCAATCTACCAATTACGGTATCGACTCCTTATGTATATTGATGAATCCAGTTAATAGCTACAACTTCCAACTCCAGATGAGCGGATGAACCATTACTAAATAAATCTGTGGAAAGTTTTTACTCTTCTGCAACGATACTGTAAGGCCAAGGTAGCTAGCTGCTGTCGGAAAGGAACCACATCTGGCGGAGGACGCTTTAAAAACTACTGGCTCGATAGGATTCTCTAATTTATGGCCATCCCCGTTTCTAATTGTGGAGTCCATAAAAAGTATTACAACGAGAGTTACTTACATGGCGTTCAGCACATTACCAGAAAATGGTGCCAGGTCTTAATGACAATGTTGTGAGCATCAAAAATAGCCAATGTCAAGGGAGCATCAATGTTTGGAGGCAATACTTGCAGGCTCTTTGTGCAGGGATGGTCATATTGTTTTTTTTTTAATATTATTTTTACCTTAGATAAGTCTCTGTAGTTAGAAGGCTGGCTAAGATCCAACTCTTCGCTTTCGTAGTTGGTGATGACCCACGGGAACACTGGATACTGGTTCAAATCGTTGTACGTACGACCTGAATAAGAAAAATAATAATTAAGAAACAAAGAAATTAGTAAACAATATAAATTTTGATAGGTATATGTATTGCCACCTTTAGAGATAGATATATGCATGGACATTTTTGTAGATCATTTTATTATATATCATATACCATTTTGTTATATCTCTGACGGATTAGACAGCATGCGCCATGAAAACTCGCTGGACTAACTTCTCCCCGACTTGATTTACTTATACTGTTAATGCTCAAATCCTAAACATGATAGGTAACCTTCCCGGTAAATCAACCTATATAATAGTGAAAATTGCATCAAAATCCGTTCAGTAGTTTTTGCTTGAAAAGGGCACGCACAGCACAGACAAACAAAGATTCAAAAGTGGTCAATTATTTGTTTAATAATACATAGACTGTATTGGTTTATGTAGATTATTGACTTTGTTTTCTAACTTGCACTACCTACATTAAGAGTATCTTGTCTTAGATAATTAAGCAAAGCATCTTTAACTGACAAAAGCAATTATCTCTATTCTTATTTTGTTTAAATGTAATGTCTTACGAAACCAAAATAAGACGATGGCGAGAGTATGTCCTCCCTTTGCACTTGGCAATGAAGTGTATGTGAAAACATCAGCAATGACCTAAATATAGACTGACGAATTACATCGTCTATTTGCGAAATCGGTCGCCCTTCGATTTGGTCAATCGATTTACAAGTGATACTTATTGTCATTTATGGGGTTTAGTTTATTTTCTCAGAATACAGAACCACAATCAGAATAAATTCTACAAACTGAGGCTAAAATAGTACACTAATACATATACACTCTTATTAATAAACTCGAAGTAGCGACGTATTAACTAAACTGTATTTCGTCTCCGTCTAACAAATCTGCAATTCATTATGATAGAAGGAGACGAAATACAGTTTAGTTAATACGTCGCTACTTCAAGTTTATTAATAAGAGTGATAGTGTACCCGGTTGTTGTATTTCTTGATAAAAAGACAATTAAGAGCCCTATATCCATAAATTGTATGGAGATAAAGTATTCCCAATTTCTCTGTAAATAATCCACATGTGTCACTGTAATTTAGAATTACATATTCAATATATCTAAGTGAAATAGCTGTTCCTTTTTTTGGTTTTATTGAATAGGAAATATGGGTGGTAAAATAAAGGATTATTTTGCCCCTGTTTTCTAAAATAACAGCTATACCACTTAGATATATTAAATAAGTAACCATATGCTAAATTACAGTGACACAGGTGGATTATTTACAGAGAAATTGGGAATAGTTTATCCCAGAAAAAGAAAAAAAAAACAATAAGAACATAGAATAGGGGTTCTTTTTTTATTAATATTATTTCTTTTTTTTTTATTGGTAGTTGGTAAATCGTGGCGAAAAGAATTATGGGTGCTGAAAATCGCATTATTTTTTGGACACATGACGCTTTTATTTGTACTATTCAGTGCTCGTGCGGTATTCTGAGGTTTTTATACTTACAAGATTTTTATATGATTAGTTTTCTGTCATCAACGGCTAATCATTAGGTACATAAATATATTATAAATAAACCACGCCGCGTATTTGTCTGACACTAAAATCTCCGAAACTGCTGAACGGATTCGCGATTATGTTGATTAACTAAATTGTAATCGGGTAGGTATTGATGACATTTGCTCTATGTAGCTATGTTTTTTTTTCACGGGTTGCCTTACAGCTCTCAAAAACGTGCTACGGTTCCAGGGTACCCAGCGGAAGGCTCTACCCTAACGAGTGGCCAGTTCTGTTGAGATATATTTAGATGGAAAAGCCTTTAAGTGTGGTTTGTCGGATTATGTACATAAGTTTTTAATTAAAACCCCATTGGTATAGGTACGGGGACGGTTCTTGAGCGGTGGTCGTTAGATGCGCAGAACACTATTTTTGGGTCTGCTTGACGGTATGAGGTATTAATTTTAATTTTGCCAGCAGTGCAAAGCAATCGTAAAAACAAACACTAATAAATCAATTATAATAAATATACAAGTTATATTGCACTTTTTCGTCGAGCGCTCAAGAACCGTCCCGGTACCTGTACATGGCCGCGATCCGGGATCGAACCCGTATTAGTCTGTATAGTTAATACTCTATATATGTAGGTATCTATATCCCAGGTTTTATGTTGCGGGAAATACTGCAGAAGAAAATTAGTTAGATGTCTTATTGATCATACTCTGAACCCTTTTACTTTATCATCGTGTCCGTTTACTAAATGTTTACATTTTAATTCACTCAACACCTGGGCGTTTACGAAATAATAGTTCACATATTACTATTACGCAAACTGTTTTTAATATATAACAATTTTAATGAACAATAACTTTGTTAATATTGGTACTCTATTCTATTGTCTATAATACGACATTTAGTAGTACACAGGTGATATTTCAGGAGGTATAACACAAAAATACATACGTCCTTCGACATACGTGATATTTCTTAAAACAATTATCACCAATGAATATTATGTGTCACAACCTAAATAGAAACATGTAGGTACAGTTAGCGACAAAAAGGCAAAAGTTAGATTAATGCTGTAGTTAAAAAAAGTATATTGATCTGAAGCCCGGCCTAGTCAATTCAATGTTCTTATAATGCAATTTAATAAATTAATCATCTGACACATTTTTTTTATAGATAGCACGAAACGTGACTCTGTCCACTTGGTAAAAAGTGGCTGTGGGAATCCATGAATGGAGGTGACAAACAAGAGTGCTGTCTGTCACCTCATAGAGTACTAAGCCTATGGAGGGGCCATAGACAAGCTCCCCCTTTCGCCAATTTTTTCCCCTTTGACCAGTCATACTGACCAGGTGCGCAGTAATAAGTTACCTTAGATTTCGTTGGTATCGTTTTGTGTCGCGAGACAGAGCTCTAGGAAAATAGTTAATTGTGATGTTTTAAACGGGAAAGGCGATCTAGGGCATCAAACTTAGTGTTTCCAATCATTAATTATAATTATTATGTTTGTATTTTAACATAATCATCATATAACGTAAAATCCGTTGCGACAATAAAACGACAGAAAAATACAGTGGTACAGGGGCTAGTACTAGGCGTTTACCTCCCCCCCGCCAAAAGTGGCAGAAAAAATTGTTCGGTGATTTATACCCTTCACGTCTCCTTTGGTAAATACTCAAAGCTGTCACCTCCACTATGCTGGTTTATTGATAGCAGAGTCACGAGCAAAGACAAGTGAAATGTGGGTAAGTATATGAATGTCGGCTATATACTGGATACTTATACACATTTTTGTTGCTGACTGTAATTTTACTATGTACATAATTATAAGATAGGTTTGTAGATTATTTTCAGCTTTACATGAAAACAATATTCTAATATATAAAAATCAATATTTGTTTGGTTCTTTGTTTGGTCGTATTCTATAGACTCAAAACCGGTGGTTTATATATAGGCTATTTAACATCACGCTACCTACCCAAGGGAGTGAATTGTATTCCAAATACAACGCGTACGAAGTAGCGGGCAATCAGCTAGTAAGTTATACATTTTGATGAACGATAATAAAATGTAACCAAATGTACAAAAGGACGGTCAGTCTTCTTACGATTTTCGCGGAAGTATTACTTGAAAGATGTAATGTTAAAAGGATGCCAGACAATGTATCTGTTTACAATTTTGAAACGTGTGCGAAAGTAAGTAATCGAATTGATACATATTTATGAAATTGTAAGCAGGTTTCTTTATAAGTAAACGACTCGCCCCGGCACCGCAAGAGTAGATTTTATTTTGTCGGATGAATGAACTGTTTTCCCGGGATAAAAAGTAGTCTATATTCTTTCATTTTCCGGTCCTCCGGTGTCTTTATACAAAAAAAACACGTCGATTAGATGTTCCATTTGTTGGAATGAGTAATTTATACACATCCCTAAATCTACTGCACATCACTAAAACTGTGAACTGTCATCTTGGGTCTGTAGAAATTGCTCATACATAACTTATCACCGCCATGTTGCCTAAGTTAAAATGTAAAACTAAAATTAATATAAACTAAAATAAAACAACCAGTGCAAAGTAAAAGTGTATTTCTTTTTCTCCGAACAATCAATATTAAAAACCCAACACCATTTTGATTTGAAAGAGGACAAACAACTACTACGCGCGCTCCGTCTTGCTCTATGGTCCAAATCAACTACTCCATATGTAACTTATTAACTTATTAACTAATATTATATAAATGTGAAAGTGTGTTTGTTTGCCCTTCTTTCACGTCAATACCTACAGAGGAACGGATCGACGAATTTTTTTTTGCCCAGAGATAATTAGGCCGCAGTGTGACTGACATATTGCTTATTATCCCTAAAATCCTTTTACTTAAAAAACGGTCAAGTGAGAGTCGGACTCGCACACGAAGGGTTCCGTACCACGGTACAATATTTAATACTAAACAAAAAAGTTTAGTAAAAAATTAGCGCGAGTCTGATTCACATTTGGCCGGTTTTTATTATTTGATGTTTTACTTAAAAGTATACATTATAGTTATAGGTACTAATTAGACGTTGATTGCCATTATTAAGATATAGCAAAAAACGGCAAAAAAATGTTTACGTTTCTTGTAGTCCCCCTTAAATTTTTAACTTTTTTTATTATTATTTGTTGTCACAACGGCCATAGTAATACACACTCTGTGAAAATTTCAAGTATCAATTTATTACGGTTCAAAAGATGGACAGACAGCGGAGCCTTAGTAATAGGGTTTCCGGAAACCTAAAAATGACCACTGGCGAAGCCAGGGCGGAAAGCTTGACTTTATTTTCCCGTCCCAGGGGACACTTCATATTTCAGGGTTCATCATATCGAGGATTTTTATATGGGAATTATAAGATTGCTTTTGTGACGTTTCCATTGTCAGAAATTTAATTTAATGCACGCAAGTGACGCAAACAGGAAGTAATGTATTCTGGTCAAATATCAGTAGAAAAATACATTTTATTTTTAGGCTCATATTTCTAGGCCACGTAAAGTTTTGTCAAATTACATATCACTTGGATTTTTATTGCGAAAAAATGCATCTTAACAATAAAATGTCACGGAAAATATTATATGTTTGGAAGTGATAATACATAACCTCACATTTACTTAATCCCTTATCTCAGTTCCTAGATTGCCAAATTTCTCTGAATTATCAGTAAGTAAATATTTTATATTATGCCCTCTTTACAACATCTTGTTGTCATCTGAACCCAAGAATGTATGAAAGGATTATCGGTGTAGGCAAATTATCTCGATATGATGAATTAGTTAATCTCATAAATAATATAATTCCTAACGTAATATCTCATCACGTGGACGATAGCCTTAAAGAAAAGGTCAACACAAAGTTCATCAATTTATATAAATACCCTATAGTCTTCCGCCTCGGCTTCGCCCGTGGAAATTTATATATCACTGGTGACACGATCTCATGAATACCGAAATGAAACAAAGATCAGATTCTAAGTCTAAATTCTTACTAACATTATAAATTCGAAAGTGTGTTTGTTTGTTCTTATTTATTTTTTGCACAAAGATTTGGAGGGCCAAAGAGTGAAATCTTATCCCAGAAATTCTTCGGGATTCTGATGTCACATTTTTAATTTTTCGCGGGCGAACCCGGGGCGTATAGCCAGTATTAATAATAAATGCTCCCTTAAAGTTTTATTAACATCCATTAACTCGAAGCATATTTCGGTCAGCCAAGAATTCTAAAAACGGTTATTTATGCTTAGGTAAGGACTTGTGGCTCTCAGTCATCTTGTATCTGTCAAAAATGTGGCAAATCTAAGTTAATCCTGGAAACGTGAGTTTATTTATACAACATGAGCCATATTTTTATTATTTAGGGTTCTAAAGAGCCGTAGTTATCGATACGCTCTTTAGAACCCTAAATAATAAAATTTGGCTCAATCCAATTTCAAATAATAACAATCATTTTGTGGTGAGTAAATGTTGTATAAATAAACTCACATTTCCAGGATTAACTGAGATTTGCCATATTTTTGACAGATACAAGATGACCTTGACCACCGGTCCTTAAGTATCGTATAAATAAGATATTTCATTTAGATATTGGTATTCCTAAAATTGTGATTTTGTCTGTGGACTTGTGAAGATAATTATTTTGTTTGATCGAAGATCTTTCATATTTCTATAAACCGCATTCGGAACGATGTCATTAGAGAAGAATACTGAGTGAAAGATGATGTTGTGACTAAAATCAAGAAAAGTAGTTTACGCTGGTTTGGATTTATATGGCTGAAGTGAAAGTAAATACTGACAGAGGACGACCTAGGTGTACTTTTATTGAGCATATAAAAAATGTATTGATCGATGGAAATATTAAAAGTACACACAATCGCCGAGCATGTATGAAAGGTATGATGAATATAAAGTAACAATTGACATTCGATTCTCTCTGCCTACCCCTCTTGGGATAAAAGGCGCGATGATAGATAGATACAATGATAGATAGATAAATTAAGTTTTCTTTTCCCCAAACGAACACACCGGCACACCGCTAAAGAAGGCAGGCGTAACCGTTGACAACATCTACTATCATATATTGTTTACTATATACACAAGATAAACCCAAGAACGAACAGTGAGTTTACTATCTTAATTCACACAGAACAAGTATTCAATAGCTGTAATATTGTGTCCAGCAAATTATTTAAACAATTCTTCCTCGCGACTCTCCGATCCGATCTGACCATTTGATTACAGCGTGTCAACTTTCAAAGACGCATTGTCAGCTAGTTCAATAAAAACATAATAAACATCAGTGAAATTGCCAACGAAAAATGGCGGAAAAATTACGTCGCAATTAGAAAGGCCATTGGATTGTTCAAAAAGTATCAAAATGAAAGTAAGAGACGCTGCAGCAGTTGCGAAAAAAATCGTCAACGCGAGCTGAGAATGTTGTATCTAAATTTACAAGTTTACAAAATTGGGGTTAGAAAGTGATTTTTGAAAATGTGTAAAATAAATAATTAAGATAGAGAATCGCGCGTGTACATAATGAAGCTGCAGTACCTTCGGTAAGTAGTAAATCTTGATAACAAGTGTTTTTATAGTGGGTACCTACACTACCTACATAATTTGAATGATTACCTGACTTAATTGCGACTATATTTGCATTGTTGTCGCTCGAACGATGTAATATGTACACTTTTCTAACTTGAGAGAGTATCATTTTAAAATATGATAAGGTTTGATATGAGGTTTAACATTTGATTCCCGGACTGGGATATTTATTTAAGTCAAGCATTAGGTGCGTCGGTGGCCGAGTGGTTCAGACGTCTGGTATTAACTAGGCAGACCGCGGGTTCGATGACGGATCCCGGCCATGTTACTAATGGGGGTTTTTAATTAAAAACTTATGTACATAATCCGACAAACCACACGAGGCTTACTTAAAAAACTGTACCTCAACAAAACTGGCCACCCGTTAGATAAAGCCTCACAAATACCATCGGCTAAATGGGGAGTCTTGGTCTTCCGCTGGGTACCCTCGAACCGTAATACGGTTTCGGGAGCTGTAGGCAACCCGTGAAGACAGAAAAAAACATTAGTTAGATGCGAATAAAAGACCAAAACTTCTGGGATTTTGGGCTGTTATAAGAACGAGATAGGCGTCAGAATGTAACTTGACAGTAATAAAATTTAAGTTGTGTAAATAAAGAATATTCTGATTATGAAATTGACAACTGATGTAGTTGTTAAATCTTCTGCGGACGAAGTAGCGGGCATCACCTAGTTATATATAAAGATACATTTTCTTATCAATTAAACTTTTCAATTGTTGCCTTTTTATATTGTTATTCGATTATAGACTCAAATAATTTCAAAATTAAAATAAAAAAAAGATTGTTGATTGAAAAATTGATCGTCAAAACAGAGCACAGAATCCTTCTGTATGACATAGGCTACTTTTATCTTGGGAAATTATATCATTTCTTAGGAAAAATTTAATTGTTGATAAACAACTCAGTAGTATTAGATACTAAGCTACATTTTATTTTGTTCGAAAATATCCACGGATGAAGCCTGGGCGGAAATCTAGTTGTTACGTAAACACGTTACTAAATAATGTGTTAATATCTTGTAAAAATACGTAAATTACATAGAAGAAGACTTTCGAGACTATCGTATCTTTGGCTCTCTGTGTTGACTTTTTTTTTTAATATTTCTTGAGATCACTGGTTTAAATGTGACTGTAGGTAATAACGGCTGAGCACATTAGGACGCAATTTGAAATTCTAATCCTATCTCAACTTCCTATAACTAATATTATAAATGCGATAGTGTGTTTGTTTGTCCTTCTTTCACGTCGCAACAGAGCAACGAATCGACGTGAATTTTTGCACAGAGATAGTTTGAAGGCCGGAAAGTGACATAGGATAAAATGTTATGTTATATTTAAAAAACGTAAAAGCTAGTACGGACTTTTATATTGAAAAAAAAAAAATGGGAAGTAAGCGGATTTTTTTTTGTGTACCATTAGAGGTAGGTATCTGCCACGTGGGCAGAGATTGCTTTTTATTAGGGTTCCGTACCCAAAGGGTAAAAACGGAAACCCTATTACTAAGACTCCGCTGTCCGTCTGTCACAAGGCTGTATGAGATAGAGAGAGAGAGAGGCTGTAGGCGTTATAGTTAGACAGTTGAAATTTTCACAGATGATGTATTTCTGTTGCCGCTATAACAACAAATACTAAAAAATAGAAGAAAATAAATATTTAAGGGGGCTCCCATACAACAAACTTGCCGTTTTTATAGATAATGGTACGGAACCCTTCGTGCGCGAGTCCGACTCGCACTTGGCCGGTTTTATTTATAAAGTTGCCTTTTCAGAGTCATCGGTCGATAAGCGACGACGCGGACGCGACGGTCGTGAAACGAATTATGTACACTTACGTCAAACTTGTTTATGTACTGAATATAATATGAAATATTGTCGTAAAAACTGCGCTCTCTAATCACGAAAAATGTTACTTTCACAATCATAAGAAAATCTGTGCTACTTACTCTAGGTACATAAAATATATGCATCGTTGTTTCTTTGTCCTTTTTTATGTCAAAATAGAGCAACGAATCAACGTGATTTTTTGCACAGAAATATAGTTGGGTGGCCCGGAGAGTGACATGACTACTTTTTATGACGGAACTCCTTCGGGATAAATTCTATTCTATTTCGACTTGCTGTAGGGTCAATAGTAAATCCGCCTTCATAGGTCACACTCGTTAGGGAGCCTCAAAAAAAAAAGGTTATTTCAAAAACCTAAAAAAGTTAAAAATACCACAGGCATAATGATGAAAATTACATCCACGGCGTGATGTTAAAAGAAAACGGGCACATCTCTTTCTCGCCGTTAACATCCAGACATCTTTTCATCATTTCATCATGCTTCTCGTGTTTGGTTGCATTTTACAGACATATAGTTGGGAGGGCCGGAGAGTGACATAGACTACTTTTTATCCTGTAAATCTTTAGATTCTTATGCCACATTTCCAAAATGTCCACGGGCGTTGTCGAGACGGACCTGCTCTATTTGGATTATGGATCTATCGTAATTACTAAAGACACCTAATTGTTTTGCAGAATCTTTTTGTCTAGGGAAGTACCTACTTACTACCACTATACAGTCATGTCGTCATGTGATATGTGATAGCGCAGGTCATATGATAACTTATAGATAGATAATTAATACAAGCTTATGTATATATAAACACTTAAGATAAATAATATCATAGCTGAGCAGTGTGACACAAGTATTCAAGAACGACACTTAGCGAACGCACAGTAGACAAGGACCCAATGGTCAAAATTTAGTTTCAAAACGTTATCTAGTCGGTGGACACTGTGAGATTACTTAGACTAGTCCAATCCAATAATCGGACATTTGGCTAGGAGAATGATCATTTCTTCTTCACGGATTGCGTTACGGTTCCAGGGTACCCAGCGGAAGACCAAGTCTCCATCGTTTAGCCAATGGTATTTGTGAGGCTATACCTAACGAGTGGCCAGTTCTGTTGAGGTATATATTTCGATGGAAAATTCTCTAAGTGTAACCCACATACTGTCGGATTATGTACATAAATTATTAATTAAAAAAAAAACCATTGGTACCTGGCCGGGATTCGGGATCGGACCCGTGGTCTGCCTAGTTAATACCAGACTAACCACTCTGCCACCGACCATAAAAATTTTGGATATTATCCCGGGATAAAAGGAAGCCTGTCATTTTCAGACACTCAAACCTCCAGTTATTTCCATGTATATGATATTTTTATCACGTCGATCCGTTGCTCCGTTTCGGCGTGAAAGGAGGACAACCAAGATCACTTTAGCATCTATTTAATAGATACATTTGCCATTTTTGTATATTTTATAGGTCCAAACTTTATTCCGAGCAAAGTCAAAGTTAGTGACAATGTAAAGTCCAGGCTTACCATCTTGTCTGGCCATCCCGCAAGGTATAAATATTAATGATAAATGGTTTTATGCTAATTGATTAAACAATTCCAAAAATAAATCTAAACTATTGCGTCTAGAAAAAAAATTTGTGTGAAAAGTCGCAACGAAAAATAAATATTTCCCTATGTTTTCTATTACTACCGACCCGCCCCGGCTTCGCTCATAAAATTTTAATATCAGTACAAATCGGAACATTGGTATTATTGGTTACTGCTCGGCCCCTAAAAGACCTAGCGTGATGTTTTATACACATAGACCTTCCTCGTGAACCTAATTAGTGAAAACCTAATCAAAATCGGTACAGTAGTTTTTGAGACCATTGGATAAGAAGATAAGCGACTTGAAGCGATAAGACAGTCTGTTGCTGTCAGGTTTTTATGTATTTAGTTAGAGGAATATGAAACTAATTCAATCCCCTTATGATATGTATAATATACCCAGCTACATCGCGCGCAGGACCGTGTTGCTCTATGCTAGTACCTAACTACCTACCCATATGAATTCGTAGTTAAAGATGTGTCAATTTCGCGTTAGTATTATAGCAAATCTATAAAAAAAAATTAAATGCTGTTCGCATCACTTGAGAACGGCTGGACCAATTTTGATAACTTCTTTAAATGTGCGTAAACCGAATGTCCCAATTAGGTTTTAAAGGAAAGACAAATTGGAAAAGTTGCCCCGGAAAATTGGAAAATTCGGGAAAAACTGAATATGCTTTCTTCTATGGGATTTTTGTATGAACTCAAGACCATAAAGGGGATGAAAGTTAATACGGCCTCCACGGGCGAAGCCGGGGCGAAAAGCTAGTATGTATTAATTAAGTATATTGTATTCGTATATAAAAAAGGACATATTTACCAGCAATAGTGTTCAGGAACATGAGATACTCAAAGTTGGATATTTCCCGTCGCTGCCACTTCTGCGTCATGTTAGAGTTGCGCATGAGTTGACGGGGGGACATCATGGAGGCGCGTCTGTAACAATTGGTAGATAGATAAATTAGAGATACCAGTAAGTAACAGTGTCTACTTTTTGTCAGTTGTCTATATTAAACAGAACAGGTGGCAAACGTGTTCCTCTGCACTTATATAATGAACCTAGATTTGTCACTTCTTTTAAATTCCTTTAAAAGATTTGTAGTACTATCTACTAGTACTCTGACTTCATCCGTAAATACCTAAAAAAAACAGGTCAAGTGCGAGTCGGACTCGCGCACGAAGGATTCAGTACCATTATCTTAAAAAACGGCAAAAAAAATAATAATTTTGTTGTATGGGAGCCCTCTTAAGTGACCTTGCCACCGCCTGATTATTAATCATATATTTTTTTATTCTGTTTTTTAGTATTTGTTGTTATAGCGGCAACAGAAATACCTACATCATCTGTGAAAATTTCAACTGTCAAATGGGACTTAAATAAATGTGATTCTAGGTAAAATATAGTACACATAGCAAGTAGAGAAGAGTTGAATCAATTTCATAAT
The DNA here is from genome assembly GCA_963924495.1 of Nemapogon koenigi. Taxonomy (NCBI): domain Eukaryota; kingdom Metazoa; phylum Arthropoda; class Insecta; order Lepidoptera; family Tineidae; genus Nemapogon; species Nemapogon koenigi. The sequence goes on from OZ004650.1 coordinate 3,393,222, forward strand.
TATGCAATATAGCAAATATACACACGAGTGAGTTACAAAACTCATTTGATACAATTTTCTTCAGTTCACACTCCATTTTGCAAATCGAATATTAAGCACACCAAAAAAAAAAGATTGCCTATTGCCATTCGATTTTCATATCCAGTTCGATTTTCCATCACATAACAAAGACAATCCACAAAACAGACATATTTTTAACATTTTAAAGGAACGTATATCATCACACCGACCTCCAACATCACAATAACCACACGGACGAATATGTACCGCAAACAATTAAATAAACATAGGAAGTGACTGGATGTTTGTTTTCGGGTTTTCACAACACACGACCCGGTAAGGACGGGCGACGTATTCGGCGCATGCGCAACAATGTATTTTTTATTACGGACCTCATAATAAGATGACGAAAGTTGACCTACCGACCAATATTGTATGGAAAAAGGTCGCCACAGACCGGCTGAATATCGATTCATATATTCATGCCTATAACTCAGTGAGGTAGATAGATTACCCACACCATTCAACTACACGAAACATGTAACATTTTATGTAATGTAAGCACAACTCTAACCATAGCAAAAAAAAAAAGATTTTCAGGTTAACTTTAAAAATATTTTTGTAAAAGTTATAGCTTCGCCCGTGGGGCCTATAGTAACTTTAATCTCCAATTATTATGGATTATAATGGATTAAAAAATTAAGTAGCCTATGTCCTTTTCTAGGGTTCAAGCTTTCTTCGTATCAAATTTCAGTGGTTTAGCTATGAACAGAGAGACAGATAGACAGAGTTTCGCATGTATAATATTAGTATGGAAGTATGGATAAAAATGTTTTAGTTTTAGGACAGTTGTGCAATCAAGCAGGTAAATTGTTAAATTATTAACCTATTAAAAAACTGAATTCTTATATTTTTCCTTCGTCACGGGTTGCCTTACGGCTCCCGAAACCTTGTTCTTGGATATTTGAACTGGAATTCTGCCCCAACTTCTCCCGTGACAAGTTTCAGTCACACATATTTATTTTAATAAAACATAACCTCTAATAATAGAGCATCACAACGTTGGAAGATTATTTTTAATCGGTCCAGTACAAATCTCTCTCTTTATAATAAGTAGAGACACATTTTCTATCTTGTATTTATTTTATATACAGCTAAACCTATATTCGGAGCAAAGTCAAAGGCAGTCAAAGGCGATCAGTTTAACCCGGTAGTGCAAGCGAAATCTGTGTCACGGCCGAGCGGTTGACGACCCGATAATGTTGACGGCATACTGTCTGCGAGTGCGACGCGAAAAAAATATATCATATTCAGATCAAAATTTTATGCAGACAACAATCGCCCACGGCTCGGAGGAATATTTCGTGATTGCCATATGAGGCTGACATGATTTGCATAGACTACTGTAGCAAGAGATTTTTTGTAGGCCAATCACTATATTATAAAATAAAGTCCCCCGCCGCGTCTGTCTGTCTGTGCTCGTTCACGCAAAAACTACTTGTTGATTCACAAGGTTTATCATGTTTAGGAGCTGAGAATTAACAGTATTAGTGAATCAAGACGGGGAAAAACTAGTTTCAGCGCGTTTTAATGGCATATGCTGTCTAATCCGTCAGAAATAGAGCAAAACGATGTAGGAAAGAATTGTGTAGAATAAAATTATCTACAAAAAGTCCGCGGTAGCATATATCAATATCTAATAGAGATATTGTACCCGTGCGAATCCAGGGGCAGGTCGCTAGTTATATACATATCTTCACATCTGGTCACGAGTTAGTCTCCCTTCATCATCACATTCATTTCAGCATGTTGGTAAAATTAGGTAGAGAGCGCGCTCGAATATTCATCTATCCATTTGATACGATCCTGACATTCTGACCTCTTTCACTTTTTAAGGTTCCGTACGTCCGTCTGTCACCAGGCTGTATCTCCATGAACCGTGATAGCTAGATAGTTAAAATTTTAAAGATGATGTATTTCTGTTGCCGCTATAAAAACAAATACTAAAAAACGTGTTTTTTTTTTTTTTTTTTTGCTGTTTTTATAGTATGGAACCCTGCGTGCGCGAGTCCGACTCGCACTTGGCCGGTTTTTAATATTCATTACCTTTTATTGCCTTCGACAATTTTTTTTCTATCGAATATTTATTCCATGAAAATTTGTGAGTGAAAGGGACTCGCCCTCAATTCGCAATTCAAATAACGGCAGCGACAAATTGCACAAACAGTTACAAATGTCATGCCTAGATACTGCTCAGCTAGTATGGACCATATTAAGACAGAGATAAAATGTGCAGATGTTGTTCGAAAAGAGAACCGACGTCGCGTCGTGGCTAACAAGAAAACGAATGGCAACCCAACTAGACATCAAATAAAAAAAAAACTCATGTTAAGATAGAGCAATCGTGCGATAAGGGTCCTGGGTTTACCTCTTGACGTAATTTTAATCCTAATCCTAAAATCCTAAGTTAAATTTCGTTGCGAAGGCGACAGTAGCGACAATTTTATTGAAATTGAATTGTGTTTAAATAAGTTGCCTCATAAAAATACTATTCGATTTAAATAAAATTGCCACTGCTGTTGTCGTCGCAACGAAATTAAATTTAGGATTTTAATTTGAAATCTAAGTACCCTCCCTGGTCTCAGTCAGTCGTAAAGGGCTTGCCTTGTAAGGTTGTTACGACTCTATTATTTTTTTTATAGCTAGCACGACATGTGACTCGCCATGCACTTGGTGGAAAGTGGCTATGAGAGTCCAAGAATTTTTGGTGAGTATAGATATTCAACTCAGGGTATATGTCGGTTATATACATAATACCGACAGATGGCGTCTTTTACAAAATACATAAATTAGTCTAATTTTAAAAGAAACATTTAATTTATATTTGTTTGAGGGGAAAATAATCTTCAAAATGGCGTATCAAACATTAATTTTGATAAAGTACCGACAAAAAACACCTTTGAGAAATAATATATAGATTATAGATATTTATTTTTTGGTTTTATAAATTACATTTATATATTATTATGTAACTCTAAATTCACGGGCATAATACCCGGTCCTTTGTAAGGCTTGCATGGGGACATAGGTCCAACACGTAGAGGCCCTTTAGAGTGTTTAATCTAAAGTGTTGTGACTAGCACCCGTCGGGACCTATCTCTGAATGCATCAAATACAATGCGCTCACAGACAGGCCCCGTCAGGTGCCTGGACTATGACTAAGATAAAATTAAATTAAATTCGGGCTATTGTTTTGAGATGTTAAATGGATTGGTTTATCAAGTTTATTGGTTGAGACTACGGTCACCTGCAGATCATATATATCATTCATCTCATGAAACGTAAAATTGGCAGGTGGTGACTCGCCGTTTACTAAATGGGCCTCCTAAAACAACCACCATTTTTAAGCATTTCTGCCGGCAGTAAGACAGGCAACATTGGTGTAAGCGGCTGGGGGTGTCGAGAGGTGTGACACCGGTTTCACATATAGCTTCCCCGTTATTACGCCTTTCGACACTTCCACCCCCGAGCATAATACATAATATTATACTCTTAACGACTCCACCCTGGACAACCAATTAAGGCAAGCCAGGGTCGAGAGTCTCAGGTCTGGCAGTGGCGACGCCTGCCTTAACCTACTCTCTGGAGCACTCGGGTTCGGCGGTGTCGTTACTCACCCACGGCTCGCCACAAGCCGCCCTGCGCCCTTATTATTATTATCATTATAAATTATAAAACTTTTTCATTTCAATTTTCATCTTGATATTCAAATTAGTGATTTATTAAAAAATTAAGAATCATTAAATTAACAACTACTACCAAATACTTCTATATAATTTTTATCGTTACTTGTGACAACCCTATCCGCCATACACTAATGTAGACAATATCAAGAGTTTCATCCTTCTGTATTTTTTTTATACTGTGCATTCCATCTCTAGTCACGATAATTATACAAACGGATTAGAAAATTAATATATATGTGTTAATAAAAGAGAAGTTAATGTTTTTGTAATCGATTAAAAAATCATTATTTGCACTATGTTTTTATTTTTTTAATTTTACACTTGATTTAATAATAATTACATGGTATGTTATAGATTTGGAATTTTGGTTTATTACAAATCGCAATGTTTTCTATTAAGTAAATAAAAATTTAAAGACACGCTTTTAAAAATGAACTGGAAAAATAAAACAAATTTGGAACTCTCAATGAACTTATTACATTGCTGTTTTTATAGTACCGACCTACTAAAATTTTCTTTACTATTACTAAAATATAAACATGACATACAAACAATGCACACAGATTGATTTAGTACACATACTAATCCTAATCCTAAACCTAGCGATATTTCTATACTGACATTCGAACAGATTCCTTGTAGATTTTAAATTAAAGTAGCAGATGATAATGCTTGTCAACGTAACCATCTTTTAACTACACACAGACAAAAATACAACAATTCAGTAATCTGGACTAAGCACAAACAATGCTCTTACTAAATACCAAATGAAGCAATCGGATGTCAACCATTAAAGTTAATTTTCCTCTCGCAAGTGAAAAATAACTCTAGACCAATTACATCATCGATACAGGGACCTTAGCCTCAATTTGATGTAAAATTACCCCACGACCTACGGCAATCGACAATTTTTGGCGATGTTTATTTATAACTTGGCAATGTAAGTTTAAAGTTTTGGGGCTAAAACCTACGCTCGAGCGGTAATCAATGTTATGATGGCATACAACAAAAATCAGGCACTAATATTACAATGAAATATTTTCATATTTAAGCACCTTCTAGAATAGTTTACTGAACTAAGGGTCAAATATAATTAATAGAAACATTCCTCGTGAATTAAACTAACATAATCCGTTTAGTAGTTGCAATAAAACCGCATACAAACAAACAGACGTCACAGAATATATTATAGATAGACAAACGAAGTATGCGAACAAGAGAGGTCAAAAGCAACAAACAAATATATAAAGCAAGTAGTAGAATGATTCGAACTTTTCATAGAACAATGCACAACTTATAAAAAATAGATTACACCAATAAAGATTTTTCATCTGACCACATAACAGTCTTTTTATATAAGTAATTATTTTTCCTTTTGTTACTTGTCTTTTATGTAAAAAAAAGAATAGGTTTTTATTAAAAGGGAAGATCTAGGCGGATGTATGCAGATCAAATAGGAAGCGTCCTCGAGAAAGGCCAGAGGTCAGAAGTATCCTAAAACGACGAGCATGCATGAAGAATATGTCGAGAACGAATGAAGCGAAAGAGATAGCAAATGGAAATGCGTAGTCTCTGCCTACCCCTCTTTAAAAGGGTACTTTGGAAGGTTAGCATTCAAGGGTTAAAGTTACACGAGGCTGGAAGATGAAGGAATTCCAACTCCTCACAGCACCTAGCACAACTTATAAATAAATAGAATACTCCCAGAAAGCTTTCCCTCGCCCTGGTGGCAAAAACACTGTAAGTTATATCGCTGGGAACCCTGAAACATGTGCCAGTTAACGTGACATCGACAATGGCACATATATTACATCCAACTCATAAAGTGTCGTAGTATACATAATTGTAGTAAAATTTGTTGACAACAACTATTACAGAGTACTTGATGACAAGCAGTTATTCTTAAATTATTGTCACGGAGCATTACCGTCTTATTTACTATTTATAATATTATACTTGTTTTTATTTTCACGCGGATATAGTGGCGAGTCTAGCCTCTAGTCTGTAAAAGTAGCATTCACCTGTAGAGATTTCATGTTTTTCAATATTGAGATAATCTTCGCGGTGTGGCCAGAGCATAGAGTACTAAGCCTACGGAGGGGCCATAGACGGGCTCCCCCTTTCGCCAATTTTGAGCTCTTTGACCAATAAAACTGAGAGCAGTAACAAGTTACCTTAGGTTTCGTTGGTATCTTTTTGTGTCGCGAGACAGTGTTCTAGAAAAATAGTTAATTATGATGTTTTAAATGGGAAAGGCGATCTAGGACGTCTAATTTGCGGGAACATAGTGTTTCCAATCATTATTTATAAAGTTTATATCTGTATTTTAGCATGATCATCATATAACGTAAAAGCTGTTGCGACAATAAAATGTCAGAAAAATACAGGGTACAGGGGTTAGTACTAGGCGTCTAATGAAGTGCCCTCTGTGCTGAGTATTGAGAGTGCTAATTGATGAATGAGTGAGAATTGAACTCTAGTCCTCCCGGTTTCAAGTACAACGCTCTACCAATTAGGCTATAGACTCCTAATACTATTTTTATCGTTTCACTTATCTTGAATTATAAGAATCACTTTACGTCTTCTAATGATTATGGCATAATCATAGTGTTTATGTGCTTAAGTGACTTTAAAATTGTCTTGTTTTAAATAGATTGTGTGGTTTTTTTTCTATTTTTTTGCAAATCTACTTTTGATTTTAAATTGTCATCATTGTGATTATTGCTTGAGACAAAACGGTCACACGTACCTATTTCGCAATACGTTGAAATATATTTTTTTTACAAAATTAATTTCCATTTCTTTAGTTATTGCTATTGAGAAATAAAAATAATGTGTAAGCATAGTACCTACTACTTTTCTACCTTTCCTACCTTTCCTAACTACCTTTCCTCCCGCGGTGTGGCCCATGAAATTTTAAATACCACTCACCCGATACCTAAAACAACTCTTCGAATAAGGAGCATTGACATTATTGGTTACTGCTCGGCTCCAAATGCGTGATGTTTTATGCACCTAAAGCTTCCTCGTGAATTAATTTATCCGATCGCGCAAACTGGAATAAAATCTGTCCAGTATTTTTAAGTCTATACGGGAAGCAATCATACATTTTATAAGTTAATTATTTTACATCAACCAGGGATTGTGAAACGAACTCATGGGGTTTATTTGACAGCTAGTTGTCGTTCATTACACATTGTAAAACAATTTTAAAAAACTGTCTACGTCTAGATTTTTTTTAAAAGTTCAGTGAAAGTCTTACTCGGGTCAACAGCTTGCCTTGCTCACTTCCAGATGGAAATTATAATGATAAAATATGTAAATATACATTAACGAGTGCCCTTAAAGGACATAAGGACATATTGTTGTCAAATAAAAATGTAGACTGAAAGTGCGCTGTTATATGAATTATAAGTTTTATGGAACATAAAAAATAATGATTTAATGCCATCGTAGCGATCGCAATATGCAGCGGAAGTTCCGAATTATGCTTATATTTTTTATAAGTAGTACATTTATTTATGCCAAAGGACCTTCATAGAATGTGTGTAAGGCGTATTGACCGCATCCGGAACGATGTCATTAGAGAAGAATGTGGAGCGAAAGATGATGTTGTAACTAAAACGAAGAAAAGTAGTTTACACGTTGAAAGAATAAAGGATGAAAGATTGACTAAAACTGTTTATATGGCAGAAACGAAAGGAAATGCTGGCAGAGCACGACCTAGGTGTACTTTTATTGAACATATATAAAAAAATATTACTCGAAGGCAATGTTAAAAGTAACACAATTGCTGAGCATGTATGAAAGGTATGATGAATATAAAAGAACCGAAAGAGGTATGTCAGGATCGTAGAAATGGCATTCGATTGTCTCTGTCTTTCATCCCCTATCCACCCTTTTCTGTTGTTCTAGACTTTTAAGACAACACGCTACAGTAAATGTCGGTCGGTTGAAAATACTATCTAGTGGGCTCCGAATTCAGAATCCTCATAAATTCTTCAAACTGAGGCCTAAAAATAGAGTTGATTGTTGTTTTTCTTGATAAAAAGACAATATACGAAAAAATAATCATAGAATATGTGTTATTTTTTATATACCTCTTGATAATAAGAAATTATCCCATCATTGGTAAATCGTCGTGAGATGTGCGACGGGTGCGGGAAAAATGCTTTTATACTATGCGTATTCTGATAGCTCGCAGTTAATTTTCTTAAATGGACTGGTTTTTTTAAATAAACTACCTTATATTATTAAAATCGAGACGAATACGCTTAAAATAATTCACATTATTCCTAAAAGGACCGAATAAAATAACCTCACTTTAACATAATAGATTGAGAGCCAAGTCTGTTGAATATCTGTTAAAATTCTCAACAATTCCATAGTGGTAATATACATACATTAATTACTCGCTTATCGCTCCCACAAATATTTTTTTTTTTTTTGCTTTTATACTATGCGTATTCTGATAGCTCGCAGTTAATTTGCTTAAATGGACTGGTTTTTTTAAATAAACTACCTTATATTATTAAAATCAAGACGAATACGCTTAAAATAATTCACATTATTCCTAAAAGGACCGAATAAAATAACCTCACTTTAACATAATAGATTGAGAGCTAAGTCTGTTGAATATCTGTTAAAATTCTCAACAATTCCATAGTGGTAATATACATACATTAATTACTCGCTTATCGCTCCCACAAATATTGCACGATATGATGTGATTTAATATAAAATGTAGCGGTCACGCCACGCCAGTGTGTCGTGTCACACGTTTCAGGGTTCCGTATCATACATTTACTAGATTTCACTTCGATGTTTGTCTGTCTGTTACTGGCAACAATCTATACACAATTAAAAACTTGTCTACTGTTTAATACCTGGGCAGAAATTGAAATTGATAATTGACTCCTAAACATAAACTTAATTGCAAATAGAGATTTATATGTAGTTATTTATTTATTATTTAAAAATATATTTATTTTATTTTAATGCCAGCTTTCCGTATCGGTTTCGCCCGTGGAACCGATATTAACTTTGATCCTCTTAAGTTCATACAAAAATCCCATAAAAAATCAATTTTTCTTTCCCTAAAAACCTGATTAACTATTAAGAGCCCTATATCGATAAGTTGTATGGGGATATTACTATTCCCAATTTCTCTGTAAATAATCCACCTGTGTCATTGTAATTTGGCATTTAGTTACTTATTCAATATATCTAAGTGATTTCATTTTGAGTGATTCAAACCCATTGAAAAAATAACAGCTATTTCACTTAGATATTATATTCAATGAGTAACTATATGCTAAATTACAGTGACACAGGCGGATTATTTACAGAGAAATTGGGAATAGTTTATCCCAGAAAAATTATGGATATAGGACCTTTAAGAACATTTAAACAGCCGTTCTCAAGTGATGCCCTTACCAACGAACAGCGTTTAATTTTTATTTATAAGATTTTGTTTTATAGTCTGCCTACAGTCGTTAAGTTCGACTCGCACTTGACCTGTTTTAATACCTGTCGATGTATGTAGAGAAGGAAGTAAAGTAGACCTGTATGTACGACTTCCGCTGCTCTTGATCTCACATCATTTGTCTGAGCTAACTTTCTGTTAGTCAATGTCATATTGTGTGTACCAGTTTATTAGGTGTATCAACTTTATATGAATGAAAATAAAACTGTCCAAAATTACTCTAGGTTTTTTCCGTGTTATCGTACCCAGCACAAGACCAAGTCTCCATCTTTAAGCCGTTGGTATTTGTGAGGATATATCTAATGAGCGGCCAGTTCTGTTGAGGTATATTTAGATGGAAAAGACTCTAAGTGTGGCTTGTCGGATTAGGGTTTAATTGATAAATATCCAACAAAAAAAATCGCAAATTCCCCTAAAGTGTACTGCCACAAGTATGGTGGGCTTACTCCACCCCGATGTCGGCTTACATTATTTGTACTTCATCTGTCTAAAGCAATCTCTATTTAATTTTGTAGTTATTAATTTTATGCATTCTAGAGACTGCTCCAATCTAAACCTTCCTAATTACGATAATAACCACGTTTGAATTAAAAGTGGCTGACTGCAGTTTGTCTAACAAAATATATGAAAAGGTCAATATAATATAATACAATCACTTAATGAACTAATTACTAATTTTAATAATAAACTAAGAGAAAGAAAGGCTAATTGTTCATAAGAAGGTCGTTAGATAATGTTGTTATCACTTAAGGCGGGGAGAATCGTGTGTGGGATGTGTATAGAGAAAAAATCCCGGGCGCCATTTTGGAGGACGAATATACAGTAAAAATGTGGTCGATAAAGTGTACAATTAAATAATAGAAAATTCATATTTACTAAAAGAAAACTTTAGATTGCTTAAAAAATCAAGAATTTTAAAGGCAAACTTTTCTTTCTGAGTTTAATTTTTTTTGTAAATTCTGTTTGATAGGTAATTGAGTACCTATTCCCTGTTTAGGCATATTTTGTTAAGTTCATCACATTTAAAGAAGTGCCATTATTTAAACGTCATAATAGTCGCTAAAATACGTATTTACACGTGTAATATAGCCTTAAGAGCCTCCTAGACTAAACGCCTCGCCCCTCATGTACCACAACAATAATAATCGTCACATATGAAAACAATATACACTCTTATAAAACTGCGGCCGGAATGAAAAGTCGCTTCAGTATGTACAGATCGCGACGCACGCGCAAGGTCAAGAGCGGAAACGCGAGCGGTTTTCGAAAACATAGCAGTCTGTTCTAGTGCCGGTACAGTGCTACATATGACCTAAAAAAACTATAAATAAAAAATATATAATTTAAAAAAAAACAGCCAGTGTTTCAAACGTATTTGAATATAGTTACCGACACGTGTTCTTAAAGAGTATTTCTAAATATAACCGCAAAAAGCTTCGTCCATTGCGCAGACGCAGTTTCCCAGACGTAAACATTTTCAGTGTTGACTAGTACAAAGAACGAATTAAATTATTATTTATTTGTGTGTGAAATTATAAAGTGATTATTATAGAAAGTACATATGTGATATATAGGAGATATTTTTGTCAAGGTATGTCAAAGACCTGCAATATATTTGTGCTCAGTAGGCGTTGAAAAGAAAAAATATTTGTTTAGGAAGTAGGTGCCTATAAAATATTTTTCAAATGAATTTTCAGCTATGAGCAGTTCAATAGACCCAAATAAATCATTTCTAAATTTTTTTTTTTAAACTGAAAAACAACATTTATAAACATAATAATTAGAGGATTTTCATCTAAATATACCTCAACAGAAATGGCTACTCGTTAGATATAGTCTCACAAACACTATCGGCTAAAAGAGTAAGACACGGTCTTCCGCTGGGTACCCTGGGACCTGGAACCGATAACACGGTTTCGGGAGCCGTAAGGCAACTCGTAAAGAAAAAAAGTTATAAACATAATTAGGCATAATAAAAAAAAAGTATTCTGCCAAACATACAATCTAATAATAAATAAACAACATATTTATAACATACGTATGTAATATTCAAGAACAGTGACCTGTTTCGAAGCAAAAACGTCGGTGTTTTTTTGCCAACGGTATTGTTTAGCTTACAATTGTATCCTTCAGTTTATTCCGATCCTAATTAGTCGACGAGTTAAAATAATTTCCTGTCATCCTTTCCCACGGCTCTGCTCGCGTAGAAATGGTAAATTATTTTTTTGGTAAATAGAAAAAGACCGACTGTAATACTATACTTAAAACGACGCGGCTCCGTTTTTCAAGCGATTCTATGTGATGTTCGAGATAAAATTTTACTTCACATGCATAGTATCACAATTTCATAATTTTAACGATAAATGCAGAAAATGATGATACATTTTAGAATAGCTTTCCGCACCGACCCTCCCAACTTTGTCCCAACCCAATCCGTTGCTCTGTTTTGACGTGAAAGAAAGACAAACAAACAAACGTACATTTCATTTCATGGCTGTGAAAGTGGGGTTTTAAAAACATTTCTTATACAAATGTGTACGGGGACACGAGAACAAATCCCAGTTACAAAGTTACGATAAAAATATATAGTACCTAGGTGTAATCTTCTTATCTATATAAATAAAAATTAAATGCTATTTGTTGGTAAGCACATCACTTGAGAACGGCTGGACCGATTTAGTTATATTTTTAAATGTTCGTATGTAATAGTTAGAGAAAGAAAAATTGGAAAAGTTGCTCGGAAAATTCGGGAATAACTGAAAGTCCTTTTTCTATGGGATTTTTGTATGAACTCAATGCAATTTTTGGCATTTCTAGTTTTTGATGGTTTCCTATGTATTTTGGTGCGCAGATAACGGAAAAAATAGTAAAAAAATCCATACCTTGTGCTATTTTAACTATGGCCATTTCTTTATGGCGAAAATGGCAATTTTCGGTTTTTTTATATAACAAAAAGGTATTAGTGAATTAAAAAATGGTCATAACAAAAAAAAGCACAATGTATGGATTTTTTTACTATTTTTCCCGTTATCAGTGCACCAAAATACATAAGAAACCATCAAAAACTAGGAGTGTCAAATTTTTGGGTTTTGCGGCATGTTTCGCTCCTCTGGTGACTGGCTGGGCTCCACGGGCGAAGTCGGGGCGGAAAGCTAGTTTATTAAAACAATAAAAATAGACGGAGTAGATTAAAACAGACAACGATAAGACATCATTACACGTATCTATAAATAGTTGACACACACATAAAATTAATTACTACAAATAAAAATAAATTTAAACATTTTGTTAAGTTATTTTATTAGGGCATGGTCTGCTGGTTCTTTGTTAAATCCCTTGTAAATAGACAAAACATAAATATTAAACTCAGATAACTGGTTTGGATGGTTGTATATGAGAATATATACAAAGAAATAATATTGAAATGTGTGTGTGATTATAAAAAAATAGTATGTACCACTATTTAAGTGGGACTTTTTGTTCATTTTTGCACAGCTGGAATTAAGCTACTTTTATCCTGTGAAATTATGTCATTCCGAATGGTACGGTTACCTGCAAACGGTAGACATGGCCAATAGCATGCTCCATATAAAATTTCAAACTGCTAGGGGGTCAGGTTCCAAAGTTATGTCAAAATAAACAGCCAAATTTAGTCTTAAACCTACCAGTCTGAAATTTTTAATATTATACTTCAAAATGGTCCAAAACACCCTAGATTCCCGATCGACAACTTTAGAGAGAGCACACGGATTCGTTACTGAATTTTATACAGGCAAAGCACTCCGACTATTAGCATGATCATCAATCAGCAATCGTCATCATGATTTTCGGGGAAACGATTTTAACGATTTTCGGGCTAATTAATTTTGGGTTAATGATTTTCGAGCTAATGATTTTCGGGCAAACAATTTTTGGCAAACGATTTTTGAGCAAACGATTTTCGGGCAAACAATTTTCGTGCTAATTATTTTCGAGCTAATGATATACACTCATCCCATTCCCACAGTAAAATGTCATTCTTTCACGTCGAAACAGAGCAACGAACCGACATGCTTTTTTTCAACACATGGATAGTTGGAGGGCCTGGGCTACTTTTTATTCCGGGTTATTGGATACAAAAATTTCGTAAAAAATAATGCATAGTTTAAAAATTACAGGGGGGTTCGCGGCGCCTCGCACGCGGCTTTCTGGGGCGACCGACAGACGCGCACCATGATCACCGGCATCAAGACACTGTGGAAGTCATGGAGATACGGGGACCTGTACATGGTGAGAGGAACACCTTGTTGATACTAATTACCGGTTAAACAGGTATCGCGGTTCTGTAGCCAAGTCTTGGTATATATATACATACATATTATGCCTTGCGGTTGCAGCCGCGTTAATAGTCACTGCTCCACCCCTTTGGGTCGTATTACTCTCAACTTCTCAAGAATTGGGCTATCAAAAGCAAAAATATTTATTACTAGATACAAACCCGGCTTCGCTCAGGGTGTTCTTTACTGTAAATACTGTAAATAATGTTACTGTATTATTCAGTATTATATGAATTGGATAATTATATAAAACGACCTGTCTTTGGCGTTCATGGCTCAAACAAACGTTACCCAATGCACACTCTTTTCTTTGACTCAAACAAACGTTACTGTCACGTTGAAAATTGCTTCTGACAGCATATGAATAAATTTAGACTTATTTATTGAAATTACGCGATTATACGAATTTTGCAGATATATGTTCCTAACCCAGAATTGATTTTTTTTTTTCTTAACAATTTGGTATGCGTTTGAACTATCGTACCCCTAAACGAAATGATTTTTTATTATTAGTATAGATTAGAAAACACTGTCAAATATATGGTGCTTTTTACAAAATGTACATTAGTAAGTCAAATCAAAGAAAACATTCACGGAAGTGAAGGTGATCTTCAAATTGATGGCTCAATCATTGGTTTTGATAAGTAATAAGAGATTTTGTCGTATTGTACTCGGTTAGTACAAGTTCTCTTTTCTGGATTCTCTATGTCTATCTTTACCAAATAAAAAACGAATTTACGATGAAAATATACTAAAAAACACAACCCTCCATTTGCTTTGCCGTTGTCCGGTAATAATGAGGAATATGCATTAGCAATTATGGCAACACTAAACTAGTGCTAGTACGAGACACAGTATTAATCGAGGCGCCACTCGCTCGGACCGCATTTGATGCACGTTTTAACATGGTTTAGATACTCTATTCCATCTATCTATCTATCTATCATCACGCCTTTCATCCCAAGAGGGGTAGGCAGAGACAATCAAATGCCATTTGTTACGATCCTGACATATCTCTTTTGCTTCTTTTATATTCATCATACCTTTCACACATGCTCGGCGATTGTGTGTACTTTTTATATTTCCATCGATCAATATATTTTTTATATGTTCAATAAAAGTAGGTACATTTAGGTCGTCCTCTGCCAGCATTTCCTACAAAGTTTTAGATCTTGAAATTCAGATGTTTGTCTAAAACTGCAAAATAACAGGGACGTGGACATTTTTGTATGCCCCAAACCCCTTCGTTGACTGGATTATTATTTTCTTCAATAATAAAGAGCTGACTGAGACGTCATCCACGAGCTATATCCTACCTAACTAATATTATAAATGCGAGTTGTTTGTTTGTCTTTCATTCACGTCAAAACAGAGTAGCCGGAGATTGACATAAGGCTACCTAGTTTTTATTCCGGAAATCCTTCGGGAAAACTCTTGCCACATTTCAAAAATTTTCACGGGCGAAGGCGGGGCGGGTCGCTAGTCTACAATAAGTATAATTCGAAATGTATCTTCAGCTATTGTAGAAAAAAACATAATACTCGTATTAATATAAATAAAAGTGACAAAAAATGGTATGTCGTCACTTCAGTCTAGTGACGGTCGGTTTTTTTATGTTGACTTTTTATCCCGAAGTTTCAGTTTAAAAGCTTTGCAATGTTTGTTAGTCATATTCCATTAGTACAGGTGGAGTTCGACTTAAAAAGTAAAACAGTTAGGAAACGCTAAGGTTAACTGTATAATTCTATATAATATAACTTGAACAAAAAGTTATTTTTAAATTACATTATTAAGATAAATTGCGTAAACATTCGAGACACGTGCACAGACTGAGCCTCGTGTTTATCGCGTTCAAAATTCAATTATTCATTTTTCGCAACGTTATTTAACTTCGAACGTTGCAGTTGAGTTTTAATAACTGCAGGCTCGGTATCGGAGTAACTTTTCAATACAATCATATTATGACTTATTAAGTACTTAATTTTGATGAAACTTCCTGCCGTGCGAGCATGACGGTGTAGAAATAACCTTTCTACGTGGACAAAAACTCAGTTAGAAAGAGAAAGATATAATTTCCGGTAGTGACAAACCGGTCCTTTTTATCTCGCTTTAAGAGGATCGTGTAGCTCAGGGTACGCAGCGAAATAGGTATTTAGAAAATCATATTCTGTCTCAAGCGCGCTCTTCCCACGGGCATCAGTGCGACAGAGAACACTGCAGCTCGTGAGTGTTCGTAGGTATGATCTTCGTTGAAAATTGCGTTTTGGGGGAAAACGATTTACACCTACTAAACTATAACGAAACCTTATAATTTTGGTGTCAAACGTTGTAGCAGATTATAATCTACGTACGTACGTTTTGCTTTTTTTGAAATTTTGCTTTGTTTCTCAAATACAGACGGTTTATTACGAGCAAGTTATGAACCAAAAAAACCGAGATTTGAGGGGCTTATAACTTTTGACCTATTACGAATTTTGAAAAAAGGAAAAAATACGTACGTAGTTTTTCAATATGTCAGTAACATATTACAAAATCGTTAAAATTAAATGATATTTAGGGGTAGTAAAACGTTTTCTCCGTTTGTATGGACATGGACGCGGTACACTACACTCTTAACTCCATGGGACATTATCTCTTTCTCTTTCCAACTGAGATTTTGTCATGCTCGCACGGCAGGGTTCATTGCGAGTATTTAGATCCGTAAATTAGTTTCATAATAATTTAATGAACCCGTGCGGGACCTTTTGCTTGTTCATTCCCGGGGAAACGAGATGTTATCAGGGGATATAAAGTAGTCTTATGTCACTCTCTGACTCTACAACTATCGCTGTTCAATGATGTTGGTCCGTTTTAATGTAAAAGAAGGACAAACAATTTATTACAAACTATTTTTATAATTAGAGTGCTGTCTCTGAACAACAGAAGATTCATTGTAAATAAATAATATTGTAGATACATATTTCTACTTATTTTATGATATACAACACCTCGCTTATCCGCGTCACAGCAACCTAGCTCGTGTCTGTCACAATAATGTATCGTGTTCTCAGTAGAAACATACGATCAGTATAAATTTCCGATTAAAAGCGAACCTCAGGGACCGCAAATCGTGATGCAAAGTAGATCCGTTTGTTACGTGAAATTTTCAAAAAGAGCGATCGTCACTTTAGGGAAGTATTGCCGCAAAATGTAGTGAGATCTTTTGTGGACCCAAGTCTAGTGTTTCACTAAAAATCGCTCATCATCCATCACTTTATGTACCCCACTTTAGTTGCAGAATATTTTGTCACTTGCTTTCTGAATAGTAACTGTCACTTTATTTCATAGCCTCGCATATCCGCGTCACCAAGGTCGTATCGTGTCGCAATAAAATATCGTGCTTTCAATAGAATTTCCCGATTAAAGCGAATCTCGGGGACCGCAAGATCGTGATACAAAGCAGGTCGGTAGGTACTATTGATACCGTCAATATTTCCTTACGTGTAATTTTCAAGTAATATTTATTACATATATCATGTATGAGGAACGACCTATAATCGTGCGTCGCTTCCGGGAAATATAATGTATTGATATGATACAATTATTTTAATAGTGTATTTAATTATGTTGGCGTACTCTAAGATTTTATGTGATAATGGATTACCTTATGTGTGATATGTGCACTCACTCCTAATCCTGATGCGTTATAAGCATTACAAAAAACTTCACGGGGGAAAGTGGTATTTTTCCGGTATAAAAATTAGCCATGTACCAATGGGGTTTTTATAATTAAAACCTTATGTAAATAATCCGACAAAACACACTTAGGTACCTCAACAGACTTGTGGTCTCGTAAGGTATAGCCTCACAAATACCATCGGCCAGAAGAGAGAGACTTGGTCTTCCGCTGGGTACCCAGGGACCGTAACACGGCTTCGGGAGCTGTAAGGCAACCCGTGAATTAAAAAAGTAGCATATATCACTCTCCGGCCGTCTGAACTATCCATCTATATAAATAAAAAATAAATGCTGTTCGTTGTGGTAAGCGTGTAAAAATTGGAAAGTTTCCCGGAAAATCCAAGAAAAACTAAAAGTGCTTTTTTCTATGGGATTTTTGTATGAACTCAAGACCATAATAGGGGATGACAGTTAATATGGGCTCCACGAGCGAAACCGGGGCGGAAAGCTAATCTCTAAATAAAAAATAATGTCGATCGAATCCGTAGCTCCGTTTTGACATGAAAAGACGTCAAACAAACACAATTTTTAATTTTTAATATTAGTAAGCATAGAAGCATATCGCATAATATAAAACTAAGTAGGGTACTATGTTAATATATATTATATTCTTTACTAAACATATTTTTAATTTCAATCAATGTCATGCAAGCCAAGTGTACTTCCCAACTAGCATAAATGTTGTATAAAATAAGCTTATTATCCCTAAACAGTTGTTGCGGTAAAACTAGTAAATACTACTCGAGCGTCTGGCTTCGTACAACAATCATATTTTTTAATAAAAGGTAAAACACAATGGCAATCCATATCACTCAATTTCTTAATGTAATATATAGCTGTTATCGTTTCAACATAATAGCCTATTATAATAAACAGTGAAACATTCTTTGTTTCTGTGTTGTATTGACTGGGTAGGATGTTATCATAACATACAACGTATAAATAAGAGCTTTCCTTAACCATGTATTTTAAACATAAATATCATATTACGCTAGCTTTTATCAGTTTCTTCCAATTTCGTAGTTCCTGAAAATCCGTGAAAACTATTTTTCACGTTCTTGTTTGAGTATTTATTGATAGGTATTTAAAAAGTTGTCATTATGAATTTGAGGGTCAAAGGTACCCTTTGCGCGTCACAATAAAAAAGTTGTAATATCCCGAGCTTCCCCAATTTTGTCAATGACATTTTTTGAGGTTATTTAAATCAAAAAGCCTATTTTTTATACTTACTTAATACTCTTTTTTGCACGAATTATACTAAAAATCCTCAAGTAATGCTCACTTTTCGAACTGATGACAAGCAGAGATTAAAAAACAATCTAATCGGAAAAATCTCGAAAATTACAGTAAATTATTTTATACGGAGTTGACATAAAAACGTGACAGTACTGTGCGCGTGCGCTATGGAGTAATGATATGGGATAGCCGGATATGACAGCGCGTTCACCTGTTCTTAGCAATCTTCATTGCCAATGTCGAGGTTAAACTAAATTGCAGTTACAAGAAAAAGAGATTTCAGCAATTATGGTATTTAAATGCCATTTTATATTGGCTTAATAATGAGATGGAGTGAAGGTTTTGTCACTTCTTCTACACAAATTGTTTTCGAAGTTTTGGTTGTTTATGACGTTCTAATCTAAGTGTATAAATAAAAATTAAATGCTGTTCGTTAGTAAGCGCATCACTTGAGAACGGCTGGACCGATTTGGCAAAATTGAATAAGATTTGTAGGGAAAGAAAAATTGGGGAAAAACTGAAAGTGCCTTTTTAGGGTTACGTACCCAAAGGGTAAAAACGGAAACTCTATTACTAAGACTCCGCTGTCCGTCCGTCTGTCTGTCTGTCTGTCTGTCTGTCTGTCTGTCCGTCTGTCACCAGGCTGTATCTCATGAACCGTGATAGTTAGACAGTTGAAATTTTCACAGATGATGTATTTCTGTTGCCGCTATAACAACAAATACTAAAAAACAGAATAAAATAAATATTTAAGAGGGCATCCATACAACAAACATTCACAGAATATTGAGTTAAATTATTCACTTTAAAAAATAAATAATTAAATTAAAATAAAATTAATAGTTAAGGGGGGCTCCCTCCTTTTTTTTTTTTTTTTTTTGCCGTTTTTATAGATAATGATACGGAACCCTTCGTGCGCAAGTCCGAATCGCACTTGGCCGGTTTTTTATGTCATTTTTATATGAACTTATTTATATATAGTAATGATTTAATAAAATAGTAATTTACTTTATCCCCAGATTTTGGCAGCGTTAGCCGCGCAATCCATCAACATATCAGTGGGATTCTGTCAAGGTTTTTCAGCAGTCCTGTTACCGCAGTACACGCTTGAACATCCTAATGTTACATACGCGCAGACGTCATGGATAGGTGAGTGAAACTACTTTATAGAAATTATTTTTCGCCACAATACACTGGCTATATAGTACTGGAACTCCTGGAATACGCCCTATATATAGTCCATTCCAATAAGTATGTGTACTTCTAGTGTTTTCAAGGGTGGCGAAGACATATTGATTAACACATTTCTTAATACTATAATATGTATCTTTTCAATGGTTTATTTCTGACTCATGAACTATAGAAGGTTACTCTATAAATCAGTATATATTAATATACCTAGTTATTTTCCTAAGTTTTATATAATTTTCATCATCTAATCATTTAGTTTCATTGCAAAATATTACCCGCAATTAAGATAACAATAAAAGTAAACGGCAACAGTAAATATGTAATTATCACTAGGAACAACGTCCAAATAATTATAAACATATTTTAGATTTTTTTTTCTTCACGTTTTCCTCGTTTAGTTGACTTCGCAGGCTACGATCCAGACTTCTAGACACACCTCTTTCGCCAATCTTTAGAATCATTCAATCTATTTAAGAGGGGACCTAAACCTATACGCCTACTTACTCTATAATATGTTTTTCATAATTCTCAACCCTTTTCTGCATTTCACTATAATTATGATTTCTCAATATTTTGTTACAGCGAGTTTAGGAGTAATATCAAATCCAGTGGGAGCATTATTGGGAGGGTTGATGGTAGACGCATTGGGTCGGCGATTATTACTGCAATCTATATTGCTGCCGAATCTCATCGGATGGCTGGTTATAGCGTTTTCGGAAAACTACGTGTTCCTATGCGTGGGAAGATTCGTGACTGGATTTACAATAGGTAAGCCTGCTTTAAAGTTTGAATAATGCAAAAATTTGGAGTTGGTTTTACTTCTCAAACTATTTCAATTTCTTGACCCTTTTTTTCCGAGACCCTTGATTATAGAGAAACCGGAACCAATTATGTATTTGTGATTTCAGGAATGTCCACCGCATCTTACATCTACGTGGCAGAAATAACAACACCAGAGACACGCGGAGTGCTCAGCGCTTTAGGCCCGGGGTTGGTCTCCATGGGCATATTCGTAGTCTACGCCCTCGGCGCTTTCATACACTGGAGAAAAGTCGCCGCAATATGCGCAGCAGTGTCTTTGCTGACACCATTTCTCATGTACTTTGCACCAGAATCACCGTTGTGGCTGGCCTCAAAAGGGCAATTAAAAGAAGCATATAACGCAATGGTCTGGCTTAGACAGAATAACAACACAGCTCAACAGGAACTCATGGAGTTTACCAAAGAAAGAAAAGGCAACGAGTCAATGACCTTAAAAGAAAAACTGGGCCTATTCAAGAAGAAACAGGTCCTAAAACCATTCTGTCTGCTAATAGTGTTCTTCATATTCCAAGAGATGTCAGGCATCTACGTCATATTATACTACGCAGTGGACTTCTTCAAGTCAGTGGGGACCAGTGTCAATGAATTCACGGCCTCCATAATTGTTGGGGGAGTTCGCGTTTTCATGGGTGTAGTTGGAGCTTGTCTTATAAATAGCTTCCGACGGAAAACATTAGCAGCCACCTCCGGGTTTCTGCTAGGCATTACAATGCTCGGTGCGGCTGTGTGCGATACATTAAACGGGCCACCTCTATTGAAGTTAGCCTGTGTTTTACTACACGTTTCATTTAGTATGGTCGGATTCCTCCAGTTGCCCTGGATCATGTCGGGAGAGTTATACCCTCAGGATATTAGAGGACTGATGTCCGGCGCGACATCTTGCTGTGCCTACATTTTGATATTCGTTAACATTAAAACTTATCCGCAATTAGAGAAGCTGCTGACCAGCAACGGTACTCTGTATTTATTTGGAGGTTGTGCTCTTATTGGAGCTGTCTATTGCTACATGTTCCTTCCGGAAACAAAGGGAAAATCTTTGACGGAAATAATGAAGCAATTCGACAAGTGCAAGAGACAAATAGACCCCGAAGCGTGTGAAGTTAAAAAGCCTAAAATAGAAATTAGAGCTGTACAACGACGTCACAGCGCAGACGCCGTTATCTCCTTAGAGAAAAAGGACGTGAAAAAATGGAATGATCATCAAGAGTAGTGTTAAGTAATTAAATAAAGACAATTTTGGGTAATAAATTACGTGCGAATATCTTGAAATACCTAAATGCTCTGACACTAGAATCAAAGTGGACGTGTTTTTAATATAATTTAAGTATGTGTGATCAGTATTAGTAGGTAGTTAGGTATAATTAAATAGGGTTCCATTTGGAGCCTAAAAATGAAGGGCTGACTGATATGTTTAAACTTTAGCTACATTCCATTGTAACTTAAGATGTTTTAGCTTCGGGCAATGCATAATAAGTATAATATAAACGTGTATGTTTGTTACCTGATTGTATTTTTATGACGCGAGTACAAAGCCACTATTACCACTAATTGTAATTATAAGTTTTACCATTTTTACCGTGTTGATCTTTATTAATTTTAAGTTATAAGTTAACGGTGTGGATTTTCTGTGATTATCATACAAAAAATAAAATGATTCAGATATAATTATTACTATCTCGTTTGTTTCCTTTTATTTATTTAAGGCTAAGAAGACCCGCAGTTATACTCGCGTAGAAATTGAACAAATAACAATCCTTCCAGTGGCCCATGTCCGTAGAGACTGAAGTCTAGGGTCCATCATCAGGTCTTTCAAGTCTCCAAAATTCCAGATCTTCCATTTTTTGTAATATATTGTTTTTGTTTGAGCAGCATTTCTCTATAATAATCTAATAGTTTAGGGAGAATCACAAGGTCCGTCATCAGGTCTTATCGAAATTAGATATTTTCCGGGATAAAAGTAGTCTATGCAAATGTTACTATAATCCAGGACATAAACAATTTTTCTTCCAAGTTACATTTAAAATCGTTAAGGCACGATTGAGCAACAAACATAAAAATATTCAAATTGATGCAAACATCCACAGATTCGCATTTACAATATTAGTAGGATTGGTGCATATACAATATAAAATTCAATATTTGTATTTTAATGTAATGTATTGTGCAATATGCAAATAATGATGCAACTAGCGCCATCTCTTGACATCATACAGAAAGCTACATATATGTTAAACCTGCAATAGAGCCTTATAGTATCAACATCCAGCCACAGATGGCGCTTCCATAAGCTAATTTACAATATTTCTGATGATGCTATTCGCCGTCTTTTTATGAACTTCGTTTTTTTAGGGTTCCGTACCCAAAGGGTAAAAAAACGGAAACCCTATTACTAACGCTCCGCTGTCCGTCCGTCCGTCCGTCTGTCTGTCACCAGGCTGTATCTCATTTGAAATTTTCACAGATGTTGCCGCTATAACAACAAATACTAAAAAACAGAATAAAATAAATACTAAAGGGGGCTCCCATACAACAAACGTGTATTTCTTTGCTCGTTTTTGCTCGATATTGATAACGGCAATGAAATATTCACAGAATATTTAGTTATATATTCACTTTAAAAATAAATAATTAATATAAATTAAAATAAATATTTAAAGGGGGCTCCCATACAACAAACGTGATTTTTTTACCGTTTTTATAGATAACGGTTTTTATTCTTTTTATATTGATACAATTTGTAAATGTATAAGCTTTTAGGCCACTATAACACTAATAGATTTACAATATTGGTTAGGGGTCAAAGGTTTCATGACTTTCCCACTAGATCGGCCCTTGGACAGTCCTCGAATGAAAGAAAATTTACGAAAATAATCTTACCTTGTTTGAGGTATTCCATACTTGATGCCGACACCAACACGAGGTAGCGCCTTGATTAACTTCTTGACAGTGGCTTGGTCAGGGAACGCGAAGAATATCGAGGCTGAAACAAATTGAAAAGAGTTTTTCATTTAAGTTAGAGCTACAAAACAGATAGGTTATATGTTTTTTTATAACGGGTGGAAAAAAAATGAAACTACCTTAGCCAATTGAGGATTCTTTTACAATTTAGTTCTTGTGGCAGGTTCTATATGAGCCGATGAGGCTATCAACTTGGGGCCTTACCACAAAACGTTTTTAGCTAAACTTTGTTTTATCGCTCTCTTACAAATATGTCATTAAATAACATAGTTCTGTCTTACATAATATGTAAGACCAAGACAGAACTATGTTTAAACTAAACACTAGATAAACACGGTTTTGTGCTAAGAGGGAAAATATTTTCAAATAACTGCCAAAATAATATGAATAATATTCCCAATCCGTAACTTAATCTCCATGGACTGGCATGTTTGTTGCATCTAGTGTTTATTGAGCAGATGAAGCAGACAATCATCGGTTCGGGTTCCAAAAATACAAATAAACGTGTGCAGTCATTCAGAGGGGGAGATTGAGAGCTGTGGCCTGTGGCCCAAATTATAACCTAGTTGTATCATACGTTTAATTGTCGTCACGTTCATCGATCGTGAATCAGTGTATCTAATATTAGTGATAATTATATTAAATATTACCATGTGAAAACGATACAATGTGAAATGAAAAGAGCCTAAATGAGGAAGATTTGGTCTTTCAGGGGCAGGTAAACACGGTTCCCGGGAGAGGTTATCGTGAAAGTAAAATAAAACTTGCATACGTACTTCGACTAGCCAGGAACATCTCTATGGCCACATTCTGCAGCAGGTATCGTCGCGAGAAGATCGCCCTTACCTCGCTGAAGTACCATTTTCCGTGGAGGTGTTCGCAGTATTTCAACACCTGAAATAAAAGAAATTAATACATAAATCGAAAATACTATAAATATTCAGCTCTTGGCAAAATGCAATGAAAATAAAATTATAAATGTGAATTTGTGTTTGTCCTTTCTTCACGTTACAACTGAGCTATGGATCGATGTTATTTATCGCACAGAGATAGCTGGACTGGAGAGTGACATAGGCTACTTAGGCCGGTTGCTATAATTACCAATAATTTATTTAGGTTATATTTTAATAGCACGATCTAAAAGTTCCAACATTTTCTCTTTTGTAAACTCAACTAATTATATCTAAAACACTAGAGCGAATGTCATAAAATCGTCGTCAACACCCACGTCAGAAAATGTCCAACACACTGTACACATTATCCAATTCCCTCCCAATTCCGTAGATAGTGGTACCTACTCGTAAACGCGGTGGGATATCGCGGCGAGATCGTAACTGTTCGTTAGCATCTCAATTTATATAGAACTAGTAAACAATTTATAAGAATTATCTCGAAGGATTTCCGGGATAAAAAGTAGCCTATGTCACTGTGATACAGTGGGATTGACACTTCCATGTCACATCCGGTGCACGTCTCTCCCCCCTTGCTCCTCGGCCGTCATACAATGTACACGCGTTCTAGGAATTTAATTGGTTTTTAATAGTGATGTGCCGGATATCCGTATCCGTATCCGCGGATATCCGAGGGAGAACAAAGATCCGTATCCGTATCTGTCAATTTTTGGCTGATCTTTTATCTTATTAATTTTCAATTTATAGATGATATAGGTGATTAGGTAACAATGAAAAACTGTTAAATTCCATTAGATTCTTTTTTATTTTTTAAAATCGTATTTGGCACCTTTATATTGTAAACATTTATCGTAGTGAAGTACCATACCAATAGTACATAACTCAAAGGTGCTAAAAATCAACTATCTTTATAATGGGATCAATCACAAATCTCTGTAATAAGCTTATTAAAATTATGATATATTTAAACATTTATTATAGGAAGTTTTTATAAAATATTAATTAAAATATCTTTATAATGAGATAAATTGAGTTTAAATCTTTGTGTTAAGCTTAATAAATAAAATAATGATTATTGACCTCTTTAAGAGTGAACTCTCATAACAGATTGTTTCTTTCCAAAGGTCGATGTGCAAAATTTACCGCCGCGTACTCTAAGAAAGTTAAGATCCGTATCCGTATTCGCGGATCTAGAGACCAAATATCCGTATTCAGATCCGTATCCGCGGATATAGACATTTTTGACGATCCGGCACATCACTAGTTTTTAATATAATAAACTCATCGTAAGTCTCTAAAGTGTTTTAAGTGATATTTCCTAACAGACAACACGTGAATAATATAAACTACAACAGTGACTCCGGTCCTCCAACTAAACTATCTCTGTGCAGAAAATTAAATTGATCCGAGGTTTCGCCCGTTATTTTTTTAAATGAATGCGAAAAATAACAACCCTCCGCTTTTAGTTACAAATATTGCTATATCGTACCGCTATTATCTGTAATTTGCTTTTATAAGCAACACAAACACACAGGTACCTAAACGAGAGGGAAATAAAACTATATAATACGCAGTGATTATAAGAAAATGTAAATCAACACCAGTTAAGTGTTGGAAATGATGAAATAACATCTACAGCATAATTCTAGTAGAAATTGTGACTATCGTAAACCGTTGATTTTGTTAATGGTTCCATATAAAAACGACGTTAAATAAAATAAAGCACTGAACCAATTTAGAATTTTGATATGTATTTTGTCATACCTACGCGAGCCAATATATGTACATACTTATTGCCCTAAACGCCATAGTGGCTGAACGGAGTTGATTAAAAGGGCGTGGTCACAGTCATGTACAATTTTCCACGGGTTAATTTCTGTGCAGATTTTTCACGAGTTAATTTTCTGCGTAGATTTTCCACAGACTAATTTCTGTGCGGATTTTTTTACGAGCTTATTATATCTGTGGAGACTTCTCACTGGCGTGCAGAATTTTCACAGGCTTATTTCTGTGGAGAATTTCCAGTTCTTTATATACCAGGTGTACAGTACAATGTGACAGACCTCATTTTATACCTCAGTCTACAATCAGCTTTATGTTGTGAGACCGGATCGGACGTATCTACAACATGATTATTATATTGGATGGCGACTATTTAATTAGGCTATTTATTTTCATTGATATTGCCTTTTAAATTATTGAACATTCGATGATCGTGTATTATGAAGATAGTTAATTGTGAAGTGTTTCTTAGAATTCTTAGTGCTAAACAAATCTAGGTATCATTATCTACCTACATAAGTAGGAATAGTGATAATGCGCATGAAACTTTTTCTAGTGTGAGAATTCCCTATGTTAATTTACTAATTACTTTACTAAACTTAAATTCTAAAACAATTAAATTAAACATTTTTTTTTAAAACATTCAAATCTGTTTAGCTCTCAGAACAGATAAGCCACAAAGGTTACTGACGACTACGGGCCATAAGAAGGAATTCCGAGACAAAAAGAATAGCCTATGTCACAATCAGGCTCTCCAACTATATCTGTGCATATCACATCAATCCATTGCTCTGTTTGACGTGAAAGAAGAACAAACAACACACACTTTCGACATTTATAATATTAGTTAAAAATATAGGATTTCACTGTAAAAATACTAAGGACAAGTTTGCTTTGACAATATTTTTGTTTCCCCAAAACCTCAAATAACCACTTTCCTGGTAGATATTAAAGTCCATCGAATCGAATAGTACAATAGACATCAAAACAACTCAACACACAATAGTCGGTTGTGTATTAATACAGAACAGAACAATAATTCAAAACCTTTTCGTTATCACAACAAAAACACGAAGGGAAGGGGTCCGCACTCTCGCGGCATCATAGCTGTCGGTACCAATAGTAATACAATTTGTCACTGGTCACCCTCCGAGACGAAGCAAGCCATATGATCATGCCTCAATCCTAATGGGGTATGTATCTCCAGATTTATCTATAAGTAGATACTAATGTAATATGATATAATTTGAAGTATGTTTGTTTGGTGGAACTACTGAAAGCATTTAAGAAGTTTCTCTCGGTTTGAACATAGGGTGTTATTTTTCACATTAAAATTGTTTCACGAGCGTAACCGGCGGAGGAAAGCTGTCGCGATGACCAGTGAGGTTGAAACCTCCAGTTTAGAGTTGAGTTGTCATGCCTGCTTTATCTCTTGCAAGCTCAGCTTACGTAGTTGCGACATGTACTTGTTTTGAAGGGAAAATCACCAAGTTTATGATTTATTTTTCCAAAGTAACTGGTTTTCGATTGTCACTAACATACTATTCAGTATTCTTATGATTAAATCCATTTTAACAAAATAACATCGAGCATCTGTCCATCTGTCTGTACACAATAATTTAAAATAATTCCAATTCAATAGGGGTGAATAAATATTTTTTAATCGAAAATATTTACGAATTAAACTTTGTATAAATAGCAGTTACCAAAAATAACCTATATAAATAAAAATTTAATGCTGTTCGTTGGTAAATTGCGCATCACTGAGAACGGCTTGGACCGATTCGATTTTTTTATTGTTGTCTGAATAAGCTTTTTAGGGAAAGAAGAATTGGAAAAGATGCCCGTAAAATAGGAAAATTCGGGAAAAACTGAAAGAGCTTTTATCTATGGATTTTTTTTATGAACTCAAGACCATAATAGGGGATGCAATTTATATGGGCTCCACGGGCGAAGCCGGGGCAGTAAGCTAATATAAAAATATAAAATATGGTATGTACACACATAAGATAAACAAATTAACTATTAATCGGCACACAGTGCATGTACGAGGGGTGCGGAAGATAAAGCACGCGGTTCGTGTTCGGACATAATGTTTTGAACTTTCTGGTTAGAGCAGATATTCTAACTACTTTAAATAGTTTATTATCTCCTTCTAAACTTGTATGTCTTGCCCAGAGTTTAGATCAGAAAGACGCTCTCTTAGTAGGTATTGGATATTGAAAAAAAAATGTATCACGGAAAACATTATAAACCCTAAATAAAGTGTGAGTTTATTTTAAGGTAAACTCAAAGAATACTGGACCGATTTGAAAAATAATTTCATCGTTATAAAGCTTCACTATTAGACTACTAGCTACCCTGCCTCCGGCGTCGTACGGGTATATAGTACCCGTTTACAACAATTTGAATAACTACCGCGGACTTTTTTATACATCATTTAATTCTACACAATTCTTTCCTACATCACGGTGTTATATCTTTGACAGATTAGACAGCATACGCCCTGAAAACATGCAGGAAGATCAGCACCTAAACAGGTCCATGTTTAATACCCGTAAACCTTCCCGGTGAATCAACCTGTCTAATACTGAAAACAACAACAAAATACGTTCACATACAGTAGCGGCGCGAGATGTTATATTTTAAAAATTTTGCAAATAAAACCTGATAAAAACACCAAACGGGCTAAAACGTTTTCACAGTTCAAAAAATTCAAATATCTGGAACTACTGACCCCAATTCTTTCACTAGGTAGGTACTGTAAATATGACACTCTCGATTTGAGGAAATAAAAAATTCAAGGGTGAAGCAGGGGGTTAGAAGCTAGTTACATAGCCTGTGATGAATCAAAGGAGGTTTATGAAATAATTAGTGAGTTAAAATTTAACTGCGGTTCTTAGCAATGATGAATTAGGGAGATTTATTCATTGTTGCCCGAGAACTACATCTAAACAGACTATTATGTCGGAAGTCATTAAAATGAGTGCATGGTACATTATTTATGGTAGAGTTATCGCTAATGTGTCGAGATCACGCTATTCAATATCGCAGCTCTGTTGAGAGCATCGCGGGAACTAAGCAGCTGATTCTAATTTTACAATATACGTGTGTGCGGTATTTTTTACCACGACCGCGTCTAAATCTCTTTGAAAAAACGCAACAAATAAATGCATTTATTGCATCTGGTTCTTTAGCAATTCATTGTGGAAATTAAAGCAGTTTATAAGTAAAAAAGTAGTTTCTAAAAAAATAATTTAATCTGCACCTAATTTTAGTTGAATATTTATTATATAAAAAAAACCCTTGAGTTGGTAGCGTGATAACCTTCCCCGAGAATTGGGCTATCAAATGCAAAAATTTTTTTTAAATCGGTTTAGTAGTTTTTGAGTCTATAGAATACGAACACAACGAAACATACAAACAAATATTGATTTTTATATATTAGACTGATTGCCCGCTACTCCGTACGCGTTGTATTAGGAATACAATTCACCTCCTTGGGTAGGTAGCGTGATGATAAATAGCCTATAACCTTCCTCAAAAACTAGGTTATCAAATGCAAAAAGAATAATACAATTCACACCCTTGGCTGATAGCTTTTTGTTTAATTTCGACAGAAGAAGGGTTCCGTAGATAAAGAAAAAATATTTTCAACATAATTATTATGTATGGATGTGGGTCATAATATGATCTAGTAAGCAGTTATATCTAAATAATATGGATAAAGCCGTGGGCAGTTAGTAGATAATAAAAAATTTTTTTTTTTAAATATTTTGCAAAAATTTCAAACTAAAGTTCATAACAACATGCATAACTTGCCAGATTTATCGAAAAATTTGTTGCGCAAATCTTGGCCGATACAAAACACCGAGATAAGGTATCAATACTATTAATATGCCAATAAAAACTTTTGGGGGGACTATCACGAACATAAAAAAAATCCACCCAAATTCCGGGAAAACGCGCCAAAAACACGCTAAAACAAACAGGCGGCCGTTGAGATGGCTATCTCGTGACCGTAAATAAGGCCTCACCTGACACACGACAAGTGCGCCCATTAGGGTCGCGGTGACAGGACGGGGATACGGCGAATGTGCCCAAAACTGGAGAAAAAAAACCTTATGCGACTATGTGGGAACTTTAGGAGTGTTAGCAAAAAAAATTCGACCTGAAAGTACATCAATTTATTTATATCATAAAAATTCACATTAATTTGTTTAATTTGAAAGACAACTAAAACGGAAAGATTTTCCAGTTTCGTTTTTAGAAATTAACTTGTTGTGTGTAACTAACTAGCTTTCTAGGGAATTATTGGGATGTGATAAACAATTATCCCAAAGGATTTACAGGATAAAAAGTAGCCTGTTACTCTCCGGCCCTCAAACAATCTCTGTGCAAAAAGTCCACGTCGATCCGTTGCTCTGTTTTGCCATGAAAGAAGGACAAACAATTAGGATAGTGTCGTCAATGCATAAATAACGAACCACCATGACCTTAAAAGCCTACGGCGTAGTCAGACACTTCAGAGGAATATCCATCCATTAAGACGGGTGGCCACTGGCCAAGACACGGCCCGACCAAAATTACACATAGCATGAAGCTTCAGGGTTGGCCCGCAGGATTAAGCAATTTCGTGTATTGCGGCCCGCCGTAGAATCTTTTGGCAACCCCTGCATTGCGTACATTAAGCTAGTTGTCCATTATATTATAGACAATAGACGCATAAATCATTATATAAAACATTACTTCTTTTTATGAATTGCTGACCCTACAAGTCAAAGGTGCATCACAGAAACTTATCAAAGAAAAAATATGTAAAATATCCAGCAGTTGTCAACAAATGTCTATAACGTTTGTTACTTACAAAGCATGTTGTGATCTAAATAAAGGTGTTGCTTAAGGGGTCCATTTAATTACTATTAATAAATTATTAGGCAGTAATAAAATCACCTGCATCAAATTAAGTATGGTTACCCCTGTACTATTAAGTCTTCTGTGGTATGGTCAAGTTTTATTAAAATATTAACGCCCCGAGACTATTTTGCTGAATTTTGTGAAAAATAATTGAATTTTTTACTTCATCAAAATAAGACAAAAATGACATCGATATACATTCAATTGTAAACGGAAGTGCTCATGGCGCCATACCTCGCGCCGTGCCACATGTCGCGGCCACTTCCGGCGGGGCGAGCACGACACACGTGGCCTTGATTACACGCTCGCTTACCGCGCTAATACAACTAGACTGCGTTTGCCAGGAATAAGCGAAATAAGTAATTATTTCGAGAAGTAGAATCTCAAGAAATGTTATAATATAATATTAAAATACATATAAATACAGTAAAAACCGGTTATAACAACATCGAAGGGATTATTCATAGTTATCTAATCAACTATTTCATTTCCACAAAATTGTCGCCATCGCAAAAGCAAAAAACTAAATTTTATTCAAGATTTTTGAATTTTAAATAATTTCACATGTGTGAAGGGTCTCATTAACATATTATGTTATTAAATAAAATTGGTTAAACATTTTTAGATTTAGTACTTTACAGCCGAGGCTTTTGTGTCTTCCAGTGGTGTCTTCATTCTTGATCAGAGTACCTAGGTACTTATTTAATTTTAGACAATTATCTTATTCTGTATTTACAGTTAGAACTGTTAAAAATAGGAAAAAAATTAAACCAATTAAGAACAAAAACTTTAACCGCCATATTAAATTTCAATGGATCATAATAAATTTTCCAACCCATGCGTAGCTGTAATCCCGGCAAATCATCGGATGACAGGCTCGTATATCTTACTAATCCCGAAGCGTAAATCAACACAATTTCTTTTAATACATCAACAGAGAATATTATATATAGTTAACACAATTATTATGGGAATATTATTCTACAAGTAAATACATATAAGGCAATGTTCCCGTGGTTGTAATAATACATTTCGAGCCCCTCAGCCAGTTTTCAGGGGTCCATGTATGTTATGGTCTAAACTAAACTTATGCGAGATCCGTTTAGGCGTTTTTAATCACTCCGAAATTATGTAAAAACGTGAAAAACGTTCATATTTACGTCCATGTGAAGCAAAATCATCTTTAATAAATTGTAATTTGTAACAAAAGCATCACACAAACACAAAAAGGAATTATTTATTTATAGGTCGTGTCATATAATAATTTTTAAACCATAAACTTCTGTTTATCCACCGACTTATAAAAAAAGCCCAAAGCGCTTCAAGTGAGCCTATAAAATTTGAAGAGTTCTCGATTTCTCCAGGATCCCATCATCAGACCCTGACCTAATGACCATGGGAATGTCCTTTCAAACAATAAAAAAAAACAAATCGGTCCAGGCGTCTTCAAGTGATCGGGAAACATACATAAAAAAAAAGATTCCAACAAATTGAAAACCTCCTTCTTTTTTGAAGTCGGTTAAAAAGAGCGCTGGCGGTCTGGACGATTTGTCGATTTGTTTCAAATTGACTTTTATTTTATACACCACACTTTCCCATCAATCCACAAAAATAGCAGAAATAATTGAAATTCCCTTCATTACGACCGAAAATAGTTCGATTCGGTGAAGCGAGGACGCGCGATGACGGGGAATTTATTATTCAATTTGTGTGACAAACGGCGCCCGTCCGTCCGTCCGTCCGTAGCAAGAGA
This sequence comes from Nemapogon koenigi, assembly GCA_963924495.1. NCBI lineage: Eukaryota > Metazoa > Arthropoda > Insecta > Lepidoptera > Tineidae > Nemapogon > Nemapogon koenigi. The sequence goes on from OZ004650.1 coordinate 3,426,056, forward strand.
GTGATGTATAGAGTTTTAATTGTGAACCACCCGCGGATATATTTAAGGCCCTCACTGCTTGTGCAAAAAAATCAGTAGAGGGGGTGAGGCGGAGTGATGCAAGCTTCGATTTGCGGGGAGATGCGGCGCGCCTACTATGAACATACCGAGACCGCGACATCACAATCTAGGAACATAGGAATAATCGGACTGAAATAATTAATTTTCGTTTTGCCAGCGACTTAGCATGTATGAGTTTTAACTGTGCCTAATAATAGTAATGTTTTACATCCAATGCGTAAGTGTAATATAAGTTAATCATTCTCTAAAATTAAATTAAAATAAAAAAAAACTAATAAGTAGTAATTTATAGTTTAGTGTTAATAATGGGTAATAAAAGGAATAAAGAACTACGTAAGATTTGTATTAGAAAACGACGTAAGAAGAATATAAAAAAACATACTTTTGACTCTGAGTAAGTATAATATTTGAAATTATAATACAAAATCCTTATTATTCAATATCTTCAATCAATGTAAAAAGAAAAGATGGAGTAATACAACCGCTCAGCGTGCCTGCCACGTAGCATACGCTCTGCCTATACACTACTCCTCGTCCCGGTGTTCCTCTTTTCTTATTTTGTATTAGCACTACGGCCGAATACTACAAAACAGTGAGAGTACAGAAATTAAGCTTACGTATGTACATAACCTTTTATACTTACACTCGGCCACAGTAAATATATCTAAACAGTACCGAAACATATGGTAGTCTATCAAAAACTAAGTAGATATAAAGTTACCTATTTACACAGGCAAAGGCGGGTAAAAGCTTAGTCCATTGAGACCTAAGTATGTATAAAAAACCACATTTACACAGGCAAAACCGAGACATATGGTAGTCTATCAAAAACTTAGTAGGTATAAAGTTACCTATTTACATAGGCAAAACCGGGTAAAAGCCTAGTCCATTAAGACCTAAGTAGGTATAAAGGCAGACATTTACACAGGCAAAACAGAGACATATGGTAGTCTATCAAAAACTAAGTAGGTATAAAGTTACCTATTTACACAGGCAAAGCCGGATAAAAGCCTAGTCCATTAAGACCTAAGTAGGTATAAAGTCAGACATTTACACAGGCAAAACCGAGACATATGGTAGTCTATCAAAAACTAAGTAGGTATAAAGTTACCTATTTACATAGGCAAAATCGGGTAAAAGCCTAGTCCATCAAGACCTAAGTAGGTATAAAGTAAAATATTTACACAGGCAAAGCCGAGACATTAGGGTAGTCTATGAAAAACTTAGTAGGTATAAGTTACCTATTTACATAGGTACAGCCGGGAAAAGCCTAGTCCATCAAGACCTAAGTAGGTATAAATTCAGATATTTACACAGGCAAAACCGAGACATTAGGGTAGTCTATGAAAAACTTAGTAGGTATAAGTTACCTATTTACATAGGCAAAACCGGGTAAAAGCCTAGTCCATCAAGACCTAAGTAGGTATAAAGTCAGATATTTACACAGGCAAAGCCGAGACATAGGGTAGTCTATGAAAAACTAAGTAGGTATAAGTTACCTATTTACATAGACAAAGCCGGGTAAAACCCTAGTCCATCAATACCTAAGTAGGTATAAAGTCAGATATTTACACAGGCAAAGCCGGGAAAAACCTAGTCCATCAAGACCTAAGTAGGTATAAAGTAAAATATTTACACAGGCAAAGCCGAGACATTAGGGTAGTCTATGAAAAACTTAGTAGGTATAAGTTACCTATTTACATAGGTACAGCCGGGAAAAGCCTAGTCCATCAAGACCTAAGTAGGTATAAATTCAGATATTTACACAGGCAAAACCGAGACATATGGTAGTTTATTAAAAACTAAGTAGTATTAGTATGTATAGAAAGCCCGCTGTTTCTAATAAGATAGCTAGAGCGGGATAGTGGTAGACGTTTAAGTTCGGGTGTGAAAGGGACAGACAATAGGATTACGAGAAAAACATCGCTAATTTATAATCAGGCGAGTTCACCAGAGCGTCCGGGACACGTCCGCTGCCGGCGGTATCTGTCCGCCATCTGCCGATATTTACGGAATTTCGGGCTTTTCAATTAATTAAAAAATAAACACGCTATTAATTTGCCATTTTTTAAGCAATGTCTTTAGTACATTGATTTTCCTACAATATAGTTTTTTTTTAACGTTAGTTGTCGCTCAAAATATTGAGAATTTTGAGAGCAAAAATTATTTTCGTGCTGTAACTTGCGATTTTTTTTTTAAAGATACTACAAAGATTTAATAATATTTTATTATTTATATATTTTCTTTATATATTTCACTATTCACAAATTTTTTTTCGGACTTGTAAAATGGCTTGATATGTCCACATTTAGCGACAAAAAAATAGACGTTTCAGAGAAAATGTACGGAGACGTCGCCTTAAAACAGACCAAAGAAAGCTGTGAAACTACGCTTTCGGGGAATACGCCTGTTACAGTTGTGATTGTAATAAATAATAATTATGCAATTATATTTGTTAACGGCTCGTCTGTGTTTTACTATGTAGTCGTGTCTTCGACGTACCAATTCACGATATTTTGAAGCTCTGCTCTTTTTTTTTTTTTTTTTTTACACACCTGTTGGCAACACTGCGTTGACGCTGTCATTGTGTTTTTTCGTGCCGCTTCACAAAAACGTTTTTCGTGGTATTTTCTCAATTTTATAAATTTTGTGCTATATCTATATTTAGACAAAAATGGATAATAAACAAAAACTTATCGGAAAACTGATGCGCCTTTTAGACGATTCGGATGATGGTAAGTAAGTTAATTATTGTATACTTAAGTACAGGTTATGCGTTGGTTTTATAGTTTTATTATAGGCTTTATGTAACTAGGTAACTATTATCTAGAACTACAAATGGTGACAAAACTATCACCAGCATAATACCTAAGTATAGGTATAATTTTATTTTTTTTGTGGTGCTCACCAAAAACTATGAGTGCCCATGCGGTGACAAAAACTATCACCTGTATGTATATACCTACATAAAATAATTATTAGTGGGTATCTGGTGACAAAATTATCACCTGTAGATATATTTAAATATATAATTTCCTTATTTTTGCCTACAAAGGCTATATAACTCACAAACTATGAGTGGGTATATGGTGACAAAATTATCACCTGTATGTATATACTTATACTATATTGCCTACACAGGCTATATATATATATATATATAACTCACAAACTATGAGTGGATATATGGTGACAAAATTATCACCTGTATGTATATACCTATACTATTTTTTGCCTACACAGATATAACTCACAAATTATGAGTGGGTGTATGGTGAAAATATTATCACCTGTATATACCATTAAGTATTTGCCTCTTTTCTTTTTGTGCTGCCGAACCATACCTTTTACAAGATAGGTTCACATATTCTAAATCCTGACACAATTTAAACAATTTCAGAAAGCCAACATAAAAGGCCAAAAAGAAAAAGAATAATTGAAAGTGACAGTGACAGTGATAGTGAGGTTGAAAAAGAAAACAGTCTAAATGAAATTAATATCCTCCAACTATTGGGAGAAACTCCAAAAATTTCTAAAAAATTAACACTCCATCCGGATGTAGCTAATATCTGGCAAGGTATCATTACAAAGGGTCTCCAGCAAGAGGCAAAAGAAAAAATTATAGGAAAAATCCCAATTTTGACAAATTGTCCGACAAATGCACCAGTACTAAATACAGAAATAAAAAATATACTGTCTATAGGAGCACAAACACGGGATGACAGACTAGTTAAGAAGCAAAATCAAATTGGCTTCATAATTGCCTCCCTCAATGAAACTCTTCAATCTTTAATAATTAAACAAGATGAAGAAAATATAGACAGAGTGAGTAATAACATCAGACTTTTATGTGATTTGCACTATGCTGAATCACAAACCCGGCGAAAAGTTATTTTTCCAAGCCTTAATAAAACTGTCAAAGAAGCCTTGGAAAAAACTGACATATCAGAGAATTTGTTCGGTGCAAATTTATCCGAAGTGATAAGGACCTGCAAGGATCTTGAAAGGTCAAAGAAAGAAATAAAAAAGACCCCGAGAACTGCCCCCACCAATACTTTAAACTACTGGGGCCCGTCTACCTCAAAGGGGCAGCAGCAACCACTAGGCGGGCAGAGCCAATACCATCGGTTGCGGCAGCTAGCGAGACCTCAGATAATGAGACCTCAGCTAGAGAGACCTCAACCATCAACATTTCGCCCAACACAATACAAGGGTCGCCCATATCAGCCAAGACACAACAAGAAAAGACAATAGAGGTATTTATAGCAGGTAGACTGCAAAATTTTTATAATAATTGGTTAAAAATAACAAATAATAAATCTATTTTAAATTGGGTTAGAACAGGTTACAAAATTCCACTAATAAAGAAAGTAAGACAAAGATTTTATTCTACAAATAATTCTTTTAAGACATCTGACTCATTAGAAATTAAATCCTGCATTCAGGAACTTCTAAATAAAGGTGCAATAAGAACATGTTCACCAGTAAAAGGGCAATTTCTGTCCAAAATTTTTCTGTGTGAAAAACCAGATGGTTCATCCAGATTCATATTGAATTTAAAAAAGTTTAACAATTATGTAGACACAAAACATTTTAAAATGGATGACATAAGAACTGCACTTAAACTAATTACAAAAGAATCCTATTTAGCTAATATAGATTTAAAAGATGCTTACTTCCTTTTGCCCATACATGTAAATAGTCGTAAATATTTAAGATTCATTTTTAATAACAAGATGTATGAATTTTTAGTTTTACCATTTGGGCTCTCATCAGCTCCTTATGTATTTACTAAGCTAATAAGACCAATTGTGACCCATCTTAGAAGACACGGCTATTGTTCAGTCAGTTATTTAGATGATTTCCTTTGTATGGGAAACTCTTTTGAATCATGTAATGAGAATGTAGTTGCCACATATAAAATGCTAGAATCCCTTGGGTTTATTATTAATATGGACAAAAGCAATCTTCAACCAAATAAAAAAGCAAAATTTTTGGGTTTTTTCCTAGATTGTAAAAATTATACAATAGGATTGCCACAAGATAAAAGAATTAAAATTTACAAAATGCTAAAAGTATTCTGTAAAATCAAGTCTTGTAAAATCAGAACTTTTGCATCTTTGATAGGAACATTAGTTTCTGTTTGTCCTGCCATTCCCTATGGATTACTTTACACAAAATGTTTAGAAAGACAAAAATGTTTAGCATTAAAGGATAATAATGAGAATTTTGATGCAAAAGTAATTTTAAATAATAATGTTATTAAAGATATCATCTGGTGGAAAAGTAAAATTTTAACATCTTCTAATTCCATAAAAAGGGGTGATTATAAATTAGAAATTTTTTCGGATGCATCAAGATCTGGATGGGGAATTGTATGTGGTGATAAAAAGATGCATGGGTTTTGGAGAAATGAGGATAAAATACATCACATAAATTATTTAGAACTAAAGGCTATCTATTTTGGTTTAAAGTTTTTTACATCAAGTATTAGTAACTGTGAAATATTATTACGTTGTGATAACACAACAGCGATTTGTTATATAAATAGAATGGGTGGTACACAATATCCCCATTTAAATAAACTAGCTCGGAAAATATGGCAGTATTGTGAAGAAAAAGACTTGTTTATATTTGCTTCATACATATCTAGTAAAGACAATTATATTGCAGACAAAGAGTCTAGACGATTAAAATTAAATGAAGAAACAGAGTGGCAACTAAGTTTACATACTTATTATAAGATTGTTCACAATTTTTACCAGCCTGACATAGACTTATTTGCTTCCAGTAAAAATAAAAAATGTAAAAAATTTGTTTCATGGTACCCAGAGCCAAATTGTTCAGCTGTAGATGCCTTTACTGTTTCATGGACTGGTATAAAATTTTATGCATTCCCACCTTTTTCAATGATTTTAAAATGTTTGAGGAAAATAGTGAATGAAAATGCTGAAGGAATAATAGTTGTTCCTTATTGGCCATCTCAGGCCTGGTTTCCCCTATTTTATTCTCTAGTAAAATCAGATATACTCTTTTTAGGTCCTAATAAAAATCTATTATCATCCCCTTCCAGGGACCATCATCCATTATACCGCAGCCTTATCCTGGCTGCAGCAATTGTATCCAACAAGTCTACCTGAAGAAGGGATACTCAGAATAAAGTGTATCCATTATTATAAATTCAATTTCAAAGAACACTTTGAAACAATATGAAACTTGTATAAAACAGTGGTGGGCTTATTGTAATACTAAAAGAATAGAACCACTTCAATTATCAGTTCCAAACATCGTATCTTTTTTAACAGAAAAATTTAATAAGGGCTCAAAATATGGTACACTTAACTCAATACGGTCTTCATTGTCACTCATTTTAGATTATGATCTAGGATCACATAGAGATATAAAACGCTTTTTTAAAGGTGTTTACAGGTTAAGACCAAATAAACCTAAATATGATGTTACATGGGATCCAAGTCAGGTGCTGAATTATGTTCAAAACCTTTATCCAAATTTAACCTTAAAGATAGAAGTTTTATCCAAAAAATTAATTATTCTTCTAGTTTTAGTTACTGCACAGAGAATCCAAACTATGTCCCTAATAAAAATAAATAATATCCATGTTTCAGATTCTGATATAAAAATTAAAATCCCGGACACTATTAAAACTTCCAAAATAAATAAAAATCAACCTTTACTGACCATACCTTTTTTCAAAGAAAATTTATCCATATGCCCTGCAACAACTTTATTAGATTATCTAGATGTTACAAAATCACTACGTAAAGATCACCTCAATTTATTTATAACATGTAGAAAACCTTACGGAGCAGCATCTACACATACAATATCCAGATGGATTAAAAACATGCTCTCAGATTCTGGTATAGACACATCAATATTCACGCCACATAGCACTAGACACGCGTCAACATCACATGCAAATAGATGTGGCGTTAATGTTGATGTCATCAGGAAAACAGCAGGATGGTCAGAAAGGTCAAATACTTTTGCCAACTTCTACAATAGACCCTTAGTTACACAAAATACTTTTGGAAATAATTTAATGAATAGCTTGTAATATAATATATCTTTACAAAATAACCTTATGATAACTAATATTTTGTAATAATTATAATTTTCATTTGTTTTTTCCTTTCTCATTTATATTTTCAATTGTACCTATTGTATTGGAAATAATTTTAATTATAAATTATGATATTCAATATTGAAAAGATTTTAGTTTTTATTTGTCTCTTTTATAATTTTATGAATAAGTACTTAATAATTTTTATTGTTTTTTCTGGTAAATAAATAATTAAAATGAACACCATGATACATTCTTTAAACATCTACATAGTAAAACACAGACGAGCCGTTAACAAATATAATTAAATGATCAAAGTAACTTACCTGTAAGTGTCCTTCGATCATAATTATATGAAGTTAACGGCTCGTCTGTGTACAACCCAACCCTTTGCATTGAATTTGAATAAATTCCTCCCTACCCTCTATGGCTATAATTTTAATTATTTATCTTTCAACTATCAATGACAGCGTCAACGCAGTGTTGCCAACAGGTGTGTAAAAAAAAAAAAAAAAAAAGAGCAGAGCTTCAAAATATCGTGAATTGGTACGTCGAAGACACGACTACATAGTAAAACACAGACGAGCCGTTAACTTCATATAATTATGATCGAAGGACACTTACAGGTAAGTTACTTTGATCATTTAATTATACATACATATATATTATATAGTGTGTAAATGGACAACATTAAATTTTTGGAAATATGCCAAAATCTCTATAAAGCTCAAAAACTTGTTTATAATTAATTAATTTTCGAGTGATTTTCAAAATACTGATATTGACTGAGATATGAATATTGAGGTCTAAAGCTTGGTTTCGTACTACATTTCTGATCGAAATGATTTTTTCCCAGATTAATCCCAGGTGAGTCGGTGGCCGAGTGGTATTTATGGTAAGACGTCTGGTATTAATTAGGCAGACCACGGGTTCGATCCCGGATCCTGGCTATGTACCAATGGAATTTTTAATTAAAAACTTATGTACATAATCCGATAAATCACACTTCCATCTAAATTTACATCAACAGAACTGGCCACTCGTTAGGTATAGCCTCACAAATACCATCGGCTAAACGAGGGAGACTTGGTCTTCCGCTGGGTACCCTAGAACCGTAATACAGGAGCTGTAAGGCAACCCGTAAAGAAAGGAAAAAATATATCAGGAAAATTCTCGTCGTAATCTTTGATACATAATGTTGTCTACGCGTGCGAAGCCGGGGCCGAACATCACATCACACACAGAGACCTATTATTTGAAGACGCATTTCGTCTCCTATGGGAGCACGTCCGACAGAGGACTTTCGTAGAAACGCGATCGAAGTCGAACACTAAATCCCACCACATAAATATCGCGAGAGTTCATCGTAAAATTCCACCCCTACAGCGCTTGTAATCCGGTTCTGCTTCCATATTTTCGTGCGGCGATATATGATTGTAGAATATTTTTTTAGCTAAATATTCACTAATTAAATAGGTAGTTTTCAGAAATAAACAATAAGTGTAACAAGTGTGCGAATGTGGTAATTAGGTGCAGTCGAGGCAGAAAGTATAAGCCGAGCCGAGGAAAAGCCGAATGTGAATGTTTTACAGAGCCGAGACTGTAACTACCATCGCTCATGTGTTCATAAGAGGCTTTTCAATACATTTGTGAGGAAAAATTAAAACATATTTCATAAAATATGAATTTTCCAATAATAACGGCGGGCTTTTTTTACAAGCGAGGACTAGAGGCACATACAGGTATAAGAGGTCTGGCGGCCAATAGTTTTTTTAATAAAAAAAATTAAACTTTAATGGATTTAGTATTGTATGTTTATTATATTTTAAATAACCTTTACATGTAATTATTTTGCGTATTTTTCTGTTTGACATATAAAACTATGTATTTGTCTATTTATAAGGACGGGAATGTGCTACTTATCTGTCAGAAAACTCTACACAAAATTTACAAACAGTTAAACTCTACATGAATGCTAGTTCTAAAGGAAATATATAAATAAACTTTTTCTTGATTATACCTATTAATTTTTTTTATTTTTCACGGGTTACCTTACGGCTCCCGTGTTATCGGTCCCAGTTCCGTGTTAGCGGAAGACAGTCTTCTTTTAGGCGATTATATTTTGTGAGGCCACAGTTCTATTGAGGTACCTATCTGGTATAGATATTTAGATGGAAACCCCTCTAAGTTTAGTTTGTCGGATTATGTACATAAGTTTTTTATTATAAAAACCCATTGGTTCATGGCCGGAATCGAACCGTAGTCCGCCTAGTTAATACCATACGTATTACTTTCAGTAGAGACCGGCTTCATTAAAAACATGAATGACATTTCAATCGCAATACGAACTCGCTTTTCCAATTATCGTTACTTATTCAAAATTTGCAAACCGAACCAAATATCTGCAAAAATGAGAAAAAACTCAAATTCCCTACCATCCACGCATACTGTACAATATCAATAAACAACAACTAAAATACCCTGAAACTTACGAAATCATGAATCTTAATGTGTTAGACATAGAATTTATTTTGTACTGCTTTAGTATATGGGCCCTTTTGTAAGTAGATGGGCTTTATCCTAAAAAGGGCGGGGCATACCGCTTCAGTTTTCTAAGGGAGGGATCCCTGTCATTCGACGCACAACAGTGGGGGGTGATAGATTGGTTTGGTACGCGAGTACATCTTTCATACAGTGAACACGATCGCAATTTAATTTATAATAAAATATAGAAAGGAATATCTAATAGGTCTTTCCGTTCTTTGATTTAGGTAAGTAAAATCGTTCCCATAGATCATTTTGTAGAACTAATGGATGTTTTCCTAAATGTTGAGTAAAGTTTTTTATACACTTGTCTAAAATAAATTAATAGTTATCGTCGGTTGTGCCTAATCTCAATTAATAATTTAGATAATTTCAGGATGAAAAATGACTTCAATTCCTCTAAATATTACCTACCTACTTCTAATCGGAACAGTGTTTCCAATATTATGTAGGTACCTATCTACCTATTGTCACATTGCAGGTTTTAAATTTTAATGATCCAAATATCACAGCAGATAATAATCGAGAATATGTTTTTTCGATCGCTTCTGTAGGGGCCCTTTTTCAGGAAAAAATGCGACATGCCGATATCTCCGGAAGTTGTAGATCACTATTAGAGTATCTATAGATGATTGAGGTGTTAAAATGTTTGTAGGTATTGACGAGGTCTCAATTTTATTTAATAGTCGTGTATTTAAAAAAAAGCTTAATATGGTAGTTTTTTTGTATCCTACATCTAGTTTTACTAATGATACTTTTTTAATTCTACATGTAGGTACGTGTTCCGAAAGGTTATATCTCGGGATGTTTTTCGAAGTTTGAAATTTTTGGAGTTATGACGATTTTAAAATTTAAATTTAAAGAGGCGCTCGAAAACCACAAACTACAGTCTAGTAGACTTTACCAAAATTTAAAGGACTCGATGAGATTTTAATTTCGGATGACATGTTGTCAAAATATACATGTTCGTTTTCTATTTAAAAACCGAAGTTCATTTCCAGTGCTCTTTAAAGGTCATGTGGTGCATGAGAGCTGTGAATATGAAAAACAAAACCAAGATGACGGTTTCCTATTGAAATATATAGACTTGACTGCGGTGACGATAAGAAAAAAAAATCAAAAATTCAATATAAGTAATTTCCTAATATAACTTAGACCTAGGCACACTAGAATTAGGTAAAGGTTTAACTCGCCTATATTAAGTAAGGTGTTTGAAAATTATTAAGTTCGATCCCAAAATTCCCATATCACAGAGAGGCAAAGTAAAATAATATAATCAATATCAACCCTTAAAATAATTATTACAATAAATATAAAATTAAATATTTTCTCAAGCACAATTACTGAAAAATCTGAAATAATATATAGATAACTATTAAAACAATAATCCTATTTCTACTACAGAAACTAAACATTTTTAAAACGCTCACTATATTAAATTAAAATTACTTATATTCTTAAAACATATTTAACGATATTATTTCAAGTTAATTATATTATATGATGCCAACAGTTTAGCCGATGAGAGATAGTTTGTTGCTACATAAAACGTCTCTAGCTGGCACTCGGTACATTTGTTAGTGCGCAAGTGTTCGCTCTGATTGAATTTGATAGAAAACTATTCGATGCAGTGCCGACAGATTGTTTGGCAAAATACTAACTGATGTAACGACATCGGTACTAATTCTAAGAATACAATTCACTATGTACTTTCGGGCTTACAATAACGTAAGAGGTATCAAAATTTAAGACATAGATGCAGATTCATATCGTTATAAAGTATACATATTTAAAGACTGTAAGAGAATATTTGACTGGGCACTTCTTCTAAAAATAACAGATATAGTTAAAGCAGTGATGTCTATAAGTGTAGCATTAGGCTTGCCAACTGTTCTGATTAATAGGTATGGACAACTGGCAAAAAGTGGTCACTGTTACTGGTGTCTCTGGCCACACCCGCTAGGTATAAAGGCCGTGAACTTGTGTGGGTCTGCGTGTAAAAAAGTAGGTATGATCGTGAAAGAAGGGCATTAAATGTAGAGCATATTCTAAAGTACTTAACTATTCCTATAGGAGTCGCGCATTTAGCTATAGAGGATTATCAATTTAAGAAATCAAAGAGCATTAAGAAACTGCGCGATTTAGCTAAGCTTTATATTAAGGAATCTGTCCCTGAAAAATAAATATGAATCCATATAAAATTAAAACCCGTTGGACATCTGGACATCCATTTCTTTTACTATGGCCTGGAACCACTAAGCGACGGAGGGACTTATCTATGGAAATAATCAAAATTTAAAGGGTATTATTTTTCCGGTAAATCGTCTAAGGCGTGGTGATACAGTCCACTTCCGGCGGAAGTGGGTGGGGCGGCGTGGCGGCCATCTTGCGGTATTTGAATCGCGCATGTGCCAAAATTATATAAAAATAAACTAAGTACCTACATAATTAAATGTTTATTATTTATTAAAGGACATGGTGGACTTTTAATACATCTCTTGAATACTACCTACCTAGTTCAAGGTAACTCAAACTGAAGATACACAACACCCTACACATAATCTGTGATACAGTGCAAGTAGGTATCTACCTAAACTGAACCTAAACTATTGCCGTAAAATATGCAAATACATTCATGTCATACCTACATACTTTCATAGTTACTAATATTATAAATGCGAAAGTAACTCTCTCTGTTACGCTTTCACGGCTAAACTACTGAACCGATTTTGATGTAATAGGTATGATACGGGTTCAAGACCCTATGGAAGGCCATAGGGGATGAAATATAGTAGGTATGGGTTCCAAGAGCGATAAGCTACTTATTTATAAACACCTATTGAAACTTACTTTTACCTAAGCTTCGAATCTCTGGAATATGTTCCCCTGTTACTTACATTATCTTTATATAATTAGTTGTTTGTGCTATGCTCTGCTTTGTTTGCACCATACACCTAACAACTGTTTTTACGTTTTGTCTCTCTCACTTTACCATATTGAATGACACGATTTGTTAGAAAAAGACAAAACAGTAGATTATCGAACGTGCAGTGACTGAAACAGTACAAACAGAAATGCTACAGAAGAACTTTTAGAGGAAAATCTTCATTTTTAGTTTTACGACAAGCCGGTATAATAAAAAAAATGCAGCTGACAGTAAAAGCTTTGAAGGTGGAGGGCGAAGGGAATATAAGGACGCACGAGGAGATGTCGTTCGCGTAAATCAAGCGGCGGCGAGCGATCCATCACGACACGACGCCCCATTCATTCTGGAACTTACTCCACAAATAGCTTGGATACCTATTCGATGCTGCTACATTTTGTTATTATGCCTACCTAACTCCATATATATAAAATGTGTCATCGCTCTTTGGATAAAGTAGGGTTTAGTGCCTATGCCTAAGGTCATAAATGTATCGTATGTTTTCTTAACAAAAATATTACTTTTGGTACCTAATAAACTTAAATTACCTCGGTGCAATATAAACATCTTAATAGAAAAAAAAATACAACGACATTAATAGGGTTGCTTGTTAAAGCTACCGAATTACCATCGGACACATCTAACGCAATCATGTAATTACGCGCCAAACAGTACCGCGCGCGTCGATTAATTGAGGAACGTCTTGTTAGTTGCCCACTTTTAATTAGGCTGCCTACCTACAGCTTTCGTAGCAAACAGGGGCGGGGCCGTATTTCGCGATCGATACGTCGGCGACCGAACTACACTCGCTCCATCTGCTCGTCTCTCTCCCCGCCCTCCTTTTCAGCAATAAGTTAGAGAGAGACGCCTTTCTCACATAGCTCCGCCCAACCAATTTTCCCGTTACGGCGGCCTGCCCCATGGGACCGGAGACCGCTCATCACTCAGTCGCCACCCGACCGTGCCGTGCGTCTCGCGCGCGCAGGCGCCTCTACCCCCACGCTCCCCGACATGAGTACAGTGTGAAGCGGACGCGATGCTGGTCCCGCCGGAGATGATGGCGGCCCAGTCCAAGCTCGTTTACCAAATGAATAAGTACTACAACGAGCGGGTCTCGAGCCGCAAGGCTCAAATCGCAAAGACTATTCACGAGGTATGTCGGATAGTACAGGATGTCCTCAAGGAGGTGGAGCTTCAGGAGCCGAGGTTTATCTCCTCGCTCACCGACTACAACGGTCGCTTCGACGGACTCGAGGTGGTATCCCCACATGAGTTCGAGATCGTGATATACCTGAACCAGATGGGAGTGCTAAACTTTGTGGATGATGGCTCGCTGCCCGGCTGCGCGGTGCTCAAGCTGAGCGATGGCCGCAAGCGCTCCATGTCGCTGTGGGTAGAGTTCATCACCGCATCCGGATATCTATCCGCGCGGAAGATCCGCTCTCGCTTCCAGACACTGGTGGCGCAGGCTTGTGACAAGTGCTCCTACCGGGATTGTGTCAAAATGATTGCCGAGACCACCGAGGTCAAGCTGCGAATCCGCGAGCGGTACATCGTACAGATAACTCCCGCGTTCAAATGCGCCGGTCTGTGGCCGCGCTCGGCAGCACATTGGCCCCTGCCGGCCATCCCGTGGCCTCATCCCAACATCGTCGCCGAAGTGAAAACGGAAGGCTTCGACTTGCTCTCGAAGGAGTGCCTCGCACTGCAGGGAAAAAACTCCGCGATGGAAGGCGATGCGTGGGCGTTGAGCTTCTTCGAGGCGGAGAATCGTCTGCTGCAGGGCGGCTGTCGGCGCAAGTGTCTGAGCATACTGAAGACTATTCGTGACAGACACCTAGATTTGCCCGGCAACCCAGTGACTTGCTATCACATGAAAACTCTGCTGCTATATGAGTGCGAGAAGCACCCGCGGGAGCACGAATGGGACGAGGCGGCTATCGGCGATAGGATCAACGGCATATTCCTGCAGCTCATCTCGTCGCTGCAGTGCCGCCGATGTCCTCACTACTTCCTACCGCACGTAGACCTCTTTAAGGGCAAGTCGCCCACCGCGCTCGAGAACGCCGCCAAGCAAGTGTGGCGCCTCACGCGAGAGATGCTCACCAACTCTAGGGCCTTCGAGAAACTGTGAACATTCCGGTTGTGTCGATCTGCATGTAGTTGGTTTTAGCTAAACGAAGCTGTAGTCTTAGACTTACTTAGCAAACAGTGAAGTTCGATAATGTTGCACTAATGTAAGGTTAACTCGCTATGGTTAGTGAATCATTCGATATTCCAACAGGAGTGCAGTAACTGTAAGTACTTAGAGTGATATTATCTTACACATAGGACTAATGTTTTGTGATATATTGTAAATAGCTAGCTGTTGTACAATTTAGTGATATTTAATTTAAACTATGTATTTATTTGACTGAAATCTTTTAAAGTATATTATTCAAAATTACAAATAAAAATTTGCAATAGTAATATGTAAGTTTTTTAATTATAAATACCTAAACACTTTACTTTATCGGTAGCAGATGCTATTATTATAATAGAGACGCAAATCCTGGATATCAGACAAGGAAATAACTAACAGTAACTAAGGTAGGTATAATGGTAACAATGGTGCTCGCAGCAAATTCTAACATTAATGACATTCTGATAAATGGTAGGTACCTACAAGAAAATATGAATAATACTTAGGTGCATATATTAATTATTCAATAAGCCTGATGGAGCCATAGCACAAACATTTGATATATACTTATTTCCAAAATAGTAATTACTCCCAAAACCTTGAAGTAGTTACTAAGTACATTTTAAAACAAAAATAATAATAAACACCTGTTTCATATAAGATTGCTAGTTTAAAAACGAACTACGAAGAAGGCTATAAATAATTTCAGAGAAATTAATAACAGGCGAAAGAGGGGCGTGTTATAACACACAACACGTCAAAACAAAAACGATAAATACAAAATTATGGGTCGTTATTATCCTTTTTGTTGATTTAGTCCACATTTTTTGCCGATAAGGTCGACGCGCCTTTTGAAATAGACTCCGCATTACTTAATACAAATACATATTTAAAGCAAATAAAATAGGATCAAATCTTTAAATTAATTAAGTATGGTCTATATAAATTGTGGATATTATTTTTAAGTCTGCTAACGCAATTATTATTAGCTTTTATAAATAAAATACCGCGAATTACTTTAATCGGTAATTATAAGTCCTTAGTTTAAAACATATCAAACATACATAATATTATATCAATTATTACGTTAAGGAGAATCGGCAGAGACAATAGAAGGCCATTTGATAAGATCCTGATCTCACCTCTTTTAAACATAGGTACTAGTACATAGTAAATCTCATCTCAATCATCAAGTTTTATTGTGTTCAAAGAAAACGGAGTTCCGCAACTTTTTGCAACCTTTCCTCTTTTCAATGTGTCCAAAACAGCATAGGTACCTATACAACATCATCTTTCAATCAACACTATTTTCTAATCACATTGTTCCAAATGGCATCATTACGCATTTCCACTGCACTTATCTGACTTTCATGCGTAAGTAATGGAACTAAAACGAAAACGATAGTAAAATAATTTTTTTTTTGAAAAAAGTTCAATTAGACAATTTTAAGCACTAACAGCCAGTTAATCATTGTTAGGCAGCAATTGCCAACAATAAAACTTGTTTTTACTACCGCACTATCTGTCGAGCACCTAATTGTTGCAGCACTAACTCGCGAACAGACAGACGAGCGACGTCAATGGCTTCTAGGGGCGATTAAAAAGTACTCGAACTGAACGTAATTGCCCATTAACTTCCACTTATAGCTACCAGCAGACATCACCTGTGGCATGGCAAGTAAAGGAATGATTGATTACGAGTAACGTATCGCAAAATGCTGTACCGGTTTAGTTCTTGTTTATTAGTAGGTAGGGCAAATGTATTGCGAGTTGTGACACATCTGAGGAGACAATAAGAATCATTAGCTATTTGGGTCTTACTAATCTGATTTGGAACATCGCGATGACGGATTAAGGTGGCCATGTCCAATTCAGAAAATTATCAATTCTGACAATGCAGTGCTCTTATTCTCCTACCTTGTAGCAACTACTTCGTGTACACGGCAAAACGGAATAAGCTATGACCCATGGCTATAACATATTAATATGCCACGCCCCGTTTCAACTGAAAGAAGAGCTACTACCCTATGTGTTCCAGAATAATATAATCCAGTAAGAAAGTGACTAAGAACTAACAAAATATTACATGTACCTATGCTATTTAATAAATTGTTTTATAACTTCACACGAGTTAAGTTTAAGGCTCCCGGAATCATGCTAGCGGAAGAAATCTTTCCGTTTAGCCGATGGTATTTGTGTGGCTATACCTAACGAGTGGTAACGGTGGCCAGCTCTGTTGAGGTATTTTAAATGGAAAAGCATATTAGTATCTATGTGTAGTCCTAAAAAAAATCAATTATTGCCGAGCATTCCATATATCTTAATCGTAACATTCGTAACTAATATTATATATGCTAAAGTGTGTTTGTTTGTCCTTCTTTCACACCAAAACGGAGGAACAGATCAACGTGATTTTTTTCACAAAGATGCCAGAGAGTGGCAATCTCTCATTCTCCTAGATTCTCAGTTCAGTTAGGTTCCAGCGAGCAGTTGACGTTACTTTCAGAAGTAGGTGCGGCCGCAGGATTTTTTTTCTTTTAAGTTAAGTGAAGGTTTATGTTGATATTCTAATTGATAATCCGTTACACGGGGCGAGGTCTAGGCACATTTTCTCAAAAGCGACTTGGAGTACTAGCTTGAAAAAAAGGTATTGTATATGCAAGCAAAGCATCGGCAAAAGCAACTAAATAATCAACATTATGATTTACTTAGTATGCACTTATCAAAATTATATTATAACACTTTTTGGTCGGATTATTAAACCCAGGTCCCATTGGATCCTAGGCTACAGAAATTGGAATCAAAGTTTCAATACATGTAAATCAGTAAGTCTAGACAGCATAATGTATTCCACTGATTATGATACAGTGGCTCAAGGAGAAGCAGTCGGGCGATCAAAACTAGAAACATGCACATTTTAGATTATTCTAAAACATTAAAATTGTAACACTCTAGAATTCTAGATCACATCCACTAGCATTATTCCTACGAATACCTAGACACACGGCATTTCCAGGATTAAAGTTACATGGAAAGTGAAAATGGAGTAATTGTGAATGAAATGCTAGACTTGGGTCTACATAAGATCTCCATACTTTTAACGGGCTAAGTGTCGCGAGACTTGGCTTAAATTTCTTACATTCATATTTGGTATATTCATATACAGTGATATCTAAATGAAGTTGCATGAAATATGGTACGGTAATAGGTAATATTTTTTTGTCAGGTCAACCTTTTTATGGTCTAAAATAAAAATAATTACATATTTATATAAACTAAAAAAATGTATTCATAAATAAAAAAATATAAGAGTTATTTAACTTCATCTAGCATTCCTACTATTCCCAGCAAACCATGCACAATAGTGTATTTCCCTTGATTCACAGACAGTGCAGTATTAAATTAACCATAAATTAAAACAGTTTCATAACCATATGACAGGCCTTACATAGACGTACCAATCTAATTATTTAGCGACTAGCTTTCCGGACCGGCTTCGCCCGTGGATATTTTAGAACAAAATAAAATATAGCCTATAACACTCATGGACAATGTAGCTTCTTAGCTTAGTGAAGGAATTTTCAGAATCGGATTAGTAGTTTAAGGGATTACCCCTTACATCCAAACTTACACACTTACAAACTTTACCTCTTTATAATATTAGTATACCTAGATGGTTGTTTTTATGACAACAACCGATGCTTAAAGGCAAAAAAATACAATATTTCATAAGGTAGGTATAAAATAGACTTATCATACAAGGCAAGATTCAACCCAAGAGGAAGAATAAGAGTTGGTGAAAAATATACTGATCCTGATTTAGTAACCTGTGCCAGTGGCTTAAAAGAGGCAATCGATCAATGCATAGATTAAATAATAGCTTAAGTAACTGTTTCTGATGTAGATATTAATGATAGTGATGGTGATGAAAGCATTCGAAAAACTGGGTGAAGCAAAAGAAGGCTTATTTAATAAGAAAGATATACAGGGAGGCTAAACGAGGACTCTTGATCTTCCGTTGGGTACCCTGGAACCGTAACACGGTTTCGGAAGCTATAAGGCAACCCGTGTAGAAAAAAAGGAAAAAGAAAGATATACCTAATGCATGGTTCGGCAAATAATATGAGAGAATTAAGTTATTTTAGGGGAAAACCCTTTTAATCCGTGCCGACCCATCCTGAATTCCTAGTCTATCTAAGCCCGTCTAACTATGCAAATAGGCAAGAGCCGGCACATGAACATGGTAACAGGTTACCGGCGCGGCATGTAAAAATGGTTTTTATTCTCATTACAAGTCGGCAGGCCCGCGTTATGGGGGCCACATTGAATAATGCATACAGCAAATTGTAATTTTATACGGGATTACAGTGAAATTTGTCTGCGAACAACGCGACCGACTCTTATCCGCTCAGTTTTAATATTGCAACCGGTCGCTGGTGAATATTTGAAATTGAGATTCTGATTTCAGAGGTGTTCATATAAACACTTTATTATACTATCTAAACTGGTTTCATGTTATCTCTTTGCTATGATTATTGTATTGCAGTAATTTAACTTTTAAGATAATTTTAAGGATATATTCCTATTGATGGACAAAGTAGGTAGACTCCGGACAGCGGTAGGTATAATACAATGGAAAATGGGCAGATATTTGTCATGCCCCATTTTGACTGTGTTGTCGATTTTGGTTAAGGTAAGGTATCCATAGCAATCACTGCTTGTGATACTAAAGATCCAGCAATTACTTGATGCATAGTCATTATGTTTGCCACAGTACAGTAAAGTACAGATCAGATCAGATCGATGTATTGAAATAAAAAACAAATACATTATCGTCGCTGCACTTAATAGTCTTAGAGCTGGCACTACATAAATAGAAGTAGGTATATCTATTTCAAAAGATATTGCATGTCCGTGTGTAGTAATTCATATACCTATATTAAGTATCTCACCCGTAAACCTACATTATTTTATCACATGTATTTTGGCTCAGAAACTAAGGTTGAGAAAATTATTTATACCATGATTGATGTACCAATAAAATTCCGCGTCAGCGTATCAATTAGGTATGTGCGAAACGCCCATCCCTACCTCGTCATGACCTTATAATCGACCCCATGGACGACAAAAAAGCCGACGAAACGCAAAACAAAATCCACAATTTAATAATAATAAGCGGTCGTTATTCAAACGTCTGTAACTCGCTCGCGCATCAATAACACGTTCCGACGTAACGTCATAATCCAACCATCGGCGAGGCTCGTCTCTTTGCCGGTCTCTAGCAGTGCGGAAAATTCACAATTTTTAACTAAACTAAGCACCATTATGGAAGGGCAGATGCGTTACAAGAAGAGAAATAATATTTATAATTATCATAATTATACCATGCATTTATGGTTGCCCGAGAAGAATGCAATATTGTGTAAACCTTCGGAGCGCTTGGGATCACATTTTTTTATTTAAGCAAACATGCGAATTATGTTATGATTATTATAGTCGAAGAATCGGAAGAATTATTTATCACTAGTCAGAAATAACGTTCAAAAAAACCTTTATGACTTCCAGAATAGTGTTACGGGCCCAGAGTAACCAGCCGAAGACAATAACCTGAGAGTAAACTAAAATTTTTTGAGCACGCAGTGTCTTGTCTCTAATATTGCATGTAAGCTAAGTAACTACAATTTTAGCTAATGGCTACAGCAAAAGCAAAACAACAGTATAACAATTTATTTATCAACAGTGTAACTTAAGTAACTTAAGATAACCTACCTACCTTAGGTACATTTACCGGGGGCCTTCATCACGAATTAAAATGCAAATTCGTCCCAAAAAAATCCCTGCGAAAAGCAACTGATAACCTCGACGTTCCAAAAAGCCTTTCTGTGTATTTTAGATGGGGGCAAAAAAATACACACAGGTCTCGACAACATATTTAATTTATCGACGCAAAAAATATATTAGGCGAATATAATCAAAATAAAAGTAGACACTATCGCGTTTTCCCTTTTGACGTGCCTTTATCAAAGGGTCTTGGAACGACGCAAATGAAAAATGTCACAACGACCATAAAGGTTGTTTATAGAAATATAATTCTAGTCGCTATTAAATTTAGAGTTTTAATGGCTAACAAACATTCACATTGTTAAGTTTATTGTTTTAAACAGTTAACACATGAGTTGGTAGAGGGAGATAGTTTAGTATATAAAGAAGGTGTGAGAGAAAGACACGTATATTGTATGATGGACGACGGACGTCCAGAGCGGCGACAGCGGCCGTTGTTCACCGCACATAACATAGTTTCTCATCGGAGAGCTAAAATAAAAGTCTCATCAGTTTTTGTGCGAGGCCGGTATATTTAGATTTTGTCGCGTCGTTTTTACAAAAAAGTGTTAAGTGGATGATTTATATTAACAGTCGGGAGTTATAGACGGTTTCCGGAGTAATTATTTTAAAGATTTCATGAGTTTTTAATGTCGCCGCACCGCACCTCCCGCGATTATAAATAAGTAAATGTCCCTTATCTTATTGTGGCGGATAACAATTCAACTTTTTATTTCTTATTTGTCAACCATCGGTCCTTGACTCTGTCTGTCTTGCGGCGTGCTCATATTATATTGAACTAGTACAGTATTATTTCAGAAAAAGTTCGGATATTGCATTTAGGTACCCCTGAAAATAAATTGTGCCCATATTTTGACAATGTAATTGCACGACAACAATTGTTATGCCTTTTTAGAGTTACGGAAGGGTGCAAACGGAAATCTTATTACTAAGGCTCCGCTGTATGTCCGTCCGTCTGTCACAGGGCTGTATCTTTTGAACCGTAATAAGTAGACACTTGAATTTTCACAGAGTGTGTATTACTATGTCCGCTATAACAACAAATAATAAAAATAAAATAAATTAAGAAATTTAAGGAGGTTCCCCAGACTCCCACATACAATGAACGTGTCTTTTTGGCGTGTTTTGCTCGTTCTTAATAATGGCAATACATACAAACGTCAACTAATCTAACTATAATGCTTTTGAGTAAAACAACAAATATTAAAAACCGGCCAAGTGTGAGTCGAACTCACTCTAATGTTTTTACTAAACCATTAAAATAAATACGTAGTGTTAAATATTGTGGTACGGAACCCTTCGTGTGCGTTCCGACTCGCTTTTCTTTATTGTAAATAACTTTTATACAAAATCTTAAATTTTTAGGATAACACTTTGTCTGGGAATCTTATAAAGCAGCCACAATATAAAAAAACCTTTTTATTCTATAGAAAAAAAAGTAAGCCTTCTGATAAGTATCACCAACCAGTTCAGGGCCCATAAGTACAGCAAACAATCTCAACAATACTTAGCAACTATTTAACGTCATCGAGAGAGTGTTGTGTTGTATAAATTGTCAAATTACAAGACAGGTTTACTGAAAACACATTTGTCAACGGTGCGACCAGTCGGCGGTCTATGAGAAACATGCTTATTATTACGAATTAACAATAAAGCTCGTTTGATGTGAAATTAATTTTGTTTGCGTACCTATTCACAATTCAGATTTCTTTTTGGGCAGAGGATAATATTCTGTAGTATTAACATTTTAATATACAAAATTCCTATTTCAATTAAGTTTTTTATGAGTTGCAAATTGACATATTATATCGATTTTTTGTAATACATAATTGGGAAAATTTTTTTTTTTAATTGGTCATATTACATAATAATAGATAAAACAACAATTGAAACAATAGAAATTAAAATCAAAATCAACATTAGATAAAAAAAATTAAGTAAAAATAAAAATAAAATCGAAAAAATGCCGAGGTATAAAAAAAAATTTTTTCGGGTTATAACCGAAAAGACAGACTGAAGGACTGTGAATTTTATTTTACGAGTATGCAGGGAAGATATTGTGAGAAAGACCAGAGAACAACATCTGGCGATGGGGAGAGATTTCATTAGATAAACGAATTAGTATCGACCATGCCGCCAGCCGAGCTGAGTTGTGTCATTTTGTTTGGTAAATATTTTTACACTTTTAGTGTAGAAATGTTAGATAACCTGTCACAATATAAGGACTCTACTATCGTCTGGTGTTAAGATATGAGGCGACTCCATAAATGGAGGCAACTAATGTTACTATTTTTCACGTTTCGTTTGAAAAATGTATGCAAGGCATGATTATTATTATTTGCATCTTTTATCAAATTATTTAGGCAGTTAGGTTGGAGACTTCTTCAAGTATCACTTAATGTGGTGAATTAGAGTACAAAACAGTATTTAACATTTTGGTAATAAATTTAAATACACGAATGTTTTTAAAATTTGAACAGTATTTGTAGACCTTTGACTAACACCAAATTTTTATTCTCAACATAATCATTACAAAGCCATCCAGCACAAAATAATTACACCGATAAGGTATTAATAAAATCAATACTAATTTTAATGCAGTAATTTTGTTAAACAAAGTGCCCTTTCCCTCGTCCGAGGGAGGAGACGGGCACACGGCTAGGGTTACCAGACGACAGGAATTTTCCTGACATTTCAGAGATTCGGGCCCCCAATCAGCAAAAAAATAATTTGTTAAGAATATTTATTTTTAAAGTACTATTAATTTTATTAAACATGAATAAAAACAACACATTTTTTTATAGAGAAGACGACATGTGACCTTGTCACCACCAGATGGCTGGTCCATGATGGCGCGCGAACATAATTATACACTGACCAGCAATATAAAAAAAGCCACTAACTTATTACGATTTTTTTCAGAAACCACGGCAGTTAGCTTTTTGAAGTAAAAAGCAACATTCAAGTGTATTTAATTATAGTAAAAAAAACACACCAATGGAAACAAAACAAATTTAATTAAATGTGTTAAACAATGTAAAATCAAAATCGCTTTTTTATATATAATCGTTATTAGGCACTTTGCAAGTAGCTTTTTTATTTTGCTCGTCAGTGTAGTTAAATTAAATCAAGCAGAGAATTGCTTTTGTAATAATTTAAGGTTTTTGATTGAAATTTTAAAATTGTTATTCAATAATTTTATCAGGAATTCAGGAAGTGTTATTTTTTGATCTGGTAAGCCTAGGACACGGCGGGCGGTTGGCGCCGGACGGAGATCCGCGGGGCGTAAATACCGCGGGAACACTGTGTTTCTGATTCTAAATTGTCTTAATACAGACATATTATACATAAATTATTAATTTTAATACTGCTTTGTACCTACACAGCTATGTTATTTTTTATTGTAAGACAAGCATATGACTCTACCACCGCCTGAGTGAAGGTAAGAGAGTCGCAATTGTCAGTCACTGTGGCCGGCCTGTAGAGACTCTGATTAAAAGTTATTATTTAACAAGTATATTAGGGAAGAACAAACAAATTAAGTATCGTAACATCTGTTAAGGAGTTGGCGTAGAAGAAGGAAGAGTGACAATTGCTCTCCTTCTTCCTTGTGCTCACACTGGTCTACAAAAGCCTGGCTTTTAAATGTGAAAAGTAATGTAAAAAACCAAAAAGCAACTTATAAGGTGATTCTCAACTGAAGCTGGTAGACCGAATTCCGTAGCAAGCTAAAATAAATAATTGAAATAAGAGTGGCATAAATTAACGATCTCTGTATTATGATTTGGGAGCCTAAAAATGG
Organism: Nemapogon koenigi; assembly: GCA_963924495.1. Taxonomy (NCBI): domain Eukaryota; kingdom Metazoa; phylum Arthropoda; class Insecta; order Lepidoptera; family Tineidae; genus Nemapogon; species Nemapogon koenigi. The sequence goes on from OZ004650.1 coordinate 3,450,492, forward strand.
ATGGGGGGTTCTGTAAGAAAATGTCACAAAAATAGATAGCCTTCTAATTGAAAGTAAACATATTGATTTCAAACCTCTCGCACCTCTAACTACTCTTCTTGAAAACTACTTAGGAAATTGGAAAAAAGGTAAGTAGGTACTGTTCGGTGTTGTTACAAATCTTTGAACTGGGTTCTCTTGTTGATTACCAAAAATGGTCAAATAACCACATATATTAATAATATCAGAAGTATAAATATGTACTTGGAAAGCAAGTTTTGTTTAAGTCAATTTTAATGTTGGTGCAGTGAATTGAAAAATATACTTTTAATTTAATAGGTTTATAGGCATACACTTAAGTAATAAGCATTTCTTTAAACATGCATGCAAACAAAATGCAGACCAGGTGTTTGCTATACAGGATCCACTTAAGATCAGTTTTTAAAGTCATAAAACGGGGGCTGCGTGAAGTGCTCTCCATCCCTCTCCAGTAAAGTGTGACGGTAGCTATTTTTATTAACCAACCACTAAATAGTTGACTCGAATTTAAACTTCCATTATATTTATGTGGTCGTAAAGTGATTTCTAATTTAACCATATCTTATGAACACTTGAGAGTTTTTCCAAATGCTTCATAAGCTAACTCAGTGTAAGTGATAAATTTCATTCGTTGAATCTTAAAAATCTTCTTTTTTGTATGCGAAACTTAAATGTTAAAATGTTTGTGAAAGGAATTATCTCTTTGTTTAAAAAAAAGTATCTACAAAAGTTTCGTGTTCGTGTGATGAAGCAATAATATGTCCAAAGGCAGAAGATTTATGATTAAAAGCACCTGCACATTCCCAGTTGAGACTTTTGCAAAACTATTGCGGCTAGTGTTTTTCTAAACATAAATCCTTTATTTGCAATATTATTTTCCCACCATACCATAGATTAAATAATAATTACTACGACCTTACGTATAACCAGTAGAATAGCAACTGCGGCAATTTATTTTTAAGAAACTCCTGAGGGCGCGTCGTTTAAACAGCTTTGTTTATAATTCCAACAAAAAAACATCAAACAAAACTTAGTGAAAAAGTCCAGAAAAAAGCTATAGCAACATTTTCAATTCCTTTAATACAATCCCGTTATTATCTTTTGAATATTTTAGCTCCAACAAAATATTATCGTACATTACGCGCGGCATAACTTTTTTTTACAGTGGGGTGGCGTGTAATGAAAACAAATGACAGAATCTCACTCGCGTCGCATAAAAAATTTAATTCATGACGGGACACAAATAGCTACTCTCTATACGTAGAATATTATTTAGACAACTAGCCAGCGCCACCATCTTCATCTGTTAGTTTTTCTTTTAATAATCTGTTGGCGTTCCAACATAAGAATAGGCTTCTTTTAAATCCATGCTACTTTTTATTCCTACAAAACATCTCATTTCTCCGTGAAAATGTAGTTTTTTATAAATCTATACTAATATTATAAAGAAGAAAGATTTGTATTTTTGTATGTTTGTTACGAATAAACTCAAAAACTACTGGACGGATTTTGATCATTCTTTCACCATTAGAATTCTACATTATCCCTGAGTAACATAGGCTATATACCATCACGCCATGACGACGGGAACGGGGTGGGCAGAGGTGAAAATGACAATGCTATGTATGAAGTGTATGTTTGCCAACATTCTGAAATAGACACGTACGAAGTCGTGGGAAACAGGGTAGGGGTAGGGGTAGGGGTCAAGGTAGGGGTAGGGGTCGGGGTCGGGGTCGGGGTCGGGGTCGGGGTCGGGGTAGGGGTAGTGCAGGCAAGCCATTATCTATGAGTGCTGTAGGGTATATTTTATTTTGTTCGAAAATATCCACGGGCGAAGCCGGAGGCGGACAGCTAGTAACTTATATAGAAATGGCTACATACAACAATTCAACCACTAAGAGTAACGGAATACTCCCTAATACTACTAATATAAGTTGTATATGTCAATCTATTAAATATAATCACTAGCGCGATACAGGTTTCAATTTCAATATTGTGAGACAGTAGCGATGGGACAACTATCGACGCAATGTACCGCCACAAACTTTTATGCCGTGCGAAGCAGGGGTCGGGGCGGGCGGCAGTTACAAAATAATTCTATAAAGAAAAAAATATTATCCAGTTGGAGTCATTGACGGTTGATGGTAATGCCATTTCAGATGTAGGTTTTGACAATATACCTTCATATTATTCAATTGATATTTCCTAGCAAATATGACTCCCTCTCTTACTGGCTCCAACTATGACTCCATCTATATAAAAATAAAAATCAATTGCCACATGTATGACTGACACATCACTTGAGAAGAGACCGACTTTGGAGATTATTTTTTGGGTTACTAATAATTGTCAGGAAAGGTTTTAAGGGAAAGAAAAATTGGAAATTTGGAATATTTGGGAAAAACTGAAAGTGCTTTTTTCTATGGGATTTTTGTATGAACTAAGTTCATATGGGCTTCACGGGCGAAAAGCTAATCTATGATGTAAACAAATAATACACACATCTTCCAATTATTGAAAGAAAATGTTTAGATGTATAATATAGTTTTAGCGTTGTGTTGTTCATTGTTATATATTTTGTATGCATGTTGTGTCGTCCATAAGTAGTTGTGCACCCACACATTCCTACTTCACAATTACAATTCATATTTTTGACATTTTAAGCTCACACAAGTGACTGCAAATTGAACTAAATACTCATATTGAATTCAACGTAAATTCTCAGGTGGACTGCCTGTCCTCATGCATTACCTTGCAGCTGCCAAATACCCAATTTAGAGTTCAATAAAAATATTTCACATTGACATCATTAAGACCATAACGGCAGCACCAGAAGCTAAGGATCGGCAAGTGGGGTATAATTTACTGCCGGGACTAATGGAAAGCGACCATTAACCGTCTTAGTATAGGCGTTAAGTCTCCTTTGCATATTAATAGACCAATGCTAAGTAGCCAGGTGGCAAACGTTTAAAATATTTACTGAGAAATTGGATTGCCATCGTTTTTAAGAGTGTAGTGTACCGCGTCCATGTCCATACAAACGGAGAAAACGTTTTACTACCCCTAAATATCATTTAATTTTAACGATTTTGTAATATGTTACTGACATAATGAAAAACTACGTACGTATTTTTTCCTTTTTTCAAAATTCGTAATAGGTCAAAAGTTATAAGCCCCTCAAATCTCGGTTTTTTTGGTTCATAACTTGCTCGTAATAAACCGTCTGTATTTGAGAAACAAAGCAAAATTTCAAAAAAAGCAAAACGTACGTACGTAGATTATAATCTGCTAAAACGTTTGACACCAAAATTATAAGGTTTCGTTATAGTTTAGTAGGTGTAAATCGTTTTCCCCCAAAACGCAATTTTCAACGAAGAACATACCTACGAACACTCACGAGCTGCAGTGTTCTCTGTCGCACTGATGCCCGGGGGAAGAGCGCGCTTGAGACAGAATATGATTTTCTAAATACCTATTTCGCTGCGTACGCTGAGCTACACGATCCTCTTAAACGAATATTTTAATAATAATATTAGTGAATTAGTTGCTTAGAAGATACTACTAGCTGTATAAGTTCATGGCACGTTATGAAGGCAATACAAATCGATTTGAGCACGTTAAATTCCTAGAAAAAGACTCGGATCCTGAATGAACATATTTCGTATATTAACCAATTTACTCAACCGAGTTATCAATGCAAAATTAAAGTTAAATAAGAACAAAGAAAGCTGGCGTGAAAAAATACATTCAATTCAAATTACCTATACATATATAAATTCAAATAAAGAACATAAAAATAAATTTCGAACGTGCCAGCTTCTGTTAATAGACCGATAAAATCTTTTATTGAATAAAGCGTCACATACTTTGTAGGTACTTGCAAAAAAATCACCCTTTCAAAAACCTAGACAACATAACAACAACGAATTAAAAATCATAAAACACAAATTGACGACGCAGCACTCCGCGTCCCATTGTTAGTAACAACAAAATTACAGAGTGAATTAATGCAAGGGTTCTACCCTTTGACGGGTTAAAAGCATTAAACTGAATTGGAACACCCTCGCAACGACGATAACTCTACCAAATTGGAATCGAATTTTGAGCTCGGAAATAAAATACACGAAGGAATACTTGTATGAGGGAAAATATGTTTGTAACAATTCTACTAATAATATAAATACGAGAGTTTGATTGTGTGCTACTAAATCGCGCCCTAACGGCTAAACGGATTTTAATAATATACATTTCTATCCTTAAATCGCGGGAAACGGGATGGAAGAGGGCATCAAATAAATTTAAATATTACCTACAGCCACAGGATTACTTTATTTTCTTTGTTCTATTTCTATACGGGTGAAAAAGCGGGGCAAAAGTTATGAAATATAAAATTTGAAATTAATATTTTCAGATGTTGCAGTTTGCACTTGCTTCGGTAATGCCTTTTAATATTACAGGTAAACGCGAAAAGTATGTAACTAGGTCATTAACCTTTATCCTTGCACTTGACAGTGAGAAATCTGAATACTTTGAAAGATCTGTAACGTATATTTTTTAATAAATGAATATGTTATTGATTTTGCCACAGACTACAGGATTGTAGAAGTAAAAAATCTTCAATCAACACAATATTTTAAATATTCGCAGGTTAGGAATACACGCAAAAAGTATTTATTGATCGGGTCCCACGTTAATCTTTCCTACACAAAATGGCAAAAACTATATCCGCTTATAGTAATTTAGAACAGCCCTTGAGATTTACTTTTGATCTCGTCAATTCCCAAAAGAGTTTCACTGTTCAGGGTTGTCACAACATTGTTATCAATTTTTTTTTACAAATCGTGACATTGTAATATTCGTCATATACTGTCTATTCAGCGTGTCTTTTAATATGAAAAATTAATGATAAATAACTCAAACGTAAGGAAATAGGAGCCTATCATTTAAGAGTTATCTTTAAATATTTAACTGATACAATACGAAAATCTATTCAATCAAAATCAAAGAGATATTACTACAAGCAAAATGAACTATTAGAAGAATGTCGAAGTGACAACCTTTAAACTAAATAGGACCAAGACAGTAAAGGGACAGAGCTTCCCTTGTTTTGACTCCGCTGTTTCCCGAGCATAAATCACAAGCCTAATGTACCGAAATGACGCACCAGAAGAGTGCCTCCATACAAAACACTAGACGCGAATACGCTTTTCAATGCAATCGACAAAAATAGTTTGAAAAGCAACCTAAACAATATAAGCAAACAGTCTATTTTTAAAAATCTGAAACTGTGGCAATGCCGTTGAACGTTTTATTCCAAAATGATCTTTATTGCATATCATTGAAAGTTTCAAAATCTAAATGAACTACAATAATATGCATGACATTGGGTACTCTCATTTTGCAATACACATGAAAGCTTTCGGATTAGTGTTTGATGACATCATTATTTTTCAAATGATCGTGTAGCAATTTTGGGGAGACAATCTTATCAGATTGAAGTGCATTTTTCACTTGCAATTTCAATTTTATACGTGTTTTTCGTAGATCATTGTTTAAAAATCTTCGAAACTATATTAAATGTATATAGCATAGCATAGAGAAGACGACATGTGACCTTGCCACCGCCTGATTAATAAGCATAGGTGGCTGGTCCATGAATGGGCCACTGGCCAGTCGCGCCCACTATTTAGAGCCGGCCCGTAGAGATGCTTTTTCACGCTTCGCTTGAAGGACCCCAGGTTGTAGAAAGGAGGAAAGACCGACGCCGGAAGTTCGTTCCACTTTTTGGCAGTACGACACAGGAACGAGTCACTGAATTTTTTTGTTCGTATGCAGAATGTGTCCACTGTGTGAGGATGTAAACTGTATCCTGAGCGAGCAGTGCGGGTGCGAAAAGGGGATGGCGGGACGAGGCCATGGAGTTCTTCTGAACACTCCCCATAATTTGTATAACATATGAAGAGGTGCTTATTGAAAATAGTTACAGAGAAAAGATTCATGCTAAGAAAATAGTAGGTGGAGCACTTGAAACGAAAACTTTGTAAGGAAAGATAGAAGGAAGAAGGGACAGGGGCAGACCTAGACTAAGTAAAAGAGAAAATAATGGAGGTTAAGAAAGAGGGAAGAATGGCGACTGCTTCACCGATATGATAATAAAGCAAAGTTTTAATCAAGAATATCCTATCGATAATTTAGACTATCATTACAACATTATTAAAACGAAACCACCTATGGTAGATTTAATTGTTGCATAAGTAAAAAGAATATTTTAACATCATATATCATCACTTAAATAAATCACAAGTTATCTGTAATTTCAATCGATTTTTTGCTTTTAAATGAAGAAGATAATTCCTTAGACAAGTCAATAAATCCATTTAAAGTATCGTTCACGTTTATTATTATTCCAAAAAAGCTAATGAACCAAAAGTGGACATTGTAGAATGAGCGAACACCCTTAAAATTTTCCCCTTGTTTCAATTTTCCGAGCCACTGGTCCTGATCTCACCGAGATTGGAATAGGCGCACGTAGGTAATAAAAATATGCAAACACCATTACGTTACGGCTCATCCCGACTTCGTTCGTTCAGAAATTAAGTTCATTTGGGTAAATAAAATGGCCAACAATTACTTATTAATTTTACTTAATTATATTTTGTTATTATATTAAATATCCATACAATAGGTATAGTGACTACGTTTATTGAAAACCTAGGTGCTATCCACTATTTATTACGTTCAGCCAATCCTAATAACTTAATTATATCTTCAAATCAAACCCCTTTAAATAATGTGAAAGTTTCATATAAATTAATTAAATTTTTTTGCAAATTTATGCAAAATTATCGAGTAAATATCATATATCAATTTAATTTAGTTGATAGAAGATTCACAGAAGATGGCACTATTAAAAATATCAATTCTCTAACTTGTAAATTCTCAGTGGATATAATATATCACAAGTTAATTACAGTGCTATTAATTCACCTCACAACAAAAACGACAAAAGTTATTAGGAGAAGCTTAGCAAAACACGTGTCCAATATCCCTGGTGAATTCTGTTTGTTGGACATATGTGGTGACAGCCGCTCTATCTGTTATAATCTGCTTCGAGATGACATCGGGAGTGTTTTACTAATATGTAATCACAATGACGCACACTCTAATGATGATGTGACATACAAAATATAATATGCACATATTTATGTAGGAATTGTGATTATAATAATATGTACAATCGGGATTGAAAGTTATTATTATACACTTATTATTTATAATAATATGACATTTATTTCAACCATATTCATCTCCATTCATACCCATTTGTACTTTCTAAGTTTTTAGGTAAAAAAATATTTATAAAAATCAATCTAACAAATAATCAATTATGAAATTATATAAGAATTCTACAAATTATGGTAAGGTAAGGCAGCGCCATCGTCGAGACCAAAAAGGCTTCACCAAGATTATACACTTATTTATGTGTGAGGACTTAAGGTTTATTGAAACAAATACCTATAATATGAAACCAGAATGTAAATTTCTAATACATAATACATACCTTAAATTACCTAATAGAACTTCTGGAGCGCCTTCGATCAACTCTTCCAGTCACATCTTTACTGTATATTTTATACCTTTCGTAAGACTCTTAACTTGCCGTCCACTCTTTCCATATGACAATTCACCTAAACATCTATCTTGATTAATCTAATTTTTATTTCGCAAATTACATACTACATCCAATGAATTTATTAAAAAAAATATTTCTAAACAATCAAAACAGTAAATATACCTACAAAGCTCAAATTGCAATTTCATCCACTGTACAAAATTACAAATAGTCTGTCCGCATACGAGGGGGGTTTATACTAATCCAGTGTCGATTACTCAAGGGACCCATAGGTAACACGACTCCACCAGCAAATAGATAAATTTGTACTCACATTATCATTTGTCAGTCTGTTTGTATTTCTGTTTAGAAATACTACGTTTAATTCATTCTGAACAAGATACTATTTTTAATTAAAACTTGTCTAATATAATATGCGCTATATAAGTTCTACTACTTGTGCCTGTTTCTTTCAAATCATTGAGAGTCTGTAAATTGAGGATGGCTGATTTTATACGTAATATTTTTGAAGATATCCAAATTAATCATTGAGCATATTGTGAAATTAAATATAAACACTCACTGTATGTAATCGCTGTTCATTAAGCCGTTTAGGACCCTATTTTAGACAAATGACAGACGAAAGGATAGACAAAAAATCTAAATATTGTGTAAAAATTCCATGCCATTTATATTGGTATTCATTTTGAAATTAAAGATTCTTATTTATTTGGTAATAAATTGTTACTAACACAATTTTAATATAATGATACTACAATTTTGCGAGTGATACTTAGGTACGTAAAGTTTTGTGTCTAATAAAATTATATATGGGTTATACCACGTTATACGGTGTTTTATATAAGAAGAGCCTTTAAGTTCGTATTGTTCGTAACAATATATTCCACTTCTCTTCAAAATCGGCAACTTTTTGTTACACCTCTTTTATTAATATTTTTACTAATAAGTGCCAACCCACATCTCTTTGTTATTAACAAAACCGTGGTCAAATTTAGAATGACGTAGTAGATATATTAAATGACATTGAATTCAATAATGTATTCAAGGTTTCATATCTTAGGTGCACATCATGCAAGTATCGATTTCGGACTCGGGACTCGGGAGTGACGTACCTACCTCGACGAGGGCCTCAAGTTACATACCCCATGTAGCCATAACTCCACTTACCTGCAATGATAAAGAGAATATATTTTACACACAAAATACAACAAAACCAAATTAATTTTGTAACAATAGTACTAAAATAATAGATATTCTGGCGGAACTTGGCTGGAAGGAATAAGGTTTGTTTAGGGTGTATTACATTTAGGTACATGCTTTCCGTAGCAATTTTCAAACCTTTATTTCAGCGCGTTCAGTCGTTTTAATCGCATACAAAATGTATTACCAATATTACTATACATTACGAAACTTTAAAAAAATAAAACATAGACTATGTTCATCATATTGGAATCTAGAATAATAATAATTGTCCAGTAGCTTTCGAGTTTATTTATTACAAACAAACAAACTCTCTTTATATTATATTTTTATTATAGTTCTGATGCCATTTAGTACCTATTCATTCGACCAATTGAACATAATGCACACTCAATAAGGTAGTGTTCGCGTAATTGTTAAGTAGGTAATAGTTGAAATCTTTCTCTTTCTAGCGTTATGGTACATTAGCATTACTCGGTTCCTCAATTACAGCGTGTTCTAATATTTGTAAATTTCATTGAAGACATACCTCATAAGTACATTCTATAAATAAGTGATTGCTAATAAAGTCACAAAGTTTAATACAATAAATACGGAACTGTGTCATAAAACGTTGTTAGTTAAACACTAGCATGTGTTAGGGAGATAAGAAGATCGTAAGCTAGAGCCAATTAAACTAATTAAGTTATTTATGACACGGCAGCCTGTTCTAGTCGAAATGCTACAGATTCGAGATAACGTGTGCTATAAATTTTACCATCCACACTATTAAACATCTAAATATTTGTGCGTTAAGATAAAAAAACTTGATTTTGAACAAACATTCTATTGATAAGCCTTGCATTAATCACTACATTTATTGGTCTTTAGTTTAGTATAAATACATAGATAACAAAACTAAACGATATTGGATTTTGTGTAATATACAAATACATATCTGGTGTCGTGGAAACAATAAAAATATTCCTCAAAAATCAACCTAATATTCAAACCAAACTAAGACGAAAACTGTTTGAAAATTAGTTTCTATCCGAGATTAGCCTAAACAGAGAAACACGACGCGACGGGAAAACTTTTTTATACAATGATAATGATGACAACTACCTATAAAATGTTTAACATTGTACTGGTTCAATGGACACACAAGTTAAGTAGAGAGATGACCAAAAATAAAGTAAAAGTACAGCGCATGATCTACAAGAGGATGTCAGTGAACAGTCGACAGCAACCGTCGAGAACAAGTCACAAAAACAAGGACACAACTCGAACTGCGCCAAACCATAAATATATCAAATCGAAAACAATAGGAGACAGGGCAGCGCTATCGCGTCACACGTGGCCGACTATGCGCGCCCGCAGACATATTTCAAAAAACAGGAGACGGCACAACTTAACTCAAACAAAAAAGTTAGGTAGGTAACTTAAAAATAACGTGATGGGCATTAATTAAAACGGACCCACGGCCAGGAAAACGAAAAACAAAGAAGTGGAAACAATCCTGACCCAGTGGGAGCCTGCAATGATCATCATCTCACATTTTTAATCATTGGACATAAAATGAACGACGCTCGACCAAAAATGAACCTCAGCGGTTAAACATAGGGACGTTAATATGACGAGAGAAATATTGATAAAAAAGCTGTTGAAAAGGATTTTTTGGTAGATTGTCACCGTTGTTTTAATGGTATTACGCAGTGAGGACGGGTTATCAGCGAAGGCCGATCTCGAGGTGTACCAGGTACCGGGCAAGATTGATTGGATACATTTGGACATTTTTATGGTCGAGATGGACCACGGGTGTCGACGACTCGCATACTATCTCAGACGAAAAATTGTTTATCAATTAACTTGATCTGGGTAAAAAATTACAAACGGATGTGAGAAGTAAATCTAACATCTTGTAAGTGGCAAAAAATTGCACGTCTCCACTAGTAACTTCTAAGCTATTAAGAATTAAATTAAAAGGGAAACCATTTATGATTTCTATATTAATAACATGGTATTGTAAAGAGATAAAGTTTGTAAGTTTGTATGTAGGGGGAACTACTAAACCGATTCTAAAAATTATTTCACGAATAGAAAGCTAGGATATCCTTGAGTAAATATAGACTATATTTTATTTTGTTAGAAAATATCCACGGGCGTAGCCGGGGGCGGAAACAAACAACTGATTACTGCAAAATATACATAATAGAACAATTTAAATTGACAAAATAATATCGGGAGATTTTAATATTAGATATAATGTGAGGTTTTTCATCTGTTTTAAATGATTACTTTTGTATCGTTTAGGTGAGAATTAATTTCATAAATTTTATCATTAAATTAACAATTTTTCTAAAATAAGTACAACATCTTGGTAAGTACCTCTATTCCCATATGAATTAGAAATACGAAAAGATACTGAACACAAGATCATCTGACACTCGATCCTATCGGATCATCTCCGACGGTCTATGCCAGGATTAAACAGCAACAATGCCCCATATTATATTACAAAAAACGCCAAAAAGAGCACTCGCAACGAACAAATAAACAATCCCTACAATGGGATTTTGAGAAGGGGATTTGCGTTGTGACGGAGTAAAAGGGCCGCATTGTTTCCAGAGGCTCGATAGCGGTGTTGAAAGGCTTTTTGAAATGAACATGTTCACCATTTCTGGTGTAACTTAAACAATCGATTGGACTTTATTACGACCGAATAGGGTTCTGTTTCAAAACTTAAAAATCGTTGAGATAACGCCGTCGGCATTCATATCAAAGCGGTTTCGAGGAGCCCATAATTGTGCTTGAAAATATTTGCGCTATAAAGAGGCGGCGCTGCATAAAAGGTGATACAATACAATCAACAATACGCATCGTGCTACGCGAAACGATCCACACTACCGTCCAATAATGCAATCAATAATATAAAATTGTAATGTACTTATTCAAACTGCATAATACACCGTGTATTTATAGCATTGATTAGAAGAATATCGTTACTATTAAGTAAAATCCATTGTTATTAAATGCAACCTATAATAAAACCTGCACATATAATACTTCAATTAACTTTGTGAATAAAGGCATAAAGCATAAGAAACGATGCCTGATAAGACAAGGGAAACAAAAGTGTCTGTGCTCGAGAAATACATTATAATCAAGATATCATATGGCAGCCGGTCCCTGAACGAGGATTAGTCAGGAGGCAACGATGCGCACACGGGCACCAGACCTCGGTTAATACGCGCGGCGCCGGTGTCTATAGTGTTTTTGTATTTTCCTTTGTCGCAATAAGTACTGAGACTTGGTTTGCGCACTATTATTTGATACCTTTTGCGTTAGGAAGACAATAAGTGTTGGGCAATACTTGTTAAATTGCCACAATAAAGTTCTTATTCTATGAAAATAGTGCAATTTGCAATATTTGTGGTTATTAATTTTAGTAATTATGCAAAGATTCTCTTTACAAGCCTCAAGCCTGACATAACTGTCATCCAACATTCATATATTTTTACCGTCTGCTTTTTATATACCTTAAGATTAGTATCATCAGTAATCCAGTAATAAAGTAATAACAAGCCAAGTATGTGCTTAACGATATACGCAGGTATCTAACAGCAATTAAACGAAAAATAATCCCGATCTAAAAAGTACGCCCCACTGCGACTTTTATGTCCACGGAGGCATCCTGTGCTTATCATTTTATCTAACTACGAGCTCGTTACGTCGATAAAACTAAAGACTTACAACCACATAAAAATTATCCACAAATTTTATGTAGCGTCACAACACGCGTGATGGCAGCGCTCGCGGCCACGCCTACCCCTGGAGCCGCGCCTATTGTACCTTCTCGCTCTACCCAGTACGTTTTACTACAACTCTCTCTTTTTAGCTTTCGTATCAAGTAGGAAAATTTTGAATATTTACCTATAGTAATATGGTCTAATTACAAAATAGGGTCTTCGTCGAAATGGGTGTAAGATCAGTAGACCTAAAATGTACAGTCAAATGAAAGTATTCCACCTTTTGATATACCTATAGGTATATTACCTACCTAACTATGGCTAAATGTCCTACGAAACCCGTAACTGTCCGTAAGTGAAAAGATGTAGCAGTATGTATATAACCTAATTATTTTTAAGAAAACTTACAAAAGATGGCTAAAGAAACATTTCTTAAATGACATTGTTATTAAAATGAAACGCACCTGTCTTATAATGCAAATCTAATGCTATTAAAGCTGGACCAACTTTGCACAATTACATGTACTAAACCATCATTAATTACGTGACTGTCTGCTAGTTACGACTAATATATCATTTAAGTGAAAGGTTCCTTAATAAAAATTGGAACGATCTTCTCAAACAGCAGATGCATCATTAATTTAAAATGAGACGTCAGAGCTTAAGGTGAAGATCACTAACAATACATCATCGAGCCAAAAGGAATAATCGCAAGGATTAGTGTACGCGTCGACAAATCCCGACACCGGGATTATAGTGTGTCAACGAATGTGACAATTTGTGGCTACGACTAAAGGTTAAACGGTTACAGATTTTCAAAAGCGCTCTTAAATGGCCTTTATTTATTTTCTTCTTCTCAGAAGGACAACCATAACTCTTTGAAGAATGGGATGAATCAGCCCGTGCCTATTTGGCATTTGAATTTTTTTTATTTAATATGTATTTTGATATACTCTCTTATTTGTGTTTATTCTGCAGAGTGAAAATAAACATTTCGTAAACCAATACGTTACCTATGTAAAGGTGGTTTTAATAGATTTCCCGGAGGGCACGAAAAATCTTCCTATGGAAATTGGAAGTAATTGATATTTCCAGCTCTAGACCTATTAAATACAACGACTGTTCTTTTTCATATGAAAAACTTGCAAAAGTGGACATTGGAAAACCGTCATGGCGCTATTGTTAGACATGATTAGAATAGAATGGAAAAGAAAACTTAAACTAAAATAATATTATTTCTATAATAAGATCCCCTATTACTAGTTCATGGACCAAAAATCGCGAAGTCCAAGGAGAATGCGGAACGGGCGTAACCAAACAACACACGCGACAGGCTGCCCGCTGGAACATTGGCCACGTGCCTCAACTGAGCCGCAAAATCACAGAAAACATTTGCGTGGATAATTATTCCTAGACTAGCAAGCTAGCATTATATAATTATTAGTTACGCTTTTAAACAATTTGTCCATATTAGTAGTCATCGTATTCTCTAAAAGCCATTTAACAGATTGTTAACAATGTTGACTGAGATTAATGTTTGCAACTGAAAACTGCATAGAATAACTGATGTAGGCACTAAATACACAATGTGCAAAACAAGTAATAAATAAATTAAAATAAAATTGAAATAAAGACTGTCGGGTTCTGGGGTAGCCAGGCCGGGTCGGTTGGTAGGTATAGCAGGAAAACTCGTAGTAAACTTTCACCATTCGTTTATTGGTCGAATTAACAAGGAAGAACAAGCAGCAAAAGAACAACCAGTAAAAGCATCCGTAAGGAGCCAAGGAGAAGGAGCCGTCAAAGAAGAAGGAGCCGTAAGGAGAAGGAGCAAGGAGCAAGGAGCAAGGAGCGCAAATAAGCGCCATTGTCGGGTGGTGGGGTAGCCAGGCCGGGTCGATGGGTATAGCAGGAAAACTCGTAGTAAACTTTCACCATTCGTTTATTGGTCGAATTAGCAAGGAAGAACAAGCAGCAAAAGAACAACCAGTAAAAGCATCCGTAAGGAGCCAAGGAGCCTTCAAAGGAGAAAGGAGCCGTAAAAGGAGAAAGAGCCGTCAAAGGAGAAAGAGCGCAAATACTTATTTGCGCTCCTTTTATATTAACATAGATATTAGTTCTTGAATATTGATTCAATACATTTTATATAGTTATTTACTTAGTTGATAAAATAGAAATATAATAAATTTTACAATTGGCAGAGTACTGCCTAAGTCAACAGTTTGTGAAGGAATGAGTAAAATTTTAATTTAGGTTCCATACAATGTTCTATTGAATTAAAATGAACAATATCGTGTTCTAAAATCAAAATAAATGCTATTTATGATGGCCAGCTTGTAAGCGGCCAGGAAAATAAGGTCGTATCATCACAAGACTTATTTTGGAATGTTGTATAAAAACATCACCGAATTCGCGATGGCCTAGCATCATAAATAATATCATCACTTTTTACTACAGAAGTGATTTTTCATAAATCCTCAGGTTGCAGGATGCAGAAAACATCAACGACTCGGAAGCCTTTTCCTCTTTCATATTGCTGTGAAAGGTCAAAAAATTCATTGAATAAAACTCTCGTTAAATTCCGACCATTGATGATGCAAGGTTGAGCATCATGTTTCTGAAAAGTAAAGTGTTACCTAACATAATATATCAATCTGTAATATGACTACTTCAAAATCAAGTCTTATTTTTCTGTCTTGGTATTTTATTTTCCGTCTATGGCAAACGTCTAAGGGTTATAATTGGATTACGATTTCCGGCTCACAAATTTTGCAGCCTGGCCGAACCCCCGAACATTAGTTTTCATTATTGACACTGCACGACCATTTCTAACGTAAATGCAATTGCAATCGAATGAGACCTTTGTTATACATCGATGTTTGTTATAGTTTACGAATGCAGAAGATTAAATGTTGATGTGATAGCGGAGTGAAGAAAGATATGTGGCGGTTGAAACCACAATGTACACAAACAGATGGTACAAAAGGATAATTCTAACTATTCTAAGGTCAGAGCGTCGAACTTGGAACCGGGTTCAGTCCACACTCGAGTCAAAAGCTTCGGAGGGCATGTAACTTTATGGTAGTCCTATTAAGTTCCACCTGCTTAGTTTTATATGGTCAAGATAATGTTACCATTCCTGCCTGACCGTTACAAGGTCTCATAATCTCCATTATAATATTAAGGTATAGACTTACAAAAACTATCTGCTAAATGAGCTTTCTTACGCGGGGTACCCTGGGACCGGTTCAGAGAGCTGTTAGGCAACCCGAGAAGTTAGAAATAATTTTCAAACTATTAAAGTAGAAAAAAATCATGAACACATACTTGTATCTAACTAAACCATTAATTGCCTTAAATTAGGTAAGTAACATAATACGATACTAAAAGCGTACAACACAAAAGATAGCAATCGATTTAACATAGTGATGCAGAGCTCATCAACAAAACGAATGCTATAGTAGCAAACAATAAAGTTACATAAATAGAGGGTGTTCATGTAATGAAATTGAAATTAGATTATAAGAGGGTAGCTAATGTCCCCTGGTGTGCGAGGTAACGTCATTACAGATCCAAAGTGCACTCCTAAACAGATTAATGCACGCAGGGCGGACCCTTGTGAACCATTCGATGATTAGTGACTCAGTATTTGTAAACCGAGATTTTTATACTATCTAGCGTGAAAAGAACTGGAAACCTAAGTAAGTCTTACATATATATATATATACGCCTTTTTCTCAAAAGAGTGGGCAGATAGGATGGAGCTAACATTCTTCTTTTTTTATAGAGAAGACGACATGTGATCTTGCCACCGCATGATTATTAAGCATAGGTGGCTGGTCCAAGAATGCGCGCGACTGGTATTTTGATTCATCTACATTCATACGTACGAGAACTTTTGAACTGACTGAGTCTTTAATTAGATACCTAGATTTTTTTTAAAGATTTTTTCAATAGACAGAAATATTATGTCGCGACAGATATATCGCACATGCTTACTTACACATGATTCAACCCGATTTTTCGTCCTCGTGCCTTTTTTCGACTAACTTTATGCAAGTCTGCTCCTTGAATAACTTTTCTACATTATTTCTCATTCATTATTTCCACAGTATCAAATCAGTGTTAAAGTTTATTAATATTTTAAAGTTTAAGTATTTATTTTGAACTAGCGGACCCGGCAGACGTCCTGCCCAAACGTTGGCTTGCCTGCACTACTCCTACCCCTACCCCTACCCTACCCCTACCCCTACCCTACCCTTACCTCTACCCTACCCCTACACATACCCCTACCCCTACACATATCCCTATCTCTACTCCTACGCCTACCACTACTCCTACCACTACCCCTACCACTACTCCTACCACTACTCCTACCACTACTCCTACCCCTACCCCTATCTCTACTCCTACCACTACCCCTACCACTACTCCTACCCTACTCTTACCTCTACTCCTACTCCTACCCCTAACACTACTCCTACCCTACTCCTACCTCTACTCCTACTCCTACCCCTACCACTACCACTAACATTTTCCAATTTTTTTTTCTTCTAAACCACCCCTGTGTTGTAACGAACAAAACAAAAAAATAATTAGCTAAATCGGTTCAGCCGTTCTCGAGTTTTAGCGAGACTAACGAACAGCAATTCATTTTTATATCCCCTACCCTACCCCTACCCCTACACATACCCTACACCTACCCCTATCTCTACTCCTACCCCTACCACTACTCCTACCACTACCCCTACCACTACTCCTACCCCTACCCCTATCTCTACTCCTACCCCCACCACTACTAATACCACTACTCCTACCACTACTCCTACCCTACTCCTACCTCTACTCCTACTCCTACCCCTACCACTACCACTAACATTTTCCAACTTTTTTTTTCTTCTAAACCACCCCTGTGTTGTAACGAACAAAACAAAAAAGAATTAGCCAAATCGAATCAGCCGTTCTCGAGTTTTAGCGAGACTAACGAACAGCAATTAATTGTATATATATAGAAGATAGTAATTGCTTTATCTTAATCTAATGTTATAAATGTGAAAGTGTTTTTATTTGTTCTTCTTGAGCAATCAGTGATTTTTTGCAAAGAAAATGGAGGCTACATTTTATCCTGGAAAAATATCACATTACTTCGTAAAAATTCTTATTGAAGCGATAGAGCGAGTCGCTGGTAGAAAATAAAAATATCCCCGCGCCCGTCTTCGCACGGGTACAATGAGGTGCATACAGATAATATATGCTACCACGGACTTTTTTTTGTCTATTATAGCTTATGTGCTATTCTGATGTATAAGCTATAACATTGTAAAGTTTCATCAAAATCCGTCCTGTAGTTTTTGCGTGAAGGAGTAACAAACATCCATCCATTCTCACAAACTTTCGCGTTTATAATATTAATAGGTAGGAAGGATATGAGAAAAAAAAACATGTTCTGCAAGTAATGATCATTGCTAAAAATTAACAAAGGATATGAAGTACGAGGATTAAGAAAGCTGCAGAAATCGCGGCATGTTTCGCGCACAAAGACCGAGAGCTATATTGTGAGTATTAATAAGAGAATATTTACTGTTTGATTTATCAATCAATTGGCCCAGGATCGTTACAGTGCCTCGGGCGGCGCCTGCTTTGTGCGAGCCGCTACGATCACGCACGGCTTTGACCACTTGCAAAATGAAAATTGTAAAATAGAACTATTGTCAAGCCGGCTACCTAATGAGGGTGACAAAACATTGCATAACTTTCTTCAACGTTTATTAGACTATAGGTAGTGGTAATATTTGTATTTGGTTATGTTGTTATTCGTTCCCGTATGATATGACTTACTTACTTCACGAATGCTTATGACGTACTTTCTGTACTTCTGAACCAAAGTGATCCAAGACTATATTTCCCAAAAGTAAAAAAACAAACAGTTTAATTTTGCCAAAATCGCAAGATCAGCTAAAGCAACGAATGAGCCATTATAGATGAACGAACAATTATTTGTTGCTTATGAACTTTGAACAAGAAAGTTTGCTGAAGTAAGTAAGTATGAAAGATTATTTCATGTGACGTGATACTAGTCAAACATAAAGGCATAGCGAAATCACCTAATTCACGGAATGTAGTTTCTATTTAATATTAAGCCGGGTACCTACACAACACGCATGAATATTAAAAAAATGCGTTGTGGTATTTGAGTTAAGATTAGAGAGAATTATCGGTGCGCATGCATGTCTGTCTCTTTGCTTGGCTCCCGGGCGTTGATTTATAGGCGGTCGGCTCGCGACCTGCCCAGTGCCTACTATAAATTATTATCGGTAATGATCAATGCTCATATGATTTATGATTACGATAAATAAATCGATCTGCCGCCGAATAAAATATTATTTTCATATACCTAGAGTTTGGACTTATGAGAAATTGCTTGTGATATGGTAGCTACTATGTAATTTATCAACCTTACAAAAATTGTAAAAGAAATTCCTTGTTACATTTCTAGCTGATTGCAAACACGTTGTTGTTTTAACCATCAAAATCGGAAAAATATATTTTTGGAAGGCTAACTAATCGGCAAATAACAAAGAGAAAGTAAAAAATGGCGATATGGGAACGTCCAAATAGAGGGTGAAGGAAGGTGTAATAAAGGCCCGAAGAGTGTGGAGGGAAATATTTTAACGACGAAGACGTGCAGCCTTCTCGGCGTCAACCAGCGCGATTAAGCGATTACCTCTCGCCTGCTTTTTGTCAATGGCGGCATTCGCCAAGACATTCTCAGCTCTGAAGATATTCAATAATTGTGACGGTGCTCCCAAAGGATCCATTCCTTGATGCCATTGAAAAGGTTTTGTATCAAAGATAAATAGGTTTGTGGCGAAAAGATAAGGACCGGAAATCGATCCACAGTCAACCGCTATACACTTGCAATAATTTTGGAATAATATTCCAAAGGAAACTCATTTAGGGGATGTACACTGAACAAACATCCTTCCGTACTTTCATTGGGAACAAGCGGTAATTTTTTTTTTAAAACCAGAGACATCTAATGAAATCTGAGTACTGACATTGGTTTACGACAGATTTAGTACCGTTCTAACGCATCCTTCAGCGAGTGAAATTCGACAGAATCTACCAGTAACACCCGGGAATGGAAACTGCGTAATAAAACACGAAACCGAGCTCGTAATTCGTGTCTAGCTGGTCCGTGCATCTTCTCGGAACACGGGCATCGGATCGCCGCGGCCACAATAAATCGTGGACGGCCGTACATTCCCAGATAGCATCGGCGTCCGCGCTCGTTTTGTAAGTAAAAATGCAATGTTTTAATCCGGAGCCGCGTCGTCGCCTGGGAAACTCGAAGATCCGTGGGCCGATAACACCCCGGTCCGCTATCATTACCTCCATTTGTTTATACAACCGCCGATATTTGACTTGAGTGATTTAATTTCATTAACGACTTGCTTTAGACTCTACCAGTCACATTCCTGTCTTGTTATTTACAATATGTTATTACTACACTGAATACAATAAATATAAAATAGAGGAGGCTCGTTGTTGCCTGTCGTTTTCATAGTGTTGGCAGCTTTATTTACCTACGTTTTTTTTTTAAAAAGAATTGTTAGCCTAATAAAAGTCTACTGATCGGTATCCTAAAGACATGACGTAAAGTTTTCGTTCCTTGAAGAATAGATAATAGTGATAATAATAAATTGGTTATTGGATATTGGTTTTTCCAAAGATTATCACCAACGTACCAGGATACCTCATAAATGTTCAAGGCCCGGCCTTTAATCAACTGTCATCCTTTATTGGAGCAGAGGAGCCGTAAGGGTACGTGACAGTATTCGCGAGAGAATCTTGACGAAGTTCATTTGTGGCACCCACGCCAAGCATGTTCAGCTGCCATTCCAATATAGATGGATCATCAAAAACAAAATATACAAAAGAGCCGCCAGTTTAATTGAAAGACGGTATACTATCGCGTCGATCGGAACTTACAAAGCAAGAAGTCAAAGTTCAAAACTATATTTGAACGAGAAAACTGTTTGAAATCTCTTTCAAATTGAAATTAACTACCACGTGCTCTAGCGTTTACTCGTGTGGATTATATTACTAAATGTATGCTACTGATTTGGGAAAAATTGTACAAAGGAACTTTCGAAAAAAATAGGTACTATTACTATTTGTTTAGTTATTTTAGAAAACGTGGTAGGAGAGCAAGGCAGTTTTAGTTAAAAACTGAGGAAAGGAAATTGATCTAGATCCTTCTATACAAAATTAATCTTTGCGACTTTTGCAATCATTGAAAACAAATTAGCTTAATAGATATACGATTTCCCGACTCGCTCGAGGACTTGGCATAAGATTTTCAACAGAGAAATTCAATTACATATTACAACGCAACACAAAAGGAACAAGCTAAATTAGCAATTCTATTCAGCTTGTCCGCTTCCTTAAAAAGTCAAGAACAGTAGGATGTTATTCAGGAATTTCCATAGTTTTTGCTGGAAGAAATGCCGAAGTGGCCAGGATAAGCGCAAACCATCACGCTGTTCGCGTTATTAATAAATAACTTATTAATTCACAACCGACAGACAAAGGACAATGGGTTGTAAATCATAACTCATTATATCTGGTTCCACTGAATTTTATTTGGACTTTTGAGATAATTTGTCCGATTAAATACCAATTTTAAATTGTACATATAGGTAGGTTGTTAATTGTCATTTCCATAAACAAAGGAAACCCCGAGGATAGATACTTACTTAGTATATAATTTAACCACAATTGACATATTCATAAAAAAGATTTGTACTATTTTAGTCTATGCCAAACTAAATCTATGCTATGAGTGTCAAAAAAAAATTTACTCGATGACTATCAATTACACTTTTCCAATTACCAGACAATTTTCATACAATCACGGCTTACGACTTTATACGTCTCTCGGAAACTGTGTACGAGTGCATCGCCATCGGCCTCCTCATAGTATCCCGCAGGTGACAAAAATGTATACTGTAAAAATTTATATACCTCGAGATAGAATGCAACACCTCCCTCATTTCCAAGACAAAAATGGATGGTAGGAGTATAATAGGAGCCTTGTAATAAGGTGTGGTGCTGGATAAGAATGGAAATAATCAGAGATAATAAGAAGAGATGCTTGCTGTCTACAATGGAAAACAGGAGATGACGGTAGTTGGGACACCTGATTCGAGACGATAATTTTATAAGGTAATAAGGGAAAAAATGAAGAGAAGAGAGAAGGAAGACCAAGACGCAGTTACTACAAGTGAAAGGAAAAGTTAATGTCGTGTCATACCAGGAAGTCTTAATTGACAGCGGAGAATAGAGAAGAGTTAGATTAGAAGAGTAAGATTTCGGCCATTTACGATTTTCCAATAAGACGAGGAACGACTCAAAAATTTCTAATCGTAAGCCACGCCCTAAACTCGTGGTTCGGGCGCAACGATCACGTTTATGCAAGACAACGACGGCGCTTTGTCCGGAATAAATGACATAAGCGGCACATTACAAATAAATAATTTATTAAAAAACGATCACATGCAGGGAAACATCTTCTTAATCAATACTAGGTACTGAAATTACCTACAGATTCGTATAAAAATTAAACGTAAATCCCTTCATAGTATGGTCGTATGACTAAAAAGGTGTTTTTGAAGAGGTGATTTCAAAAAATTAAGTTATCGAGAAAATTTTCACCAATAATCTTTTCATCCTACACAATACTACATAAAATCCTCTAGTTTTCGATGCCCAAATTGTATGTTCATAGCATTCGTAAAATTCGGGAACTTCAGTTCAGCAATCAATCGAAATTATTCGTTCCTCCCCTTAAAATATTCATTCATGTCATTCAGTCTATTTGAATAGGCAGACACAATACAAGGAAAAAACAAACTGTGGTGGCTGTTAAAAAAAGATTCAACTTTTCATATTTCCCAAAGGTATGAAAGTGGCAGTAAACTCGACCTCGACTCAGCCAGCAACATCAAAGCGATCTGGCAACTTTTTCTATCTGCTTTGTCACAGATTTACGGCGTATTGTTTTAAAAAACGCACCTGTGCCGACCACGCTCAGCCGAAAAAGGCCATGGCCGTTTATCCATTTATATATTCCTTATTATGTTCTTGCTGTCGATTTGGTCGGTAAATTGGTTCGCAGTTTATAAATTTGGAGCGCGAGCGAGGCAGTCGGCAAATATTTATCAATACGTTTCGGTATTTTGAGCAAACTTACTGATATTGACTTTATTTGGTTAAATATGAGTATATAGTGGATCATATACGTCCAAAGGATGTGCAGAATATAGGATTGTTAGATCAATTGGTTTTGGAGATAAAACTATTACAAAATGTTCACATAGACAGACAACGCCACCGTTCCTAATATCGTACAGATATCATAATAATTATGTACTTAGTTGTCGAACGTTTTAAATGTGTAATTAATTAGATGTCTTCTTTCATAGCGTACTTAAGGATATTTTAAATCATGCAATTATTATGATACAAGCAGATCTTTAAACAAATAAAATCAGCAATTATTAAGAGTTCCTGCTGAGTCTACCCGGCTGAGATGAAACTGGTTTCTAATCTAGAAAATACAACAAAGATAACCTTTAGGCTTTAGTTTTTAAGTATGTATTGGCTGACAAAATAAATGTTGCATACATTCAATATAGGCGAAGTCCCGTAGCAAAAAAGATTTAGCGAAATGCTTATGAAATTAAAAATCAGTATGAACCTCGTAATAAAATATTATGGTAAACCGAGCTGCGAATTCCAAATAATTCGAAAAAGGGAATTAATTGGCGGTCGCGGTGAGAATTCTGCGAAACGTCTCCTATCTCGGAGGGCATCTCGTCGCAAAAGGATCCCACGATTGAACATATTTTAAACATTTACTGGAAAACCAATATCTTTGGTGTCATTACCAACCTACGTTCATTTAAATTAAACCATAACGATGGAGTTGCGTTACGGAATAAAAAGTATGAAAATCACATTGTGCAAAATACTCAAAAGAGTAGACTTTTAAGTAAGCATGAACTTAAAAGTAAGTAAACAAGTAAATGGTAAACAACAAGTAGGTATTTAGGCATTAACTACTGGAACATTTCAGGTACTGCAAAATTTAAGATTATTCTAATGTAATTCTCTAACTTGTGTCTATAGGTTCGTGAATATAAAAACAAAAATTATCTACATTTCATTGAACAAGAATGCGGCGAGATCGCGTTGCGACGTTACGTACGTGTACCTGTCTGTAAGGCAAACAAACCAGAAAAACTGCTAAACAAATAAAAAAGAGAATCAGTTAAAACACAAGAGATCGGATGTCAGCCGGGACCGGCGCGGGCGCAGCGTGTCGCCGGCCCACGCGGACTGCCCGCGACTAACTTGAGGATCATCTCAGTTTGTTATAAGTAATATTCACAATTCACACAAACTGATATGGAAGTTGTAAGAAGTGGTTCCTGCCACAAAGTATGATGGGGAATACTCTAAAAACCCATTTATACGCCCTAACCTACCATGATATTGGTAAGTTGAACTGGCAGAACATGACTGGCAAAGTAGTGCCAGTGGCTTACAAGTACCAAGCCAGTAGCCAGTGTCTCACATGAATGATGAATACGAGGACATAATGCGAGCAAGTTCAGTGATAAAAACTTATTATTGGCCTCGTGTAGGTTTACTCGCTTGACTCACGGACAGTAGAGATGAGCCACATTTACATAATATTGGACACGGAGGGCGATGTGATTACCAAAATGCACCCAACAATAAAAACTTTAACACATTATTTAAAAAAAAATAGAAGTAGTTAAAACAATTTTATTGATAGGTGTCCCAAAAGGCACACTTTATAATATTACATAGGCAACGTTATATCAAAGTGAAAAAACGTGCAGATAAGTATATTTTTAGTTAGACTGGCCACTACAAATAATATGAATCTTACTAGAAACAATTTAAAATAAACGTTTTATTAAACTCAGAGCTATATTCAATTACTATTTACGACATGAGTAAAGTGCAGATAATATCATTGAATAGGTACGACTCGCTTACATTTCAAACTTAATATTCATTAAGTTGCACAGGCGTAGGATACAAACAATAAAGTGGAAAATTTACTTCACGTCATACTAACTAGGAAAATGTAGCTTTAAGGATTAGGTAAAGTCGAGAATATTAAATGTCTTAAATCCTTTATTTACATATAAACAAGTACATTTTAGAAAGCTGGAATGTAACTACTAAATATATCATCATAAAAGAAGATATTTTATTAAAAGATAATTGATTGTTTTCTTTAATAATATCTTAATTATCTTTTGCCAATGATGTATTCGTTTAATTTATTAACGATAAAACTATTATAAAATTATCGAAAATAAAATAACAATTTCTACTACCATATGTCTAAAACGCCTCGTCACGAAATCTTCGACCCGCTTTCGCAGTAGGTGGCGCCCACTAACAAGTTATGACGTAAATCGATTATTAAACTCCAGATCGCACACGAACAGACAGACAAAAAACATCGTGCGTTTATAAAATATTAAATTTAACTATAGCGGGCGGTATGTTAATTAATATGTGAATTATTAATCATGTTCTATAAGTCTTTGTGTGGACAGATGTAAGGTTTTTTATTTATTGTCTACTAGCAGAAAGCATGTTTCTTTCCCGTTCGGAACATTTTTTGTTGCTTTATTTTCGTATAAAAATAATAATTTTACTTAGATAATAACTAGTTTTCTGTGTTCTATTATATAAATCATAAATATTCCTTAAACTAATTTACAACATTTATTCATTTTTTGTATTTATTAGCAATTTTTAGCAAATGAAAAAGGTTTTTACGGTTGTAATGAGCTCTTTTCATAAATGCACAACATAGTTAATAAACAAAATCAATATTCGTATAGTAGGTAAGTATGCGTGACGTTACCCCACTAACATAGACTTTGAGTAAATATTCATAAAGAATTCAAATGAGTATTAATTTATACGTACAATCATAAAAAGAGGCACATAACAAGAGTCCATAAAACAAAGAGTCTAGAATAAATCAAAAGGCGACCGTTTGTACAGAGGAGGAAGCAGTCAATCATCCCCCTTTGGTAAGTAAACGTGCGGTTCCGCGGTCGCAGGCGCACAAACACACAAAAACTACGAACACCTTTAGTAAGAAGAGCGAAACGAAACAACGGTCACAATACAATAAAATAATGAGCCATAGGAATTGAATTAATTTACGTAATTATTGGAGACCTCATGAATGTGATTAGTGCTTAGTATAAAGTATACATAGAATTAGTAGACTAAATAAATTTATAATGAACTAAGGCGTATAATACGAGATGGTTGCTCTTCTATATTTTCCTAAAATAAAAATTACATTCTAGTTTAACTCCGAATAATAGATATTCATGAAGTATTTTTCGTGGAAACCTACAAATTGTATATGTCATAATAATACAATTTAATTTGATACAATTTAGTATGGGCCCTGTGTCACTTGACATTTTTATTGCTTCTAAGTACTAACTCAGGTATGTATTTAAATTAGTTTATTTTCAGTTGCGGTTTCCACCAGTTCTAATTTTAATTATTTCATTGTGAATTTGTGAGGTGCATTTTCTACTACTACTACATCAGGCGATATACTTTCAGGCGTATTTTCCATTCGTTCTAATTGCGCATTGCTAGGCACATTTTACAATGCCCTGGTTTAGGTCATATTCTTTAAATTTCAGGCTCACTTTTCATTTGTATTTCTTTTGATTCAGAGGCACATTCCTATTTCCCATACTTTAATAATGTAATGTTTTTCTAGAATATTTTATTCTTATATTTCTTACTTTTTGTTATTTATATTTTCGCACTTTACCAATAAATTCATACATTAACTCAAACATTGTTATCAATTGAAACAAAACCCTATTTTGAAACAACTAAGCACACACGGGTCTTGTTAAAATCCACAGGAATACCTCGCCTCGTTAAGTCGAGGTCAAAATTCGTGCAGCGATTAAGGTAAGTGCGTGCTTCGAACAGAACCCCCAATTATTTGTGGAAGCGGAGTGGTGGTTGATGCGTTTTTAACAGCTTTCCTTGTCATAGGACTTGTTAGGTACTTGTGATTAAGTGCCAATTAAGTCAAAATTAAAATATACGTATTTAATACAAAATTAAATACAAGTCTTAGTATAAAGCAAAGCGCGTCTGTATTAAAAAAACCGCCGTTTTTTTTGTAAGCAATGGAATGCAGATTTTATTAACTTATGCAATAAAGACACGGATTTAAAGTATATTATCATCATCACGCCGGAACGGAGGGCTAGGCAGAGACAATGTAATTTACTACGATCCTGACATCTCTTTCGGCTCTTCTATAGATATTTTCATTAATTCATTACACGATGCATACTATGCCCGGCATTTGATAGTTCATTAGATAGATAGTTCTGTGAGATTGGGCCGATCTTTGTGAAATTATAATTTGTTTTATAATAGTGTAGTATGTTGAAAAATTCTTTATTTAGTACAGACAAAATAAGTAAAACAATATAAAACAGATTAAATATCACTTGATTTGATGACAATTGCCTCTATAGTAAATATAAAGTACAACCACCCTCATTAGGCAGGTATCGTCCGCAGGCGATGCGGCAACTTTGTGCGTATAATTTTATCGAGCTGCATTAGTGAATAACTGCAATGGTGCGGTTACATGCTGATATTTATTTTCTATTATTTCATTATGAAACGAGCGCTTTTTAACACTATGACGTATTTCTTCTGTTTTTCATGAAATATTATCATGTACAGAATTAGAGTCTGTTTTTACATTTTTATATATTACCTACACAAAATCTCTTTTAATGTGCAATTTTTAGTGCGTAGAAACATGGGCATTAGAAAAGTGTGTTTATTATTTAAAAATAAGAGGCGTTGTATTATAGATATTCTTGAATTTATACTATTAAAATAATTTAATTCTATATCTGCTTCAACAATCCTTTTAGCTTATGTATTCGGATTCGTTATGCTATTGTAATATTATACCTACGTTACTATAGGGAAATTAATAAATTGAAACACTCTCATTTAGTAAATGAATTATAATTGATTTTTCATTTTAGGTACTTAATTTGGCAGTTGAGTTGCTAGCCCGATCAACGGGGAAGTTGACCCCGACAATAATTCGCCCGTCGTTGATACTTTGCAGTTCGATAAAGTCGAGTATGTAGATTACGAATGTCGAAGAATCCAAAACTTTTTTTTTTCGGAAGAGGGTTATTTTCATCCCTAAAGTTTTAAATTGCCTATATCTCCCGATAGAGAAGTCCTACGGCCAAAAATCCTTCCCAACATATCATTGTCTGTTATTGAAGTACAAGTATGTAAAGAAATCCCGGACTTTTTCCTTTCAGGGGGCCCGCTATATACACAGAAAAAAATTGTATGGCGTTGGTCGATGATACTTTGCACTTCGATAAAGTCGAGTATGTAGATTACGAATGTCGAAGAATCCAAAACTTTTTTTTTTCGGAAGCTGGTTATTTTCATCCCTAAAGTTTTCAATTGCCTATATCTCCTGATAGAGAAGTCCTACGTCCAAAGTTTCTTCCCTACATATCATTGTCTGTTATTGAAGTACAAGCATGTAAAGAAATCCCGAACTTTTTCCTTTCAGGGGGCCCGATATACATAAAGAAAAAGTTTGTATGGAGTTGGACCACATACTTGTCACAGATGATTTAAATGAGATTTGATAGATCTCAACATAAGTATCATTTTTCATTATGGAGTCAAAAAAAATCATCAAGTAAAAAAAAAGTTACACGTATTTAAAAGGGAGTAATTTTTTTTTAAATTGCTAAGGTATAAAATTACAGTAACTGCGGTAGAATCTTTGACAGTACCTATGTATTCTATTACAAACGTTGAATAACATTGTCATAAAACCAAATATTTTTAAAATCCGTCTCAGGGTTCTCGAAATAGACATTTCTATTTTTCACCTTTTCATTGATAATATTTCAAATGGACTAGTTTACTATTTTTAATGTTTGAAAATATAAATTATGGCAAAATAAAACAAATTGTTCAGGAGAAATTGAGATATTTCAGAAAATTACAAAATTTTAAAGATGTGCTTTGATTAAATTAATTTAATTTTCATATGTTTTGAATATATTTAATTTAACTTTGAACTTAATTTTGAGCACAATGAAATGTATTGTGTTTTTGTGTCAAATCTGCTTTAAAACTAGATTTACTAGAAATGTGGTGCAAGCCGCCCTAAATAACTTTCTTTCTAAACCAATCTTTGTTTCAAGAGAAAGAGAACTGGAAACGTGGCATTTTCATAATCCGTCCCAGGGTTCTTAATATTCAGTTCTTGATATTTTCGTTAATATTTCAAATGGACAAGTTTACAATTTTTTATTATTGATAATATAAATAAGGGCAAAATAAAACAAAGTGTTGAAGAAAAATTAATATAACTCAGAAAATTACGAAGTCTTTAAAAATGTGCTTTGAGTAAATAAATTTAATTTCAATTGTTTTCAAGATATTTTGAAGATATCCGCAATTTCAATTGCTAACTTTGAACTTAATTTTGCGCGCCATAAAATGTATTGTATTTTTTTTTGTATTACATCTATCTGATCTAAAACTAGATTGCAAGCCGACCTAAATTACTTTCTTTCTAAAATAATCTAAGTATTGTTTAGATCAACACATGATAAGTGGAAATCCCATCGTTTGCAAAAAATATTATTTTCGGATAAGTACTTAGATTTTGAACATTGGAATTATTGAGACTATTTTTACTCCATTCAGTTAACACTCATGTGTATATATTATGTAGTATCAAGTAATACACTCGGAATACCTGGTGTAAAATATTATAGCAAGACAATGTTATACACAATTTACTATAAAATAACTTATTAAATTTGATGATACCTACCTTATTTTCGGGTCTCCTACATTTTCTCTATAATGTTTTGATATAATTTTAGAATTTATAAGTACATAAGATATAAAATTACGTTCTATAATTATTCATTTGCTATAATTTTTTTTAAACCTAAAATCGATTAGTACTGTAATTTTCAAAATCACTACTATCAAAATTCTATAATTATTAATTTGCTATAATTTTTTATAAACCTAAAATCGATTTCTGTAATTTTCAAAATCACTATTATCAAAATATATAAAATTACATTCTTTAATTATTTACTTGCTATAATTTTTCTTTTGTCGAAAATCGATATCCGTAATTTTCAAAATCACTATTATCAAAATATCAATGATCTAATAATTAATTTTATTTAATTATAATATATATTTACATAAATTAATTTTTGTACATAATCATATTATATAAAAAAACTTAATATATATTATAATTAATTTGCTATAATGTTCGTATTATCTAAAATTGTTTTCTTTAATTTTGAAGATATCTAAATTATCAAACTTAAATAATTTAATGATTAGTTTGCTATATTTTTTTCCTATTTATTTGCGAGTATAAAAGTTTTTAGTTTCTGCCACTTAGCCGTCCGCTAACGCGGCACGATCGCTTCGCTCGCTCGGCCCGCGCTCCTTTTTAGCACTATACGAACCACGCTCGTCGCTGCGCTCCAAGCTTACCTATTTTTATTTACAAATTAGGGGAATAGGAATCGAAAATTACTGCAACAGGTTAAGATTAACAAAAACTACTGTAAATTTTAATAGTAGTACTTATTTAAATTGATTTAATTATAGAAAAAAAAATTTTATGCTTATGTATTTGTAAATGTAAATAGAATGAAGTTATACTTTTAAAATATAGTGAGTACAATTATTTTAATAATCCATTAGAGCAACTGATAGTATATATAGATAGTATAGATTAATAAATTTTTAGACAATGAATTTATATATTTAGAAAATTATAATAACTGCATAATAATAAAATAGAAAAGTAGCCCTTAGTGCAATTGCAACTAGAGATTATAGAAATTATAAGACTTGAATTTATATATTTTCAAAATTATAGTAACAGCAATTATAGAAAAGTAGCAATTAGTGCAATTGAAAATAGGCATTATAAAAATTATAGGACTTAAAATTATAGATTTTGAAAATTATAGGAACTGCAATCATAGAAAACAATGCATTATAGGAATTAATATTATAGATTTAAAAAATTTTATCAAACACATTTATAGATTTTTAAAATTACAGAATCTAAATTTATAGAAAATGAATATTTATAGCAACTAAAGTTATAGCTTCTGAAATTATATATTTTAGAGAATTTGAGAGGATACCCTTTTATTCATTAGTAATTGAGGTATGGCCAGGCGTCCTTCACTGTTTGGGTAAATATTTTTTTGTGTTGGCTGTATAGTTGAGAACGGTCTGCTACAAGATTCGTATAGGACAAAAATCATGAGGTGGCTCCTCAGTTGGGTAGTTTTTCAGAAATTTAGTAATTTACCTCTGTTTACTGTAAATTGTATATATTAGAGAAAAGCTTTAGCAATGGTTGTTATTGACACGAAGTTGTTGAAGTTAATTAATTTGGCACCAACCGTCTCCAAAATCTACAACGAAATACAATTATTTCTTACTTTGCAAAATTTTTGTCAGTATACTTATTATTTGTATTTATATATTTTTTTATTTTTGCACTTAAATTTTACTTTAGAATCTGATAAAAATCCCAAAGAATCTAGCTATCATTTCACATATAATTGTATCTGTGTCCGGAATAAAAATTCTCCATGTAAAGTTTTAATTTGCTATTTTTTTCCTGATAGTAGACGTTATTTGAAGAAACAAATTTCACATTTTTTTCATTTATTTCTTTTTGCTATTTATCATAGTATTTTAATCCATTGGGCCAATATTAGTGCGGCATTATGTTAAATATGCCATTGCCTATCAATATTAAAACAAATAAACGTCATTTTCTACAGCATTGCCTGACTAAATAATATTTTTCGGCTTGCACCAATGCTTGCACCTCATTTTAGATCAGACAGATGTAACACAAAAAAACACAAATTAACACAATACATTTCATGGCGCGCAAAATTAAGTTCAAAGTTAGCAATTGAAATTGCGGATATCTTCAAAATATCTTGAAAACAATTGAAAATTAAATTTATTTACTCAAAGCACATTTTTAAAGACTTCGTCGTTTTCTGAGATATATTAATTTTTCTTCAACACTTTGTTTTATTTTGCCCTAATTTATATTTTCAATAATAAAAAATTGTAAACTTGTCCATTTGAAATATTAACGAAAATATCAAGAACTGAATATTAAGAACCCTGGGACGGATTATGAAAATGACATGTTTCCACTTCTCTTTCTCTTGAACCAAAGATTAGTTTAGAAATGAAAGTTATTTAGGGCGGCTTGCACCACATTTCTAGTAAATCTAGTTTTAAATCAGATTTGACACAAAAAAACACAATACATTTCATTGTGCTCAAAATTAAGTTCAAAGTTAAATTAAATATATTCAAAACATATGAAAATTAAATTAATTTAATCAAAGCACATCTTTAAAATTTTGTAATTTTCTGAAATATCTCAATTTCTCCGGAACAATTTGTTTTATTTTGTCATAATTTATATTTTCAAACATTAAAAATAGTAAACTAGTCCATTTGAAATATTATCAATGAAAAGGTGAAAAATAGAAATGTCTATTTCGAGAACCCTGAGACGGATTTTAAAAATATTTGGTTTTATGACAATGTTATTCAACGTTTGTAATAGAATACATAGGTACTGTCAAAGATTCTACCGCAGTTACTGTAATTTTATACCTTAGCAATTTAAAAAAAAATTACTCTCTTTTAAATACGTGTAACTTTTTTTTTACTAGATAATTTTTTTTGACTCCATAATGAAAAATGATACTTATGTTGAGATCTATCAAATCTCATTTAAATCATCTGTGACAAGAATGTGGTCCAACTCCATACAAACTTTTTCTTTATGTATATCGGGGCCCCTGAAAGGAAAAAGTCCGGGATTTCTTTACATACTTGTACTTCAATAACAGACAATGATATGTTGGGAAGGATTTTTGGCCGTAGGACTTCTCTATCGGGAGATATAGGCAATTTAAAACTTTAGGGATGAAAATAACCCTCTTCCGAAAAAAAAAAGTTTTGGATTCTTCGACATTCGTAATCTACATACTCGACTTTATCGAACTGCAAAGTATCAACGACGGGCGAATTATTGTCGGGGTCTTCATACAAGAGATCTCCCCGTTAGTTAGACTATGCGAATGTTTACCAACAAAATGATCGCGGCATGTAACCCTACCTCCATTATTTTAGCATTGGCATTCGCAAGCGGCGCATGAGTCGATGGATGAGTGCTTTTAGTAAGCACGCCCTCGCGATAACGATATAGCTTTCTGCATTTAGGTGACGACGTCGCCCACTGCATACGAAAAACAAACACAAAGAGATATGACCGCCATTAAGGTGATAATGCCACATAAATAATACTATATTAACTCCACCTGTATATAACATTATGCATTATAGCGGGAATTTATTTTGCAAATGGCATATTGCATTCGGAGCGGTGCAATATAATATCGTGGTTTTAGTCAATACTGGTAGATTTGTGCTGGATAAGACTGAGGCATTTATGTTCATTAGTGCTATCTCGTACTGGTTTGCAAAAATTTTTTCTAAAGTAGATAATTAAATAAATTCCAGTTTTTTTTTAAATTCATATTCCCTTTCTGCTTCTTTTCTCGGTGGAGTAATCGCCACTCTAGAACACGAAATAAACTTTTTCCTTCACTTGATCAAAGTAGCTAATCTTTACTAGTACCTCTCTTTCTTTCAATCTTTCCATATATCCCTGATGTTCGTAATTTATCGTGTTGTCCCAAAATGTTTTCTATTCTGTTTTCTATTGTTGACAACAAGCATCTCTTTTCCCTCACCATAATCAATACTTCTTCAATAGTTAATTTAAATTCTTCCATATTATAAGATCCATTATGAGATTTTGTAACTAATTTGAGTTTTCAGCTAACATCATCTGTATAATATCTAATAAATTGTATGTTTTATCGTTAATTTTGATCCTTCTTTAACCAGATCATTTTATTTTAGTAGTTGCTGATTTTATGAAGATGACTATAAATTACAGGGAGTAATTTCAAAAACAAATCTCTTATGGTGTATGTAACATTTATAAAGTGAAAACTTTACTTAAGGAGCCGCCTCGTGTTTTTTGTCCCATACAAATCAGATGTTTCGTTTTTCCAGTTTTACGCGATAACTGTATGTGCTAGGCTCGAAAGTAAAATTGCTTTTCAAAGATAAATATATTCTAAAGTTTCTCATGGAAAGAAAATAACCAAAATCAGTTACACCTATGTTTTATGAAGCCTTGAAAATTCTCAACTTCACGCGTATTTTAGCCCATTTGCGACTCGAGTTCTCTTAATATATTTACTAATTTACAATTTTCTCGACATTAAAAGAATGTCAATTTCACATACCTACTTTAAGAATACACTAACTTAAATTTGATCATTCTAATAGTTTTTGTAAAAACATAAAAGAGCCGAAGTCCTTTCGTGTTTTTCGAGAAATTATATATGTACAGATATGGACAAAATTAGCCGCGCGTATAACTGACTTCGTTGCGCTGTGATGCGTCGCCTTAATAATTGTACTACCATAATCCTTGTTTCGCGTGCAATGCACATTATTGTGATATCGGCACATCCATGTATGTGTTTGTGTACATCGGTAAGATTATCTGATTATCGCAAAATCTCACGTTGATTCGCAATTCGCGTGAAACATACACCGACTGTATTGAATTAATGTAAATGGCAGTTTCCATCACAATTTATTTAAAAATTACAGTTAGCATAGCTAAAAGTAACGTAATAAGTGCAGCCTGCCTTGGTGCAGCAGTTTGATACAGTGGGGACCCCTCGACTCACGACCGAAGCACTTTATTTTGACCAATAAAAAAATTTAAGACAGAAAGACAGCTTTATTCAATTGTCTTTATAATTTTATTTATTTAAAACGAATTTTCTGAAATTTTTTTTACACAAAAATTGCCCCCCTAAACAAAATCTTGTATCCGCGCCAACTTGTCGCGCGTTACGTTATTAACAATTATTATATGTTTTTGAAACTACCAACAGTTTATCAAATATTTTATGCTCTTGCACGTTTTATTTTTTTACACTTTAAATAGGAAGATGAATTACAAACCAGCGGAACGGGTGCGGAGGGAAAGCCTGTTGGACCTTTCTAGATGTGTCACTTCTTTAACAAACTTATATCTGTCATTTCTTAAAAGTATACGGACTTTACGTGCCCTAAACGAAAAATCGATTAAAGAACATATACAAGAAAATTATCCCGGTTTCAAGTCAACGCTCTACCCAATAGGCTATTGACTCCTTTATTAATTTATTTTTATTTATTTACACATAATATATAATTCAAGTAATTTGAAGTAAAATCAACTTTATCCTATACATCTAGCTAGATAGTTACCTAACTGTACCTACCCTAACATGCAAGTCGAGAGTCAAGACCACTGCCCGCGAGGCACCGCGATCTCTCGTAGAGCGACCGCACGAATCACGATATTACCAACAAGGAGATTTATCATTTTTTACTTTTGTTTACTTAGGAGCTTTTTATTGCCGAGACACCAACGTGTAATTAATTCCAACGTTTAACCGACGGTGGATCTTGTTTATTTTACGCTCACAGCTCGTAATTGTGGCCACGCACCGATTTATTGTTCTCCAATTCGTGTGTACCAACGAGTGCCTACACAATAAAATAGCTAATCATACAATACAATGAATGTTTATTACCGCAGAGCGCCAGCGTTATAAAATATTTTATGTAGGAGAACGATTAATGCTGCATTTTCAATGAACACAATCGTAGTTCGTGTTTCATAGAGTCTGTGAAAGTTTTCCGTTTTGAAATATATTGCATTGTAAAATACAACAAAGAAAATCACGTGAAATACATAGGTTTTCAAAATATGAGATTGAGGCCTGATTGAGGCATTTTGCAAGAAATTTTGTCTTTAGCCTATTCGAGGAACTATTTATCTATTTATTATTATCTAAATATACCTCAACAGAACTGGCCACTTTAGGTATAGCCTCACAATTACCATCGGTTGAAAGAGGGAGACTTGGTCTTCCGCTGGGTACCCTGGGATCGTAACACGGTTTTGGGAGCTGTAAGGCAACACGTAAAGACAAAGAAAAAGGTCTCGAGGAATTTACAACAAACCAGTAATGTAGTATTAGAACTGCAATGCGTTTAGAAAAATGCGTGTGAGCACTTTATCGTTTATTGCCATTATGTTTGAACAGCCCAGCAGATCAACAACCTGCGCGAACTTCGCCCATCATTCACGAGGGCTCGTTTTCTCATCAACGCTCTTGTGTTCATCACTCAAAATGTTTATTTTTCAATTTAGCAATCACGCGGGCCCGCCGGCCGGCCGCGTCGAGGCGACCGACTGAGTTAGGGCAGCCACACACGAGGACGTCAAATTACCGCGAGCGGTGGGCGCGCCCGCTCCGCCCAGCAAGGGACCACATACGATCTTGTGGGACTATAGTGTACTACAGACACAAACAAAGTCACATGCGCATGCGCAAGATTCAGGGCAATACCTATTATAGAAATATCTATTAGTTATATAATTTCAAACAAATAAGTGAGCGATATAATGCCACAAATTATATCTATAATACGCACGGGTAGCAAAGTTGTATAAAAAAATATTTTCCCGGAATAAAAAGTAGCGTATGTCATTCTTCGGCTCACCAACTAACAATCTATAATACTAGGAGTATACCGTATTCTGAAATATATCAAGATATTATTTAAATGATAATTACTTAGTTATTTCACATTAGATAGCTACCTGTCTTATCCCCTGTCAGTCATATCCAGACAACAAACAGGCTGCACTCGTATAATAATTACTCAAAATAAAAAAAGAAAACACTATGTTTATTACCATTTAACCATTCGCGACTCGCATTTTGAATGACAGTTTAAAAAAAGCAGTTAATTGAATGAGGGACAACCCTAGCATAGTGATGGGCCGCGTCGTATACGAGGCGTTGAGAACCGGCAATTAGCCTCTCATGCAGGTGACGTATTGCGAACCGCGTGCGTGGCACCGGGACCGCGGATAATAGCCCGCTACAGAGCAAATTATTGTTTATTGGCTATTGGTTCAGGCGTTCACACATCAACTTATACCCGCTTATCAAATCGTTTATACCTACAAGTAAATAAAATTGAAGTGTGTCTGTCTAATATTTGCCCAGAATAGGCTCTGAAATGGCTAAATGGAGTTTAATTAAATTTTCAGGGAACATAGTGAGTACATAAACTTATTAGAACTTGCTCGTTGTTTCAATTCAATATCTCAAAGGATCCCTTAGTTAGATAAATACAGAAATATACATGTATGGCTATGTTAAAAAAGACACCGCGAACTGCGGTAACATTGCGATACTTATGTTATTATTATGTAAGTCTCATTATCCCAATTCGTAAATGTTCAGAGGATCCGTAATTACTAATCTTTAGATTAAAAGCAGAAAAAAGTGGGAAGTTATAAAAGGAAAAGCTATAATACATTCTCCTAATCTCCTGAAAACACCCTACATTTTTTACTTTTCCATAATTTCTAAACACATTCTGGTTAGCAAGTGTCCAAACCCTTGTAGAAGAGACAGGCCACACACGTCGCGCCAGTAGCCAGAGGCCCCGGGCCGGCGCTACGAGCCAGGCTATAATCGAGACCCCTTCTGCCTATCATGTCGGAAAGATTTACAACGCCGTGACGCGATGATCACTGTGATTACACCAGACTCCGGGATACTGTGCTATGAGGAACACAGTTAACGGGCACAAATTACACACGATATTGTATGCGGTGGACATTGTTTATTGAAAACTTAAGTCAATAAGAACGGACTGCCTGAGATATGATGAAAATAGTTGTTTTGTCGGTTGAATATTGTTGGAAAATCAAGAGGAAAACTGTTTTCAGTTGGGTATCTTAAAGCCGGTAACTCGGTGTAATGTGGTGAGGGCATAAAAAAGATCAATATATATGAATATATTGTTACTAGCAGACAGCAGTTGCCCGCGACTTCGTACGCGTTGTATTAGGAATAGGAACGTTTAAACCCCATTTCACCCCCTTGGTTGATTTTCAAAAAAATCCTTTCTTAATACAGCCCCTAAGGAATATACCTTCCAGTTTTCATATTTATAACTTCAGTGGTTTAGGCTGTGCACCGTTTTATATAGATATTATACTTAGGACAATCCTAGAGTAGGTTGTTAAACAATCAGATAGTTTCCTTGTAGCGTATTATATTCCCATTCCAGATTTTACCAACAGGTTTCGCTAGGTAAGAATCCTATTAATTATTCTCCAATTTTTTAATACTGAATATTTTTAGGGCAGCTATTTTATTTTTACTATTTTCGTAACGATTAGCGAATTAGAGACATCAATCAAAACTTTGCTTTGAATTAAACTTTGAATATCACTTTCAAACTAGATAGAAGTCTCAGAACCTGCCTATGTCCTAAAGCGACTTGTAACCAAATCATTAAAAAGTCACAATATGAACTCTCAAATATTATTATAACAGTTATACAAGAGGTTGATACAGAACATTATCGTTACAGTTTAGCAAGAGGAACAAGAAGTGAGTACAATAATTGCCAGTTATCCGGGTAGAAAGTGCATCCATCATCGCATTTTAAACGCAGAGCCCAGTGATGTTGCGAATCATAATAGCTTCCAGTTAAGGCAAAACCTCGTTTACATACGAGAACAAATTGCCAACGTAATAACAATAACACTTAAAATGTTATTATTAAATATTTACTCACCTTGCTTGCCCGTGCTTATGGGAAATTGCATTTCTCATATTTTTATTTTCTTTATTTTTATCAGCCCTGTAGGTATTATTATTTTAAGTAAACATACCTGTAACAATAAAATAAATACATGTAATTTTTTTATAGATAAGTCGGAGGTTCATATCAATAAAATAGATAATCGGTGTTGACAGATAAATATACTTATAGAAACAAATCTATACAAATAAATACAATCAATTGAAGTGACTGTCTGTGATAAGTGGGATAAGTATGCTATTTATTTACACGATATTTAAGAATAAATAACTTTTAGGTATATCCTCACAAATACCATAGGCTGAAAGAGGAACCCGCTGGGTACCCGGAGACCGATAACAGGGTTTCGGGAGCTGCGTGCGTATAAATAAGGCAACCCGTAAAGAAAAAAAATACTTTTTTAGAATGTTGTCCAGAATAGGCTCTGAAACGGTTTAATGTATTTTGATTAAACTTTCAGATATAATAGTGA
Organism: Nemapogon koenigi; assembly: GCA_963924495.1. Classification (NCBI taxonomy): domain Eukaryota; kingdom Metazoa; phylum Arthropoda; class Insecta; order Lepidoptera; family Tineidae; genus Nemapogon; species Nemapogon koenigi. The sequence continues at coordinate 3,489,586 of OZ004650.1, forward strand.
GTATTATAGATTCAGAATCTGCTTTTTAATTCATGTCTAGGTATTTAAGGGTTCCGTAGATGAATAAAAAAATTATATTGCCCGCGTAAATGTCATATAAAAGTTAATGAAAACTATTTCAAAACTAATTCTTTATAGTTATTTAAAAAAACAAACATAATAAATGTATAACCAATAGAAACTGTATTAGTATACCTCATTACTATTATAGAAACGAATTCCTGAACTCCCGTTGCTCGCATAATCTAATAGGAACAATTTATTTAATACAACGTTAATAAACCGTGTAATATAAACTAACACTATACGAATGTGTCTTTTTATTCGAAACGATGGCCTAAAACAAGGGGTCCGTAAGAAAAAAAGGCTGTGGCATTATTTTTTATTATTAATCGGTTTGATCTCGTAACATAAGATACTCGATCATTAATTCCGTACGGGAAATTTATAGAACTAGTTTGGTAGAGGCCGTAAACTTGCTCGATACCTACATTGGTAAACACAAATATTAAATGTTCCAATAGCATTTTAAATATATTTTAATTGTAATTGATTGCTATTTTTTATTTTGGAAAGATAGTTTTATTTTTAGTATTAGACAAGTAATTAATGCTTCTGTTTGAGGTCACTATTTCGATACAACCATAACATAACATAACCATAACGTTAAGTTAAAATATTAATTGTGAATTCGACAATAAATAATAATGAAGACTGTAAAACAGAGATAAATGTAGATACAAAGAAATACTTTGGAAAAAACCAATAAGAAGTAAGTACAGCATTCGACTTTATTTACAAATTTCTCAAAAAAAAATCAAAAATGTCTTCAAATCACTTATACACCGAAATACTTTGGAAAATCAATCAGAACTACTAGCATTTAAATTAATTATCGGCGCCCGATTTAAAACAAAACTGTAATTTACAAAAAAATCTTCAAACAGAAATACTTCAGAAAATGACGTATCAAGGATCGCTAAACCGCTTTGTCTCTGGAACTGAACGAGCTTTGAATTGAATTTGAAGTTTGACCCAAGAACGGAGATTATGATAAAAATATTATGCTCACAAAAATAGTAAGTAAAATAATTAAGAAAGTAAATAAACATCCAAAGAGAACGATTTCCAAAGCAGATACAAAATATTATAACTGACTAGCTGGTACTTTGCTTCTCCACCCATTTGGGTTGTAGCGTGATGTTATATAGTCTAAAACCTTCCTTAAAAATTGGGCTATCATATTTATGCCCTGGTATAGTTCCAGAGATTAGCGCGTTCAAACAAACTCGTCAGCTTTATTGTTAGTATCGGATGAGCAGTGATATCAGAATAATCCGGGCAAAGCAGTGGACATAATCTAGTTTTTAAATAAATTGTCATTAATTACAAGTACTACTGGACAAGCAGAACGCACTTAGAAACGATTTATAGTTATAACAAGATTATACACTCGTACGAGGCCAACTAAAATTTTAACACCTGTTCCAAATTAAAATTAAATTAAGAATTTCGACTGTCATTCATTAACAATTTTCGTTACCAAACAATGGCATTAGATTTTATTGAATTGTAGAATTTAAGAGAATGTATAATAGGGTTCCAAATAGGTCGTGAATGTGTTAGTTGCCCATGCGCACTATAAAGATGACTGAACAAGCATACAAATTGCAGCAGACACTCGCCGCCCATCGCTTATTGTTTTTTAATGGTACGGCCCGCCCTCGCCTCGCCGGCATCATCGATCATAACTCTTTGAGTATCCACTTACGATTTTTTTGCTCGGACCTTTATCTTATTCAAATAACCTAAAAAATAAGCGTCGAATACTAAATGCACTAAGAATATTCAGAATGATAAATTAGGCGATATGCCTGATCTGCCTGTAAAGCCGTAAAACTCATCGCCAGATACATGTGCTGACTTTTGACGTTTGACGCATTCATTTAAAGAAACACACACACACACACACAATCTTCATACTGTCGCTGCACTTATTAGAGTTGTCACTTCTTTACTAGAAGTGTTAGAAGCTCAGATGAGAAGGTCGCAGTATCTATCATGTTTTTGAAAAAGTGCGGACGCCATGTTTTCATGCCCTCCAAGTACATATTCTTAAAGAAAATTGGAGTAAATTTTTTTTAGATAAATTTAATAGATGGGGAAGATAAGAGATAATTTTAACTGATCGTAGATTTGGCAGCTGACCACCTGGAGGCCTAAAATTCGCATGTCACGTTCCTATAAAAACAAATAATATGCCTATGTTGTCCTTGAAAGAATATCGTGTGACTAAGGAGATCGCGTGCCTCGTTAAAAATAACAATTTTCGATACAAACTCCTCCGCAAACTTGACTCACTGCAGGCGCCACTCGACCGTCCTCACTTTTTAGATAATTATGAACAGATGTCATTCAAATTATATTTTAGATATGTATTGATATTTTACATTTTTAAATTAAAAATCTACTTCCGTCTGAAGTCCTAGTTGTTATGAATTCGGATCCTTGGGCGGGATACATTAAATTGGAGCCCCCTTAAATATTTATTTTATTCTGTTTTTTAGTATTTGTTGTTATAGCGGCAACAGAAATACATCATCTGTGAAAATTTCAACTGTCTAACTATCACGGTTCATGAGATACAGCCTGGTGACAGACGGACAGACAGACGGACGGACAGCGGAGTCTTAGTAATAGGGTTTCCGTTTTTACACTTTGGGTACGGGACCCTAAAAAGTAATGAATACATATCTGCTGAAAAGTTACTGAAGCTTTTTTAAGTAGAACATAATTTGATAGCGTTGCCCCTTTACTATTAAGTATTTTGTGGCGTCGAATCAAAATAGCTCATCTCACAAATACCGATCCATTTGCGATACAAGATGGTGAATTTGGCGTTATTGCTTGATAATAAAATGTTTGATGCACATTTTTACGAAGGCTCTAACGAGGCTGCCAAACGTTTTATTGTGGCCTGCTCACAATAAAGCTCGGCCCCTAGCGTTTTATTGATATTTTACCAGTTCAAGACGCCACAGAGTCAAAGAACTCTGGTCACATCCAATTATGGGTTTCAATTAGCGCTCTTGATTTACACACCATGAAACTGTTTTGTTTTTAGCGCACAGCGTTCAGGTAAAACATAAACATTTTCTTGATTTTATTTTTAGTCGCGATTTTACAATGTTATTCTCGCGCAGGTCAATATTTGGAGCGAAACTTTTTAACACAGGATTTGGTATAGGGAATATAGATGCAGAAAAACCGACCGTGACGAGACGGAAGTGACGTCATACCAGATATTAAGACACCATTTCTCGCTCACTACTTAAGAAGTTTAGTAATAGAGTAGATGTCAAACACATTTTAAAGTATTCACATTCTGCAAACTTCAACATCTAAACGGACAAAGTCATGGGATCAAAGCAGTTATTCCTAACATGCTACTGCCGACATTTTGAAGTTAAAATATTTCACCGGCACCCAAAATTTTCAAACCTGTATTAGGTATTGCTATTTTGCGCGGTAGAATCCAAAGTTAATATTTGTATGGGCAGTGATTGACGTGCATCTACCGCCCGCGCCTTGTTTTACATATAAATTACCAATTACGTTGCTTCTATGTAGAGTTTACAAAGTTAGAAGTGGCAATTTTATTATTAATGTAATTTTTTTAAATTTCAAATTTAAATTTAAAATTTAGTTCAGTATCGGTTGAAATGGTTTGCACAATTTTGTTACTTTAACTTCTTTATAACCCTAAAAATATCAAAAATTAAGTAGGCACAAAATGATAATCTATCCTACTAACTAAAATACAGTATTATAAATGCGATACAAATTGTGATTGTTTGTTTGTTTATCCTTTTATCACGTCAAAACGAAGCAACGGACGGACGTGAATTTTCGATAGCGAGGGCATTTTTATGTTATTCATAACAAATTTTGTACCCGTGGGAAGCTAAGGCTAATCGCTAGTGTAGATAAAATTATATTGAACAGAAATTCTACTGTAGACTTTCTAATCTCTATGCAATTCTCTACAAGACAGTAGCCTATTTTAGTAATGAGTGATGAGGGGCAAAAACTGTTCAATATTACTATATGGAGTATCGATACATTTTAGACATCTCCTTTGACAGCCAACAAACTATTAAATATAAACCAATTGGAAGTAATAAACTAAATTTGAAACAGAAGCCACTACCGAATGTTGTTTAATAGTTGATTGGTTATTTAGACACGCTCCACTTCACTATCACATATTATAAAACACTGTCCGCTGTCTGGCTGTCTGTCTGTCCGTCTGTGCCCATTACACGTAAAAACTACTGAACGGTTTAGATAGGTTGGTTCAAGAGGAAGGTTTATGTGTATTAAACATGGGCCTATCATGCTTAGGAGTTGAGCAATTAAAGTATTAGTCAATTAAGTCGGGGGATGTTAGCCCCAGTGCGTTTTCATGGCGTATGCTGTCTGATACGTAAGAGATATAATATATCTATCTCCAATAGATAAGTAGTAATAAGGGTACTTGTAAGTATGTATGTATGTAGGTATTCAAATTGGAGAATCGCTAGTTAAAACATAAAAGCTATACCTAAGTATATTTAATATTTATTAAAATAACGAAATGTGAAAAGTAACATATTTTATTTTCTCTATTGACAATTCAAACATCAAGTCATTACAAGCACATACAAGATCAATCTATGTGGCCAGTCGCCACAGTATTCCCCCGCCCATAAAAAAAATTAATCTATTTACATTAATTACAAGTTAAAACGCACTGTAGGTTTAATCGTACGCCCGTAACGTGTAGTAGTAACAGTGGAGTCGAGTTTAGTTGCATTGGAAGGCAAAGTTGGAGTTAGAATGGGAGTATTGGATAACGTAGAAGATACTGAAGGTGACTGAAAATAAAATGCAGGCTTTAAACGATCCAGAGAAATTACAGCAGTTCTGTTCGGCAGCTTAACTGTATAAAATTTAGGATTACGTTTTAAAACTTTAAAAGGTCCATCAAAGGGAGGAGTTAAAGGTTTCCTAACAGCGTCATTTCTAACGAAAACATGGCTACAAGTCTCGAGTTCTTTATTAATAAATGGTTTCCTATTTGAATGATTTGAACTAGTAACAGGCGATAGATCCTTAACAATATTTTGCAACCGTCTAACAAAACCATCCAGATCAATTTCTCGCTTAGAAGGCTCAAGAAATTCACCTGGTATACGAATATTTGTGCCATAAGTCAAAAACGCCGCACTTAAACCGGAGTCATCTCGTAGCGCTGTTCGAAGACCAAACATGACGGTTGGCAACTCTGAAAACCAATTTTCTGTATTACCTCGAGCCATTATTGATGCTTTAAGACTTCTGTGCCACCTTTCCAAAACACCATTTGCTTCTGGATGATACGCGGTGGTTCTTACTCTATGAACGCCTAGAAAAACAGACAAATGCCGAAACAATTCAGACTCGAATTGTCTTCCCTGATCTGAGGTAATAGTAGACGGACAGCCAAAACGAGTGATCCAGTTACGATAAAAAGTTTCAGCTATAACTTCTGCAGTAATTTCTCTGACAGGAACTGCTTCAGGCCATCGAGTGAAACGATCAATCATTGTGACAATGTAACGATTTCCTTCAGATATGGGTAATGGACCCACAATATCAATATGAACATGATCAAACCGCTCTGCTAAATCGAATGAACCGGATGGTGTGATTGTGTAGCGATGCACCTTTGAACGTTGGCAACCAACACACTCTCTTGCCCACCGAGCCGCATCAATGTTCATTTTTGGCCAAAAGAATTTCTCTGCAATAAGTTTCCTACTAGTTCGAACTCCAGGATGGCTGAGATTGTGAATAGTGCTAAAAATATGTTTTCGGAGACATTCTGGAATATAAGGCCGCATCTTTCCAGTTGAAGTTTCACAAAATACACTTTTGTCTCCAGAAACGACAACTTTTCTCCAAATTAGATTAGGATTGTTTAACTTTAAATCTTTAAATTGTGAATCTGCTTCTTGTTGATCAGCTAACTCCTGAAAATCAATAGCTGATGGACACGATATACCATAAATACGTGAAAGAGCATCTGCAACTGGGTTATCTGAAGCGCTAATATGCCTGATATCAGTAGTGAATTGACTGATAAAGTCAAGCTGACGAATGCGCCTTGGAGAAGTATTATCTTTTATGTTATTATGAGAAAACGCAAATTGTAATGGTTTATGATCAGAAAATATTGTGAAATAACGACCTTCTATCATATAACGAAAATGTTTTACTGCCATATATATCGCGAGTAACTCCCGATCATATGTAGAATATTTCTGCTGTGTTTGACTCAGAGCTTTGCTAAAAAATCCGAGTGGATTCCAACATCCGTTTTCAAATTGTTGCAAAACTGCTCCGACACAAGTGTTCGACGCATCTGTCATCAATGCGTACGGAGCGCAAGCTGATGGATGAGCAAGTGTAAGAGCGTTTTGTAGACTGACTTTACATTGCTCAAAAGCCTGAATCTCTTTAACTGACCAAATTATTTTCGTTCTGTCATTTTTTTTGGAACCATGAAGTAAATCATTTAAATAGGCTTGGTGTTGAGCACCTTCGGGTATATTACTCCTATAAAAATTTAACATGCCGAGAAATCTTCGAAGTTCAGCAATAGTAATAGGTCTAGGATAATCACAAATAACTTTGATTTTACTATCTAAAGGTTTAATACCTTGAAAAGAGACGTGATAACCGAGGAATTCTATTTCTGCCTTTCCCAGCTCGCATTTTTCTGTATTAAGGGTGACGCCATATTCGTTTAGTCGCTCGAAAACCTTGGCTAGATGCTCTCGATGTTGTAAACTGTTGGCAGAAGCTATAATAATATCATCAATATAGGGAAAAGCAAAATTTAAACCTTTGAGAACCTCATTTATAAATCGTTGAAAAGTTTGTGCCGCATTTCTGAGTCCGAATGTCATCCTTGGGAATTCAAAAAGACCGAACGGAGTTATTATTGCCGTTTTTTCAATATCTTCTGAACAAACAGGAATTTGATGGTAAGCACGACGGAGATCGAGACGGGAGAATATAGATTTTCCGGAACAAATAAGAGAGAAATCCAAAAGACGCGGAATAGGGTATCTGTCTGGCTTGGTGACTGCATTGAGGCGACGGTAATCGCCACAAGGCCGTAGCTCACCATTTTTCTTACAAACTACATGTAACGGAGTAGCCCAGGGACTTTTTGATGGCCTACAAATACCTAACTCTAACATGTTTTCAAACTCTATCTTAACCTTATGAAACTTATCGGGTGCAAGTGGTCGTGAACGTGCATAAATGGGTGGTCCTGTAGTTTTTAAGTGGTGTATGACATTATGTTTAACAGGTTTCATCAAAGAACTCGGTTTAGTAATATCAGGATAAAGGTCTAACAAGTCATAGTAAGGTTGTTGTACATCAACAGTTTTAATTACAGTGTCATTAATACTAGCCAGCATTCCATGTGTAGACAACCGAGTGATACCATCAATGAGGATCCTGTTACGAACATCCACAATAATTGAGTGATAAGTTAAAAAATCTGCACCCAGTATCGGTTGACTGATGTCAGCAACTATGAATGTCCATCTGAATGGGCGACGTAAATTTATATCCAATACTAAAGTTTTCTCGCCGTAAGTTTTTATTTCTGATCCATTAGCAGCATACAGTTTATATTGAGATACCTCTGCACGAGTACCTGCTTTTTTAGGCAAAACAGACAGGTTAGCACCCGTATCCACAAGAAACCTCAATCCAGTGTGGCGGTCTGTAGCAGTTAGTCTTTGGGCGGGAACAACAGCGCAGACATCCGCCTCTGACTGCGCACAACTTAGTTTTTTTGTATTCCTTTACTCCAATTACATGGCGCTTCGCAATTCTTAGCATCATCTCTGAATCTAAGATGATAGTAGCATAGCCAATCCGGATCAGTAGGTGATCGGCGCCGTCGAGGATGTGGTGATGGAGATCGCCATCGTGATTGATTTCTGCGTTGTGAATATGAACCCCGTAATGCAGCTACCTCAGCGGTCAACTTGTCAATCTGCTGTTTTATCTCAACAGACGAGCAGCAGGAATTTAATTTTGCCACAGATTCGGTGGTGGTTGATGGATTATCTGAGACAGCAGATATACTTGTCGTAGCTACTTCCATAACTTTATCAGCAATGACAGCTAACTTATCTAAATCCTGAACATCACTAGCCGCAAGAACTGCTCGCACAGAACAAGGAAGATGACCAGTCCACATTATTTTGAGTGTTTCATCAGGTACTTTCAAACGAGCAAGATCTCTCATGCGTCGTAGAAGTTGAGATGGTCGTTGATCTCCGAGTTGTATTTCACTTATTAGTTTTTGAAACTGTCTAGTTTCGCTTTCTTCAAAAACTTCAAGAAGTCGTGACTTGGTTTGTATATATTTTTCCGTGGATGACAATTCATCGGCTGTAAAGAGAATGTCGCATACCTGGTCCAACTCTTCTTTTTCCAGTGAAGCTACGAGAACATTGAATTGCGATTCTTTATTTAATTTCTGAGGTGAAATCACAGCTTCGAACCTTAAAAACCATAGTCGTGGGCGGTCTCGCCAGAATGGAGGTATTTTACTTGACAGTGAAATTGCATCAATATTTGTTGAACATGCGTCTGCAGATTTTTGATCTTGTGTTGTTGGTGTATCCATTGTATAAATTATATTTAAAATGTCGAAAGGTCACCAGATATACCTAAGTATATTTAATATTTATTAAAATAACGAAATGTGAAAAGTAACATATTTTATTTTCTCTATTGACAATTCAAACATCAAGTCATTACAAGCACATACAAGATCAATCTATGTGGCCAGTCGCCACAAAGCCAATACATATAACCAATAGTTCAGCTGTCACTTGTATCAAATATATGCCTAGAATATATGAGAGATATTCCTTCTACAAATAGGGTAGGTACTCTTCATTTGGAAAAAGCGAAAGGAGGTGTCATAATATCCCCACATACTGGAATCAACAAAAACTTAACTGTAAAATAACTGAAAAGTAAAAAAACAAGTTGGATTTTTCGTTTATTCCATTATTAATTTAGCTAATAAGGTGTACAAATCGGTGAGTTTGTATGAAGTACTTCTTTTCACATGTCCTAGGTATTGCCAACCAATTATACTCGTGTCTCCGTCCAAACAAGTGAAAGCTAGAGCCCACCCGCGATCAGCCCCGGGCGACCACGCGTCCACAATTCCAGTCGCGCTGTACTTAGCGAAATTACGACAATCATGAACGAAAACGCCAAGACATTGACTGCAGAATCATACACAACTTGAACAAGTGCATTTTGTCCGAGAAATAATTTTTAGCAAATTGTAGTCTACAGCTGGGGGCTCTACCACACACAACTTCACGGCCTTTATACCTTGTGGTGTGGGCAGAGACACCAGTAGGTAAGCCAGTTGCTGCACTTAATGAAGCTAGATTTGACACATATATTTACTTGCACGACAAGACTATTGATGCCTGCGTTTTTGGCACGAGTATGAATGAACCCGGTTCCTACGGTTTAAATTCAAACACTCTCCCTCTATCGACGATGTTAAACTTCACGGCTCCCGGAACTGTATTACGGGCCTCAGGGTACCCAACGTCATACAGAGCCTTCGTCATTTAGCCCATGGTATTTGTGAAGCTATACCTAACGAGTGCCGCAGCTCTATTTGGAAATAGCGTGTGGTTTGTGAGATTTTGTACATATTATTTTTATAATGCTAATATGCAATTTTATTTGAAAGTGGCATTTGGTCGTCAATTCTATTAATTTTAAAGAGCTACCATTTATCTACCAAAAAGTAGAGATAAGATTGCGAATTATTTTACGACTTTTTCATAGGTCCAATCGCATTAGTAAAACTGCAAAAGTTTATTATAAACATTCATCAAAAACATTGCCGAAAAAACGTAATTGCGGTGAATTCATATGAAAATACTTTCACCCCGCTCAGCAACCACTTTCGCCCCCGCTCAGCTAAGTCTTCAATATAATAAAAAATGGCGCGCGTGTTGCTTTGTTGGAAACTGTTAATTTCTTGTATTTTCCTCACAGGTGTAGTATAGTAGAATGTATCACTAGGGAAAAAGTGCCATGTAATCGGCCACTTTCATCCCTTGGTGAACAAACTACTATTACTCACTAACAATCAAAGGTGCTTTTAAATCGTACACAGTACTTTTTTCATTTGCTGATAAAATCAATCATTGAATCTTTCGAAAGCGCCTCGACTGCATAAGTAGAAATTTAATACTTATTAAAATTGGAAACACATCTCAAACAACAAGATGACTTCATTTTGATACTGCACGTTCGTTGTTTATGTGCTTATTGTTAGGTTTTTTCTCTCACCTCTACGTGCGCTTATGTGAGGCGCCGATATGCAATCATAATGGCCGCATAATACACATCAATATTCCGTATGGGGAAAAAATAAAATGGATTCCTCGAGAAACGTGTTTGAATTATTATAGACATTTAACGGTGTGACTGATGTGTACTGCATAATGTAGTAAGTAGGTGCATTTATTTAATAACCTATAAAGCTTTCTCTTTTAATTATGGAGGGACTTTATATCTTACAAGAAAATTGTTAATGTTTTATAGTTATTTGTGAGTATTTCTCAAACTAGCTTTATGCCACGGTTTGGCACGTGGATATTCTTGAAATGTGGCCTGCCATTTTCTCTGGCTTACGAAGCTCTAACCTTTTAAAAATAAAACATGTCTAAATCTATCTGTAAAAATATAGCTTTATAAAAGCAAAATAATACTTAAAATTGGTCCAGTAATATTAGATTTCTTACTACAAACAAACAACTTCACTCTCTCTATTTCTTACATAGAGTATAGTAACTTATACTCCCAAAAGCAGGGCATGATATCTTCACCAAGTCAGGCTTTATTAGAAATTTCCTAACTTTATAAAGATAATATTAGAGGTAGGTAGGAACCCATACAATCCGACCAGTAGAAAACAGTCAAAGGAAGACATCAGGTGAAATTTCAGACGATTTCTATGACTACAATAGCGAATAGTGATGGCAAAAATAATAACTTAAGATATCGTGTGTGAATCCTATAAAAATATCTTCAAAGAAAACATTGTGTTCTTTAACGGGCAAACTTGGATTGCGTGATGGCGAACTTTTCAAAAGCCGCTACGTCTGGAAGACATCCTTGAAAAAAAATGTAGACAAAACGTGCTCAATATTCTTAGTACAAAATTGAAGTGAGATTGGAAATTAAACTGGAGGATACACCTGGGTTCAACCTCTTCTCCTGCTTTTTTAAGGTCCAATTTTCTGTGGAATCACTGCATGTGTTCATGGAATAATATAACTGAAGGTAAATATATCGGTCTAGTGGTTAATCTCTTACAAGCGAGCAAACAAACAAACTCACTCTCTATCTCTTTCTAATAATAGTAATGATTAATTGAGAACTTTATGGCAGCCTAATTTTCTAGAAGAGATATAGAAACACACTTTCTTTGTGGACTTCAGCTCTTTTTGTTTGAAACAAAAATTGTCATACTGTGTACTTTGGTCAAGTTGCGTAGTTTCTTAAAATTAAAAATTTTGAATAAATTAGAAAAGTAGGCTGCCATAGATCCTCCAGTTAAAAGAAAGACTCTGTAAAATATCTAGTATTTCGTCGAAAATACTATATATAATGCTTATTTTAATTTCCTAACAAAACATAACCACGGACGTTCATGTAGCAATTTGTCTTCAACTATAAATGCCTCCCTCGGGGGCTCTACGATGTAAGTTGTTTCCGTACGCTAACCAATACCACGTGTATGTATGGGAATCTAGTTTGGTGGCGGTTTTTTTTTCACTAAAACATATCAAGGTATGCGTTGCGCCCTTAAGGCGAATGTGTACGGGAGTTGAGGTTGAGATTTGAACAGCGAGACGCTCATGGGCGCCATATTAAAGAAAACTGTGAATTTAATAAAATAAATGTAGCGTCTAATTCATACCATTCTTTACGAAAAGTATCTGATGATCTTGATTTAAGCTATTTTTTTCTGAATTAACTGGGTAACTTATTGTAATTTTTGTAGATAGAATAAAGAATAGAAATAATCCTGTGACTGAAATAAATTTAAAGCATTTTCCGGGATATAAAAAAAAAAGAAAAAAAAAAGTACTCTGCAGCATTAGTTAGAACTTGTAAATAACATTCAATAGATTATTTTTTAAATTATTTCTCTTGGCGCTTATTTTAGTTTATATGTTTTGAAGAAGTGTTATTTATTTGAACATTAAAATAGTACGTAAAACACATCTGGCCTTAACACGTCTCTGACGGCAATTAGGACACAGAACCCCCACAGGAGCTATACTGTATTTTTCTGTTCCTTTCCGGTATGCATTCTTAATAATTAACCTAATATTATATTGATTGGGTTCATGTCAATATAAATCAATTAGGTAAGTATTTAAAGTAAATAACAGCTAAGTTTGCTATTTTGGAAAGAATTAGTAAAAAGCCATCAAATTAAATGCGGTCTGGAATAATTTGCACTGTGGGGTATGATCCATAATCCTTAATTATTTGGGATACTGTGTAGGGAAATTTGACATTTTAAAATAAGGTGAAATAAAAAGCACCCCATAATGTAATGAGGAAAGAGGCGTGCCAAGATCGTTAGCGTGTGGATATATAACTTATGTTTGTGGCTTGTATAATTTGTATAATTATGTTAAATTCATGAAAAATCACGTTTGTTGTATGGGAGCCCCCTTAAATATTTATGTTATTCTGTTTTTTAGTATTTGTTGTAATAGCGGCAACAGAAATACATCATCTGTGGAAATTTCAACTGTCTAACTATCACGGTTCATGATAAACAGCCTGGTGACAGACGGACGGACAGACAGACAGACAGACGGACGGACGGACAGCGGAGTCTTAGTAATAGGGTTTCCGTTTTTACCCTTTGGGTACGGAACCCTAAAAATGAACTTTAAATAATTTATTTTGTAGCAGAAAATAAATTTAAACGAGTAAATGAAAAGAAAAATCCTTGGCGGACATTTTTAAAACACTTGTGACAGCTATCAATTTTTTATATTAATATCGACATCACTTGTCGGAAGGACCCGTAAAAAGTAAACTTATTGAAAAATCTATACCCACTAGCATGGTGATAGTGTTGAGAGAGAGATTGTATCGATAGTCGCGCTGCAGGTGATCGCTTATCGTAGTACATCTGGCGCCAAAATTCTTTCTCACATGCAACCGATACCGGCCGTAAATAACAATAAAATTACTACGAGGCCCAGAACGAGAGTACAGACAGACGGACAGACGTAACCGGACAATGCTAACTGGAGGCTCATGACAAAGTTTATTACTATAGAGTTTTTTTTTTTTTTTTTTTTTTTTTTTTTTTCTTTCTTCACGGGTTCAGCTCCCGAAATCGTGTTACGGTTCCAGGGTACCCAGCGGAAGACCAATTCTCCCTCGTTTAGCCGATGGTTCTTGTGAGTACTATAGAGTTGACTTTTTATATCTCTATATATTATTTCTCAAAGGTGTTTTTGTCGTTATCAAGTAAGTTCATGTGTAATACCTACGCCATTTAGAAGATTTTCCCTCTAATGACGAAAAATAAACAAACAAATCAAAATTAAATGTTTCTTTTAAAATTACAGTAATTTGTTTATGTTGTAAAAGACGGCACCTGTTGGACATCAGTGGAACTAACGGTGCGTAGTATTCGCAGGGATCATCTAGTGTATATATAATTTTAATCGGTCCTTATTAAAAAGGTGATATTTTTTGATGATACCTTAAAAGCAGTCAGTTAGTTTTATTGACGTATTTTGAGTCCTATTCTTAGTATTATAGATTGTATAAGGTTTTTATTGAAAACAGATTGTTCAAGGCAAATTTAAATTTATAAATTTTTTTTTTTTTTTTTTTTTCTTTCTTCACGGGTTCAGCTCCCGAAATCGTGTTACGGTTCCAGGGTACCCAGCGGAAGACCAATTCTCCCTCGTTTAGCCGATGGTTCTTGTGAGTACTATAGAGTTGACTTTTTATATCTCTATATATTATTTCTCAAAGGTGTTTTTGTCGTTATCAAGTAAGTTCATGTGTAATACCTACGCCATTTAGAAGATTTTCCCTCTAATGACGAAAAATAAACAAACAAATCAAAATTAAATGTTTCTTTTAAAATTACAGTAATTTGTTTATGTTGTAAAAGACGGCACCTGTTGGACATCAGTGGAACTAACGGTGCGTAGTATTCGCAGGGATCATCTAGTGTATATATAATTTTAATCGGTCCTTATTAAAAAGGTGATATTTTTTGATGATACCTTAAAAGCAGTCAGTTAGTTTTATTGACGTATTTTGAGTCCTATTCTTAGTATTATAGATTGTATAAGGTTTTTATTGAAAACAGATTGTTCAAGGCAAATTTAAATTTATCATTTAAATATTTATTAATACTTATAATCCAGTGGTATTTGATAAATATATACAATTCATATAAATTCTTGTCTAAAAATAAAATATTACTTATACCTGTATGATAAATGTGTTTGGACTACTAATCTTAGGAAAAAAATCACTAATTATAAATTTTACCAAGGAAGTCATTCCTTCCATGGCAATTTTAGAAGAATATTTTAGCCCTAAGCTGGATAAGATGGAAACTACATCGGCTCAGTGTATTTAGATAATAAATTATTGCCACCTAAAGGATAGATTTGTATATAATTTTTTTTCTGTTCTGTCAATTATAATTTTATAAATTATTACACATAAACTCATTGATATATGATATCGGAAATAATTAACTTAATCAAATTAAAAAAGCTCCTTCCATAAAAGGAGACCGTATTAAAATATCCCTTATCTCATTCAAAATCAGGCACATTAAATAGAATGCAGTTCGGACAGGTAGGCACCATACGGACGTGTATATGTAAAAACACAAGAAATGCTTGGAAATTCCGCTTATAGAACGGTAGAGTACAAGTTTCAATCTACAGAAAAATACACTTTAGTCTCATATAAATAAAACACATATTAGCGCTATAAGTTTTTTGTCTAAGGTATATGATAGGCAGTTCGGGAGCTGTCAGATATGAAGTAATATGTTTATTTATTATATTCGACTCGGCAACGGTCGTGACGTGAGAGGACTAGACATTGTCTTAATATAAATATATGTTAAGTATTTGTTTAACCAAATAATATTTTATTCGACGGTCGTGTATGATACATTCAACTTGATTCCAAAAACAAAAAGAGGGAAGCGCTAAATGAAGCCATAATTGCATAATACTGCTAGTAAGCAAATAAATCAAGCATATATTATCTAGACTAAGTAAGTACCAGTTACCTACTAAGCAAATAAAAATCAGTAACAAAAGGAAACTCAAAGTTCTAAGTACTTGTGACCATTGACCTTTTTAATATAGGTAGGTACAAAATAAAGTTTGGACTAAAACTGACATTTCCTTACTTAAAACTACACATATAAAACGGTGTACTTGATGCCAAAATGTACTGACACAAGTTTGTTCTCACTCTGTCTATACCCTTCGTCCCGCATACTTCGCCCCGGTGGGTTTCTATTCAGCCAGCTATTCTTCTATCCCTAAGTAATACTTACTGTAAATTCATAAAAAATCATAATCTAATAGTAGGGAAGGACAATAATTAATAAAAAATACACACAGAAGTCAACGAAACCCGGACCAAATTCCTGACATAACATTCTCCAAATATCTCTTAACGATCATATGTTACCAAGAGGAATAATTAAAACAAAACATTAGCATAAACAAATAAAAAGGCCCATTACGATTTCAATTTACAATCGTCGGAATCGTTAAATTAGTCGCAGTAAATAATATCGGGCACCATTTTATTTCAATAATAACATAAGGCTTGCGCACACTGGCGTCTCTTGCATATTTATAGCCATTCGATTTAAAATTCACTATTTTAATTATTATTTTGACATTGCGTGGCATCACTGGCGTCTCATTATGTTGTTTAAAAAATTTTATGAAAGTTTTAACCGGTGACAGTAATTAAAATCGAATGCAGTTATAAAATTGTATTTTTCAACTAAGACAATGCAAATTCTATATACATATCTACCATCATTCCTAGAAGAGTAGGTAATATAGACAATCGAAAATTGCTACGTTTTCATCATCATGTTAATAAAAATGTACGAAGTAACTTTTACGAAAACACACCAACAATAGGCTGGCCAGTTTAATAATAATAAAAACAAAATATTAGTCTTGTGTCCTCAAAAATCATATCGTATCAATAGTATATATAATATACCTTCCCTCATAGTCTGACCACTACTGTTTAACACTAGTCTGTGGTAGCCATTTGCTTGTCTTACAATTATTTTTTTTACTCCGCGAGCCTAATCCCATCACGGCGTGTCATCGCCAAGTGGGTGATCAGACTAAACCGCAACAGACGGGGCCTCGTGACACGCGGTCGCGCTGCAGGACGCCATTGTTCGATGGACAACTCGCCCCACACCGCGCGGTTGTACCATATCGACTATTTATATCGATATCGACTATTCTTATTCCCTTACTAATTAACGCTGTACAAAATTATACAATGTCCACCATATTGCATGACATAGAGGGAGATAAAACATTGTATAACTTTTAGTTTAGTAATATACTAAAGAACGTTTGTATTGCTACGTTCCGAAGTGTAAGGCAAGAGGATCAGCAACTCTCATCAATTAAAATACTTACCGGATAATTATGACAATAATGGAAATGTGAAGACTTTAAAGGCCTGATGAAGGACCCTAAGGTCAATTAAGGACGTTTTTATCTACCGCGCGTGAATATAATTACACGAATCTAGAAGGACAGAAGAACCATTGCATTTTAAAAACAAAACAGAACCAAATTATCGATAAAGAACAAAGTATCGACAATAAATTTGGCGCAGCACTAACGTGGCGCCTCGTGGGCCAGCGCCGCGGGGTCGCATTGTGTTGTTTGCTTAAGTGCCTTATATTCGGTTACTCGGCTATATTACACGCATATCCTTTATATCGATATTATTTCATTTTACTGCCGCCTGGACGATACCTGTATGGATATAAATTACAGGACAAAGCTCGCACGTCGTCCCCGCTTTGATAGCTGTTTTGTCAAACGTTTTCTTAAACCTTTGTGAACTTTTATTGTCGATTTACGATGTGGGCTAAAATTAATCGTCGAGTAATGTTGATCCGAAATCTATTAGATATCTTTCGGGAGTTTTAATTATTATGGTTATGTTTTATTGCTAGAAATATATAGTTTAATATAGATAATATTAACTCTTGATGTATACGATTTATAAACATGGTTTTTTATAAGAAACTAGCTTATTGCCCGCGTTGTATTAGGAATACAATTCACCCCCTTGGGTAGGTAGAGTGATGTTAAATAGCCTATAACTTTCCCCAAAAATTGGGCTATCAAATGCAAAAATATTTTTTCAAATCGGTCCATTAGTTTTTGAGTCTATAGAAAACGAACAAACAAACATTTAATCTATTTTTACATATTAGATTGAGCGAGTAATACTTTCCTACTTATCACTGGTTATGTGTAAACAAATAAAAAAAAACAAAGATGGAATATCATAAAAGGGCTAAGAGTCTAAGATTCAAGCAAGTCACGTTTTATAAATTAAGCAACATTACTTATAGAATCCTGAAATTGTCCCATCAGGTCAGTTATGTTGTATTATTAAAATAATTCAATATAAATTTAATTTAATAATAATCCACAATAAAGTAAACACCTACCTCTGGGTCGATCTTCTTATATTCTGCATCGTCCTCGTCCACTTCGAAGTACATTTCAGTCGACGTCAGCGACACGGTGCCGGAAGCTATCAAACCTGGAGCCACGAGCTTCGCCTTAGTGCTGATGTTCACGGGACCTGAGATACGGAAAAATATATTGAGTGGCTTAGTGGACAAGCAAGTCATGTGATGAATTCGTCTTGTGTAAGTAAATCTTTTCAACAGAAAATTTTTCTTCGCATCTAGTGACAGTTTATAGCTCAAGAGGCGGCGGAATATTGGTATTTGGGCAAGCACGAATCTCATATATACTATACATAATACTACGGGCGGAAACGCCTGATTTTTTTTTAAATAAATAAAGCTATTTACTTTCAAACCCACATAATATATAATTTTTAGCTCTTATAAATCTTTAATCTCCTCTTATTTTCATTTAAAAATGCAATTTCAAATATTCATATCTCGCGAATAATCAGAGAAGGTATATTACTATCAAGAACTTTTTAAAAATCTTTCGCTGCTCCTCCAGCTAGAATGGCTGGCTTTATTTCTGAATCTGGACTATCAAAGAAAGAACAAAACAAAACCAAATTATCGATAAGGTACAAAGTGATATTTAAATCATTTTATTGTTATGTAGGCGCGAAATAAGAATGAAATTGCAATTTATAGCGTAAACACAGTTTTTAGGAAAAGCATAACAACAGCGCCATAATATCTCTTGACAAACTTCATAGTTCGTCCCCATAAACGCCCATGCCCTTAATGATATTTCTTCAAAGTTTAAACTCAAATTAGTCCAACTTAGTCTACACACCTGTAAGGTCAGTATCAATTTCCCTGTCGTCTAGCAACAGTTCAGCGTCGTCGAGCAAGTCAGCCGCCGCCGGTGTGGGGAGTTGAGCGCCGCGACCGGTGCCGCCGCCCGCCGCGATGCGAGCGTGAAGCTCCTCGGTAGCCTAGGTATATCATAATATTAAATTTTTACTTCCACATAATTATCTCAGCTCTTCTAGATTAGAACATAATGTGATATCCTTAGAATACTGCATAAATCAGAATACACATGCGCATTGCGCACTGAATAGTAGGTACATACAAAAAGTAATTTGTCCAAAAAATACGCTATTTTCCGCTCTCGTGAAAATTCTCGCTACGATTTACTAATTTTGGGATAAGTTTTATGATACTATTATTTTAAAAACCGGCCAAGTGCGAGTGGGACTCGCGAACGAAGGATTCCGTACCATTATCTATAAAAACGGCAAAAAAAAAAAAAAAAAAAAAATGGGAGCCCCCCTTAAATATTAATTTCATTTTAATTTAATAATTTATTTTTAAAGTGAAATATATAACTAAATATTTCAAGCGTCTACCTGTTGCCGTTATCAATATCGAGCAAAAACGAGCAAAAAAAATCACGTTTGTTGTATGGGAGCCCCCTTAAATATTTATTTTATTCTGTTTTTTAGTATTTGTTGTTATAGCGGCAACAGAAATACATCATCTGTGAAAATTTCAACTGTCTAACTATCACGGTTCATGAGATACAGCCTGGTGACAGACGGACGGACGGACAGCGGAGCCTTAGTAATAGGGCTTCCGTTTTTACCATTTGGGTAACACATATTTATCTTAAATTTTCATTTTAACAAGAAATACAACAACCGGGTAACACCCGGTTTCTGAAACGCTATTCAAATCGTGAATTAAGTAATACCTTACTAACTTTAAATCATTCAGTTAATTGAAGTGAGTTTCTGAAACGTTAATTACGATAAATTAGTTAATTATCTGTTGTCCGTTAGTTGACCGCCCATTTTATATTTGGTACGGTATTATTTTTAATTTTGTTCATTCCACCGTAATCGTTCACTTTCTATCTCTTTCTAATACTTGAAAATAATATAGCTTTTTCATTCTTGCAAATTGAAAGTGAATTGGACAGTTAAATTTTTTGCTTGTTTGGTTTGTTTATTTGTTTTGTTAGTTATTATTAAATAAATAAGTTTTAAAGCCTATTACATAATAAAAAATTAGTTCCAATAAACGTGGGAAGAACTACACCGAAAAAGAAAAATTTTTTTTGCTGAATATTGTACAAAAGTATGTATGTTTTTATTTACACACATTTTATTTATGTAAGTATTACTTACTACCAATCAAGTCTTTGTGTTTCCATTTCTTATAACAAAAATACACACAAACTATAAATTATTAAGTAGGTACCTACCTATTTATTTTAGTTTGTGTTATGGAAAAGAAATGCACTACCTATCTAGGTAGGTAACTAATTTAGGCTTTTTAGGTTAGGTAGGTTTTACACTACTTTACAGCATGGTATTTTAAATTTAATTTATGAATGTAATATGTAATAATGATTGTATTTTTTATAGATATAAAGGCATAATTGAAAATAAATGCACAAATGCAGTATGCAGTATCGTTGTAGTAGTCAAAAGGATGCACTCTCTCTTTGAATACACGCGGGTTATGTTGAACCTCTTCATCACTTAACGTCAATGATGATAAATCGGATAACGACATGGTAAATTGCTTTTACGTACCTAATCTGGAAATGAAAATAATATCCATAAATCACATATAAATGTGCCTTGATGAAAATGAGAGGTAGGTTAAATATCTTTTATCAAACACAATCTCACTTTTTTAGGTTAGATCTTTAGATATTGCGTACGCATAAAAAAAACATAAATTACAATTATCATAAGTGTATATATAATACATACCTATTTTACAGTTTGATTTCCTCAAATTATTATGCTTTCTAGTCCTTTTCAAAACATATATTAACGAGAGAATAATCGCCGATATTGAGCAGTTAACTAATGTCCATTTGACAGCAGTTTGACAGCAATTAAACTGCAAATAAACGTTTCAGAAACCCAATTCTTGCTGCTTCCATACATTTAACATAGATTAGTTAACAATTTGTTAGCTAATTGAAGATTCCTCCAACTGTCGTTTTGCAACGCAAACTCTAGTTAAACTGTAGTTAACTTACGATTTATTAATTTTTTATTTGATTAAGCTTTCAGAAACCGGGTGTAAGTGTTCTATTTTAGAGTAGGTACTATATGTAGCCTAATTATAAGGTGCTACCATATCAAAGGTAAGAGACCGAATATCTGAACTTTGAAACAAATAACGTATGGAAGCAAGACGTGGGTTTGAACAAGGATGTCAGAGCCCAGAGAAAATATAGTCAGGTACGTAAAATGTGTAATGATTTTTGTGTAATTGACCATTGACTATACATTCGACTCACGTACAGCCAAAAAGTGGAATGAACTTCCGGCGTCGGTCTTTCCTCCTTTCTACAACCTTGGGTCCTTTAAGCGAAGCGTGAAAAAGCATCTCTACGGGCCCGGCATAGTGGGCGCGACTGGCGGACTGTATTACGATCTTCCAGTCGCGCGCATTCATGGACCAGCCACCTATGCTTAATAATCAAGTGGTGGCAAGGTCACATGTCGTCTTGTCTATATAAAAAAAAACGTGATGGTTAGGAAATAATGTGGAGTGAAAAATAACGTTATGAACTTGTGATTAAAGTGAAGAAAAGTACTAATTAAAAGTATAAATGAAGGCGTGATGATGCATGAATCTCATTGCACCCAGAATATTGTAATCTGTACTTGAAAATACCAGGCCGTGAACGTGATGTTTTATTTTAAAAGCTTCTAATTCTTTCTCCATCTGACAGGAATTGTCATTTGATTGTTAATATCTGGATACTTAAGAATAAAAATAGTATACATACCTGAAGTATAGCATCATGAGGTCGCTCCGCATCGCTAGGTCTGTGCAGTGTGGCTTCAGGGTGAGAGCCGCCGCGCGGGTTGGCCACCAGGCGGCGCCGGCGTCGCGCGTCGTCTTCCCAAGAGTCCAACTTCCAATATTGAGTACCGCCACTGTAAAATAATATACAAGTATGTCATCAGTACCTAGCATATAGTTCGTGCCTGTGAGATCAGTAGAGCCACAATGAAAGAAGTTCGTGACGGATTATACTCAAAGTCTTTTACTGCGTAGTAAGTACATACATATCGTTGGTCTTTTATTAGGTAGATAATTGTAGTACATTATAATCATACCTAACAAATTAAGAACTTTTTAAATAAGTCTATTTTCTATTCTATTTTTTTTTTCAAATAGAAAATAGACTGTGAACAATGTTACTAAAGTCAAAAGTTTTTTTTTGAACGATTATACCGATTATAGGCAAAATAATACGTATTTATAAGGTCAATGAAAATTAATTTTGTAATTTGTAAACATCTACTTTTGATACATTTGTCACATTAAAATATCAACAAAATTTTACGTCCTTTATACCACTCATAACTTTAAATTTCATATTTACGAAAGTAAAAAGATACCTCTCGAGCTAGCGTGCAATTTGCGGATTTTTTACGAGAAACTGTCAAATTGACAAGAGTTTGTATATTCGGATATTTCATGGTAGCTTTTACGTCACTTTCCATACAAATCTGTCAGAAAATTACGTCTTCGGGCCAGACACTTTCGGACCGAATATATTTTGTGGTACCAATACTACTAACAGCCTATACAAATAACCCAAAGTTGAGGCCCGTATCTTCGTAATTACATTTCATGGATGGCCTACTGATCGTTGTGGCCGCATCTATCACACAGGTTTGTATGTTTGTATAATGTATTTTGTGATTCGCTGTAATGCTGACATGTGTAGCTCTGGTGTGCCCCTGAATGTCTGGAGCCTATGTGCGATATTATGAGTGTGAAAGTTTGTACATTTACTATTCAATCAAAGCTTTTGTTTTAGAAACTTCACTATTTACCCGGCAGCGTGATCAGCGGCATGTCTAAGTTTGTCTAATAGTCGCGCAGCAGTAGCGTGGTCCCTGCGTCGCGCCGCTGCTATCAGTCGATCGCACGTTCTTTCTTCATCAGCACGCTCCATACCAGTGGTAGCGCATAGAGACTGCCAAAATATAAAATATATTGTAGCCCAGGTGCGCGGGCTTCATTCTAAGTGAGTTTAAATTCAGAATATAGTCAATTGTGTTGTCTTGATTGAACTAAGCAGTTTTCTACGGCTTATATAACTATTCATCCAAAAGATAACTTAATGATATATAGTTTTGAAACTGTTCTAGTGGGTGGAGCGGAACTGCCTTTATGGTAATCTAAAAAAGATAATAAAAATAAGATATAACCTCAAAGTCGGCATGCTTCAAGACATCATCGGCCCTCATTCGATTCAGTATGAACTCCGCTTCGTTGGCGACGCGAACTATATGATCTCGCATGGCGTGCGACAACAGCCTTCCTTCGTTGATAAGTTCAATAAAAGCTAAGCCAGCATGTTTCTGTAGGGAGTTCTGCCATTCTTGCGAGCATAGTAACATGACTAACTCCACGACAGATGTGCTACTCTTGAATGTCTGCAAACCTGGTAAAGGAGAGGTTTAATTAAAATTATAGTTAATCAAGCAATAAACTAAACAATTCATTTCTCTAACTTGACAATTTTTACAAAGCGGCAAAAATATATTTAAAATGTCTAAACAAAATTTATCATGCAGATCTCCTCACGATTCGTTGGTGGGGATGAACATGACACCAAGAACATTAGGACGGCTATATAGTCGGTTTCTAGGGCAGGCTTATAAAACGGTCAATGACACAACCTGTAGGTACCTAGTACGCAACTCGGTACAATAAGCGATAAAAAAGTGTTTATAGTTTTATTTCGACGATAACATAATACTCTGTGTCATGACTAAACAGGACTGTTACTGCTTTTGACTGTTGTCAACATGGACATAAGTCTATGTCTGACATTATTAATCACGCCGTAAAAAAAAGAGAGAATGACATACTTACCGCCATTTTTAAGACAGAACCATTAATACATTTAATATAACCAGGGAAAAAGTAAAAAAACTAAAAAAGAAGTAAAAAGCCATGCTAAAAATGAAACTACCTTTACCCTCCATCAGTAATTCCTGGCCGTGACTGCCGACCAAAGTCTTGGACAAAAACGGCGCAAAGTCCAACATGATTTCCCTAAGTAACGGACAGACGGGGCCCAGGGCTGTCTCCAATTTGTGAGTTAGGGATGCCTCTCGACTGACACCATCTGATGACATCCCCGCGCTTATAGCACCAAGACCAGCAAGTGCGTCGGTTTCTGTATGTAAATGTCTCTGGTTGGTTGCTTGAAACGCTCTGTTCGGATGGCGTTGCTGTAAATGATGATGCACTTCTGAATTCCTCTGGTGTTTATCCATATCTGAAAATGAAAAAAAAACATTTTATAAAATGGAAAATGACAAAAAAATTGAAAAAAATGACAATTTCTTAATTATTCGCGATAAATGAAGTGGAAAAACCGTTAGACTGGCTTTCCACCAGACATGTGCGAGGAAGTTGGGCGATGAGCCTGGAAAATCCCACTAACAAGATTGCTTAATTTTCCTAGCGTAATAATCTTCAAACTTCTGGCAAACCTATTAGTGGATATTTCCCTCGCTCACCGCTCACCTTCGTCGCATAGCTCTAGTGGAAAGTCAGCCTCAGACTGGAAAACATGACTCTTCACTTTAAATGAAGGTATAAGGAATACATCCTCTTGATGGTGACTTGCTGATAAAATGTGAAGTCATGAAAGAAAATTTATGAAGAATAGTACGATTTTGTTAATATATGATCGACAGTTGAGTCATGCTAGGTTATTAACAATTAAATCTACATAAAATACACAAAGGATCTCAACTATTATGAAGGTAGGCCCTAACTTCTAATTATAATTTATATGGTTTTTTACATTTTTATACTATACTCACCATCATGCAAGTTGCCATCATGGTCGCGACCTCGTCCAGTAATAGTGGCCAGCCCACGTTCTCCGTCTTCATTCAGATTCACGTCCGTCCATGATTCATCGTTGCTTACCTTAAATATATACAATAGTTTATGACAGAATATATTAAATTATTTTTCTTTTTTACGGGTTTGCCTTACAGCTCCCGAAACCGTGTTACGGTCCCAGGCGATAAAAAAATCGGAAGACCAAATCTCCCTTTTTTAGCCGATGGTATTTGTGAGGTTATACGTAACGAGTGGCCAGTTCTGTTGATATATGAAATATTAGCCAGGTAGGTATTATTAAAAATCTTATCATTTTCCAACAAAATATTCTTAGAGACCTTTCGATCTCAAAATATCTCAACGGAGCTGGCCACGCGTTAGGTAGGCTCAAAAATATAGTGATAAATGAGGAAAATTAATTTTAGTTCTGTTTCACTATGACGACATATTTTTCAAATAGTCTTAAATAATTGTACCTACTATTACTGAGTAATAAGGCTACTGAGATAAAAGTAATAAAATTACTAACTGGAAGTTTGTTGTCATCGAGAGCAATCTCACTCGACGTCTCCGGGTCGTTGTTCGTTGTCTCCGTCGAGTTGAGATGGAACGAACCGGCGTCTTCTATAGAGTCCACGCTCTGAACAACAAAAGTAAATATATTATTGATATTTCATAGACAAAAGTGGAAATCAAAATACCTCAACAGAACTGGCTGCTCGATAGACTAAATGAAGAAGAATTTTCTTCCGTTTGGTACTCTGGGGGGTAGATAACATGGTTCCGGGAGGCATAAAGAAGCTCGTTAAGATAAAATTGGATTAAAAGTCTTAGTTGCTATAGAATATCATATCATTGTCATGAGCTTACACCTAAAAAATATGTCGAAAATCATAGTGGGATTTCAAAAATTGCCTATTACATAGACCGTAGGGTAGCCAATCAAAAGCCAATAATTTGGTGAACATGAAGCTGAATCATTTATTTGCTGGGGACATAGAAGGAAGTCATAGAGTACCAGGAAATATTTTACAGCAGCTTTAATTATACTTACAATGTTGAATTTTCAAACTCTTACCTTTTCAAAAATAGTATAAAAGATATAATCCATAGATTCAATATTGCACAAATATAAGGAGCAAGAAAATTTAAATTTAAAATAATATTTCAGGGGTAAAGCTTTCATGCAAACATGCATGCATGCCATGCACAAAATAAAATGTATAAGAAATACAGCCAAATAGATAAAATGCAGTTGTAACGAGTAGGTGTATACCTTTTCCTTATGTTTAATAAGTGTTATGTGAAAATGTAGTGCAGTTGAATGTGTTTTTTAATAAATATTAAAAAATATCCTTAAGTTTATTAGCTAAGTCAGTGCATAATAACCCCAAAATCTGTGGTGTACACTGTACAGTGTAGACAAGTGTGAAATGTGAGTTTGAGATACTAAGTTTTTTTCTAGCGAACATAATTTTCTTAAATACAACCTGATGTTGTTACAACAAACTGATGAATGAAAATAATCACTATCTATTCGAAATTCACACAAACCAACCATTTTTATCTAGACTAGTTGATCTAGGCAAATAACTAATTCAATGGACGCAGACGTTCGCTATTAGAAAATTAATACCTATCATATTATATTAAATAATTCATAAATAAGAACGTAATTTTGACTATTTCAACTAATTTGAAATAGACTATTTATTTCACATCTCAAAATATAGCTTATGTGTGTTAGTTAAAGGTGCCAAGCTGTGTATAGACTCAGTCGTGTAAAGTGTGAACAAAACCGTGTGTCCTCTATGTAGTACCAACCAAATTCACCACCGACACCGTAATCCCAGACAAAGTTTTAGACCTCGCGCTTGAAGGCTTAGAAAGGACAAAAAATCAAGTCAATTAAAATAAATCAACAAAAAGGAAGATACACATCTGAGTTAGTTGCTATTAAAGGATTAGACAAACAAGTTTAAGAGAGAAACTGAAGAGAATTAGTTAAATGTTAGAACAAAGGTTAACATTGGGATATTTGATAACACAGATATTGCTAATAAAATTCTGTGGTGCGTTTGAACTGACCTTGGGTTTTGGACGAGGCATGACCCTCAGACTTGATTTGTAAAGCGGTTCTTCCTTTTCTGAGATCGGAGAAGGTTCAGGATTGTCAACGCTAGCAGGTTTCTCTGCACTTTTAGTCGGCGGTTTCAATTCTGCCGTGGTGGTTTCGATTTGAGCGACGCCATCTTCGTTTTCTTTCTCGCTCTTTTGGTAACAATGTTCGTCGTAACAGCAAAACAAATGAAATAACAAGCCAAATTAACATAATACGTAACATAATTTAACATATTTAAAAAAAAACGTTGCACACAACTCTTAAGCAAAAACCAAAAATCCAAAATTGACAAATCACAAATTAGCAAATAGTAGGTAGGTACACACCATCAGTATAGTATAGTAATCAGGAACAATGGTGTATTATAGTCTTATTTATAATCCATGCAACATACAACAGATAAAGAATGTATAATGTATTGTATCGTACCTATAATTTCAGCATCTACATGTTTTCTACTACAAATGTATCTAAGAGAAGTTACTATAACAGCTATAGGGTATTCAAAACTAATTACCATGCCTCAAAGGTTCACACTTCCATAACTTCGAATATGGATAAGTATCTACTTATAAAAGAAATATAATACCTATTTCTGTACTATGTTAATTAATCGAAATTAAAGATATGCAAATATATGATAAGTGTCACCTTAATAGAGGGCGAGTCCATTTCGTTGATGGTGGAGTTGTTCTCATCAACAACAATCATAGAGTACTCGACGTCATCACCGTTTTGCTCTAGAAAGAGATCGGAAAAATATTCTAATATAATGTTACAATGAGAACGAAAGTAATTCACAACATCGATAAAGCCATACTGCTCAACGTAAAGCGGTTAGTGTGACACAAACTCTGTGAAAATTAATTGATATAATTTTATAATGTACATTCTAGATCTATCATAACAATTTCCATGCATTTTAGACTAACAAAAACATTATCAATGTTGTACCTAGATGATGTTGCAACAGAAAAAAAAGAAATAATATTTTTTCTAAAGCTGTGCATCAGCTGTGTAGTTTTAACACTGTTTTGTCCCACAAACATATTTAAATATGAAATTTGAATACAGAGATACTTTATTTTAGATCAAACTTTTTTGCTGAAGCTTAAGAATGCTTTTGAACTAACTGAAAATATAATACTGAGCTAATACTAGGAAAGCTAACAAACACATCACATAAGAAAACCGAAGTAGTGTGAGGTAGAACCTAATTAAAACTAAAGTAAAGTAATCACCGACATTCACCGAAAAGCATCATTTTAGTCTGACAGTAAGTTGACCATTTTGCGTTGCCATATTCATATTTTGTTCGTCGGTTCTCTTATATGGGCTTACTCTAGTTATTACTAGGAGATTTGCTAAACCCTACACAACCGCTACCGCGTTACCAAATGTATGTCGAGACAAAACAGTGCGATCGCCTTGTCAACATGAGCGACCGTTACCTGAGGCGAGACTGTGCCCGCGGTGGTAGGCGCGTACATGAGCGTGCGTGTTATTGTTTAGGTGGTTGAACTCGTGGTGGTTGGCAGACAGTTTGCAATGTTGGTGCTGACCGTACGGCCGGTGGTAGTGCGATTTTGCCGCCGGGCCGAGACCCGACGTGTACTGTACTTGGGACGAGTTTGGATGCGAACCGGGCAAGAACTGCGGGTAAACGTGGTGCGACCATTGGGGGAACAGCGGTCGGGAACCTATGTAACGTTACCGGTGTCCGCATGGCGCGTTATGAAAGCGGCGTGTAAAAAGAAACGGCACATTTCAATAAAAAACAATCCTCTGATGCAGCCATAATCAACCTGCTGGTTCGGTCAGGGCTTATTAATAATAAAGACCACAGAATACCCTTGAGACGCCAAAAAATTTATCTATACTAATATGATAAAGAGATAGTTTGTTTGTTTGTTAGTAAGAAGGAAACCAGGACCAATTTAGAAAAAAAAAACACTTCCACTTAAATTTATGTGAAACATCTTAAATAATATGTGTCCAGACCAGACTAAACAAGGTTGAGTATGGCTGCTCTAATGTAACTTATACAATATATGACAGTAATTTTAGTATTTTTAAATATTGATTATCACAGTGCGTTGAAGCAAATTATATAAAGAAGCGAAATTGACGGTCCCTCAGATGCCAATAGATTGTCGTTCGAAAACAATCTGACACGTTACAGGCGTTAAAATAAGAAACAAGTGTTTTAATAGTGTTTCAGTTTAGCTGTGCCTGGATGATGAAAAATGAATTTGTGTTCATAATATTTTATTTACGAATTGAGCCTAGTGCAAAAATAAAATAAATTTTTAATCAAAAATGCAACAGATTTTGTCTATTTTGTTAGTTTGACTGTCATTGTCAATAACCCTCACTATAAACACATACAATTTTGAAAATGAAGCTTAATGTGGTGTGCTTGAGAGGTGATCATTCATGTTCAGATCTGGCATTTAGAAATAGATATTGTCCTGTTGATAATGAACTTGCCAAATAGACATATCGCTAGTGATAAAGTATAACCCGACCAAGATTTATTGAGCCAAAGTAAGTTTGCGGCGCCATAACAGTGATGGCTCTAATTATCTTGGTCGAGTTATACTTTATCAGTAGCGATCTGTCTATTTCGCAAGTTTAGAATCGACGTGCAATACTGATAATGGGCGAAAATTCATATCTAATACGACGCCGTATTTTAGCAGTCGCTACTACATCAGCTAGATCTTACAATATTTATAGCAATTTCTCAACAGGAATGATCAACAATATATGAATTCAATGAAAAATCGTGACTAAAATGTGACTAACCGTGTTGATCGTGCCCTTGCGCAGGTCGGCGGGGGCAGTCGAGCTGCGCGTGCGACATCACGGGCGGCTCCAGGATGTCGCGATATTTGGATACCATTAGTACTGAGATGAAATATACTATGGCCAGTGACAAGAACTGCGCCTGTTTCGTTTCCTCCTGCAAATGTGTTGAAAAAAAATGTATGTTGAGACCATAGAGTAATAATATATAATATAGTGATTGTATTGACATGTACACGTACCATAGACACTTAAGTCATATTTTTTTGGATGAGACTATAATATAAAATATGGTGAAAAAAAAAACTCGCGCCAAATAACTTGAGCCAAAAAGTGCGCTCCATACCTACTAATTGTACGGGCCTCCTCCCCACTCTAGCGCTCCACTTACTTGGCGCATATTACACTATCATAGGCGACTTTTTGTCAGAAGATTCTTAGTTATTACACTCACCACATCTCTGTAAATGACAGCTCTCAGACGATTCACATCCATATCTTGGAGCAACCTCTCCGGGTCCTTCACAGGACTAGCTGCGTCCGCAAGGCTAGCTACTACACTCTAGAAAACGAAAATATAAAATTATCTTCACATAATATTCTAACTTAATAAACTTTTATAATAATTATATATGGTAATTATTTATATTACTTTTTTTGAAAGAATTTTACTTTATTTATTATACTGATAAAATTCTTTTTTAAACATGAAATATTTCATCAAACAAAATATAGAATATGTATAAAAATAGTAATATAGTTCATGATATATCTAGCTACATAGATTCAAAAAGATATATAATCTTTTGTTGATTACATAGTTCACATGCACTATTTACAGAAGATATAATAGTATTTAAATAAGAAGAATTTTATTATAAGTAAATTCGTGCAATAATTTTGCAATTCAAATATGCAAAATTTCGTCAAGCATAGACTGCATCAAGAACAAATTACCTTGGGTAAATAAAGACTTCTTAAATGCTTCTGGTGAAATTTTAAAATGTGCTGTACATTATTACAAGTTGTGTAAATAATTCAAGCTCAGATTGTGTTTTGTTTTCAAGAGGAGGTGCCCGAATGTGTGAAAAAAATTGTTACTAAACCGCGTAAGTTAGGACACAACATTACCTTGGCCGTAGGTGACTCGCCGACTACGGGACCAATGCGATTAGAAGCGTACCTCTGACGCTCCTTGCATTCCAGGCAATTACGCACAGCACATGTGCACACCTAGGCACAAATACACACGCTAACAAACAACTAGTCAAATCCTAAATCAGAAAAAAATATTGAAAACAGAGTGTCATATCCAGAAATACATTTAGAATATTCACTACCTTAGCATCCATAATAATAGATATCAAAAAATACGGTACAAGATTCTATAATAATGAAACTGACTAAAAATATTTCTGAACATTTTTCTAATACTTACTATAATTTATATTGAAAGTTAAGTATAGTACTACAATATTTAACAAGTCAAACTATAGAGCCTATTGAATTCTAAACATCTAAATAAATTATATATTAAATATATACAAGAGTCTAAGCATTCTTGTTTCAAGTAGTTTTGTTCTAAAAAAGTGAAATTGTCTAGTAGAAAATACAAGTTATATATTTAGATCATTGCAAAACTAAGTATAATATTTCTTCTAATAAGTATGAAATTCACATACGATTTACAGTTGTGTGGTATTTATCCATTTTAGTTGAACTATTCATACTAACCAGACGCAAACATTGCCTCAGTATACCACCGCTGGACATATTTTTCTCTGCTTCTAATTCGGCGAAGTTTAAAGCACTCGCGAATATAAGAACGTCCGCCATACTGACAAGACGTTGTAGGAATGTAACGGCAACTTCTACGGGCATCCCTTGAGTAGGTTCAATCACGTCCAGTTCATTCTGCACAAATAAAATAATTATCATTTAAACAGGGAAATGGTGATTGCAATATAAGAATTTGATTTCAAAAAGCTGGGAATATGGGGGAAAATTTGGTGTAGAATCCATGAAATTCAACTAGAAAGGTGTTAGGTTAAGTAAGACATCTATGTAAGATGTTTTGTCTAAGACTATTGACATGGAAGAGTAAAATAGCTCTCTGGAAATTGATGAAAAGTGAGCTACAAGATTTGAAGACAATGCTACAGGTCAAGCTTAATAGCGTTTTAATATAAGATACATTGTGTAAAGTATGAGCACTCATTCATACTTTTTGTAGAAAATACTGGCTGTATGTTTTAATACTGGCAACTAATCTTTTGGACAGAGTTTCAAATAATTATAAACTATATTTGAAGCTCTGTAGAATTCGAGACTGAAGGGAGTCCGGCATCAGCAACGCTGGAATGATGTAAAATAGGACTCACTGAAATATATATATTAATATAAAAACCTACTCTTATCATTGAAATCGCCTTAAAACCCGTTATATGGTGGAGGCGCCGGGTAGTATATATTCGATTGATAATATTGTATTGATCGGGTATATATATTTAAAATACGGTATTTACGTGATATAAAAAATAATTTAATAATATATCATAGTATAGTGTATATTCGGGATTAGTGTAAAATCGCGAGTGTACCAAGAGAAGAAGAAGAAGGTATACCCAGATTGCAGTTTTGTGGAGACAAGAAGCTGTTACGGAGTTGTTAGAACTTGAAGTATAATTCGACAGAAAAAATAATAAGAAACAAGAGGATAATATATAAAGCTAAGTGGTTTGAAATTAATAAAATGTCCTCAACATCGAGATACGACGGAATCTCGACTTCCTTTGAAAATTTTTTGACCCAATTTTCAACACTAAGTGCCTTGAATTCATGGACTGATGAAACTAAAGCTCTCATCATTATAAACTATTTAACAGGCCCAGCTCTTAATTTTTTTTAAACTAGTTGTGATGCTTCTACGACTTATAATGAAGTTTTACAAGTATTAAGGGAAGAATTCAGCACACAGACTGATTATGCCGCTCAATTTTATACATCAAGGCAAAATCAAGATGAAAGCACTTTAGATTACATATATCGAATGACTCTATTAGCAAAGAAAGCCGAAATTACGAATGAGTCAATTATTATTAAACAAATATTATCCACATTGTCCTTTTATAATAAGCGGAAATTTGGTACGCAATTGTTTACCACCTTAAAAGATTTTAAAAATGCGGCCAAACAAGAATATGAGATTTTTAACTCTCAGTCACAACACTTATCATTGCCTTTAAAAATACAAATGGTTGGCGATAAGGACACTTGTCCACATACTTGCTCGCGGGGTGATTTCCGTGACGAGACCCAAAATGCACCAATTGTGCATTTCGAAAGTCAATTCAGTGATCGACGGGCACCAACTGATGTTTTTTCAACACCAGTTACGTCTGGACCCTCACGTAGGTTCCCACCGCCAATACGTCCTATGGAACCCATGTCTTCTGCTGGAAGAGGAAATAATTTCTCGACGCCCACTCAGAGACCGACGTTTCAAAACTCTGAGAAAAGAGACTCATCAATGGTCGCTCAGCAGCCAACGCATGGATATGCCTTGCGAAATAGACAACATCCATCTCAAGATGTAAGGCAACAGCACCCAAATGCTCGACGGCACTAGACACCGGGACTATGCTAGCCGCCGAGGAAATTGAAGATCCCTCTATTTCGTCTCTGACGCCTTTTATTGAAGTGAAGATACACGGAATTACTACGTGTGCTTTACTGGACAGCGGTGCCAGCGTCTCCGTGATCTCCGAGAAGTTGTTTTTTAAAATATTAGATAAAGTAGATATTGGTTCATGTCAATTAAATAATAATAAAGTGCCCTATGTGCGTGTCGCCAATGGCAAATTTCTTGAAACAACGTTTTCATTAATATTAAAGCTTTCTGTGTCAAATTTATTACTAGAAAATAGGTTTATTGTAGTTAAAAATATAACTTCAGATATTATTTTAGGGTATAACTTTATCAGAAGGTATGGAATAACAATGGATTTCAGAAGTAATAATGTATTATTTCCTGATTTAGGTCCTATATCTTTTATGAACAAATTACGAACAGATGAGTATGAAGAGTTACCATATTTATCTGAATCTGATAATTATGATAAATCTTTAAATTGTGCTATGCCTTTAAATAAAAATTTAAATTCTATTTCTTGTCCAGAGAATATTAATGAATCTCTAGATATTTCAAGAATTTTTTTTATAGAATGTAGCAATAATTTAATTAATGATTTGTGTGAATATAGAAATGAAGTTACTTTTGATAAACATGAGATAGAGTCCAGTGTAATTTCAGAAGTTGAAATTAACACTATGGATGCTATTCCCGTACATAAGGCTCCATATAGGTTGTCGTACGAGCAGCATCGTTTATTACGCGAACATGTAGATAAAATGTTGTTGAATAATATTATTTGTGAATCGCGAATTCCTTACTCTTCACCAGCCAAACTCGTTAAAAATTCTGATGATTCTTGTTATTTTGCTGATTTAGATGTAAATTCGGGTTATTGGCAGATTCCTTTTAAAGAAGGTATAGGATAGGTCATTCATGTGCTCGTAATTTGATTCATCATCATAAGTCGATGAAACCTTTTAAGTTACGGATTTGATGATACTAATAAAATATCATCACGTTTATTTTATTTATTTCACAGGATTTGGTCTGTCATAATATTGTTATGTCATATTTTCTGACGGTCAAATAAAATGACACATTATTTTTGAAACCTACCACAGGGGAAGGTATCAAAAGTATACATCCTCTAATATTTTTTTTATGTAGATATAATTTTTTTTTTGGTAAGTTGTCATAGTTGACAATGACAATTACTTGTGTCTTATGAATATGACATTCTTGTCTATAAATTTTTTTTCAATAAAAGTTTTGTCATTTTATTTTTTCTTACTCTATGACTTTGACGTGATTATATTCTCTTTGACTTTGATAAAGAGTAAAGTCAAGTGTCAATATTGATTGCTCTGTGATTGTCTTGTCAATGTTGATTATTTATTGAATTTATTAAATTGGAATTTTATTATAATTGTAATTTAATAGTTATAGTTTATTAACTGTTATTTATGCACAATAATTAATGGTATAAATTCTAAATTTATTTTAATTGATTTTAAGTATTAATTTTCATATACTAATAGTAGTATATAGTCATACTAATTTGTAAACAAATTACAATTTATTTGGATATATCTTAATATTGTGATGTCTTTGATAGGATAATAGCTTATTGTAGGATTTATTTGATGGGGTTTTATGATATTCTAGTAAAATTTTATGGGATAGCTTCCATATTTATTTAAAACTCCAATATGAAGATATTTCATGGAGGGAGTAATATCTTAGCTCTACTTAAACATGGTTGGCATTTTATTCCCGGGGGTGGTAAGGTAATTTTATATGATATAGAGTAGGTAAGATTATCCTAATTGTTGATATTGAGATAGGTATTGAGAGTGAACTTCTATATTGACTATTTAATAGTTTGTTTCCTTTTAAGTTATCCTTTATAAAATAGGTTACTACAACTGTTTCTTAGAAAGAATATCAGTCATATATTG
The DNA here is from genome assembly GCA_963924495.1 of Nemapogon koenigi. Lineage (NCBI taxonomy): Eukaryota > Metazoa > Arthropoda > Insecta > Lepidoptera > Tineidae > Nemapogon > Nemapogon koenigi. The sequence continues at coordinate 3,524,907 of OZ004650.1, forward strand.
ATACTTCTTATAGTCTATTTAAATATATTTGTTGGATGTGAATTAACATTAGTAATTTTCAGATTCTTTTTAAATAAAATGATGACTGATGTTCTACCATATGGTAATATACTACCATATGCTGCCTGATGCAGCATTTGCAGGTCCATGCAGCCTATACAGCCTTGGGGTTGTCAGCTGTTATACAACTAGTGCGCGTGTGTTTTTTTATTTATAGTTAGGATTTAAATTTTTTTTCAAATTTTAAAAATATTTTGTTCTTTTGGTTTAAAGTAGGTTGACCTAACAATCAGTATGATCAATATTTTTTGACTGGTTTTGATTGATTAGGATTAAAATAACTTGAACCATTTTCAATTATTTTATTTAATTGTCTTTCTTTTTATTAATTTTTCTTTAATAATAATTGGTGTAATGGTTTGTTATCTTAATCGGTTATTAGTAGTAACTTCTGATATTGGGTCATAATTAATGTAAACTGTTCCAGTCTTAGGTAGGTTAGATCTTTTTATAGTTTTTGTAAGCTTCAGTTTCGAACGAGTTCTAAACTTTTTTCGTAGAAGGGGGGATGTAAAGTATGAGCACTCATTCATACTTTTTGTAGAAAATACTGGCTGTATGTTTTAATACTGGCAACTAATCTTTTGGACAGAGTTTCAAATAATTATAAACTATATTTGAAGCTCTGTAGAATTCGAGACTGAAGGGAGTCCGGCATCAGCAACGCTGGAATGATGTAAAATAGGACTCACTGAAATATATATATTAATATAAAAACCTACTCTTATCATTGAAATCGCCTTAAAACCCGTTATACATTGCATGAAAATCCCAAACTTACGAATCATACTTACATTAGGAGAGGTGGCGGATGCCAACAAAGGTAGCAGTCCACCGCAAGCTATAATAAGATTATCGGCCAGTTGGCTGATTAAGTGGACTGTATTCACAACGAAGATAGCGTTCTCGCTGCTGTTCACAAAATCTATGACAGACTTTGTTGAATGACTGCGCCACACCTGAAAATATTTGGCAAGTCTTTAATCAGCACCCCTATACGCTATACCCTTTTGATGTACGAAATATTGTAGAAGAATTTATCTGGATCCTGAATTGCCATTACACAGGATTTCCTTTCTCATTTGTTTTTAATTCCTCATTCATTAATGGCGTGCCTATTTACATTTTATCACACCAAATTATTAGCGAGGTAGACAGAAAGTGAGGTCACACAAATTTATCGTCTGGCTCCGGTTTATTGGTGCTCTCGAATCCTTCGTTCAACTAATATTTCGAATTCAAATCATGTAAGGATATCTTGTGCAAATTCGCTGTACCTCTATTATACCTCAATTTTCGTTATTAAATATGTAAGAACTTTATTACACTTTTCATTGTCCGATTACTTAACGATCGCGTCACTAATAAGTGACAAAACTGCAGTATTAATAGACATTTCGCACCTGTATATCAGTTTCCAACGAAAACAACACATCAGATAGCAACCGCTGATGTATGTACGACCAGCGGAACTCGGGGATGCGGAACGGAGGTCGTGTGGGTCCCGGAGAGAACATCGGTCGGGAACACTTCGATGGGCGCTTCGATTCTGAAATTATTGATTAGTTTATTAAATCCTTATTTTTAATACCTACGTCTACTTCTATGATAAAATGACAGTGCAAGTTCTGCGATGTTTTGTTTTCTATTTATAATAATTATAATTCATACGAATTTTGATTTTAATTTTATGCTATTGACCATATTCATTCACCAGTGTCCAGTTGCACTAAATAAAAGTATAGAATACCTATTACTTGCACATAACTACATAGCATAAAACTGTATGTGACTGCTAGGAGCTGAGCATAGAGCGTTAACGGTATTAGTGAATGTCGGAGGAAAAGTTTGTCGCCAGCTTGAATATAATGCTGGCTTAAAACCTATAAATAAAACTCGATATACATACCGAAATGATTAGAATCCACTTGGGTACTGGTAGAGGCACTGCGAGGCCTTTTCGGTGAATTGGACGTATTGGTGCCCTGAGATGACATACCATCAGCGCGCCCCTGCATCGTATCCCCATCACCGGAGAAACTTACTCTTCTATCTCGCTCACTTGATTCTCTGCCATGATCGTTAAAATTGTCGTCTTCATGCTCGTTTTTATTTGCCAATGAAATATTTTCGCTAATCGTAATAATAGGAGGTATTTCCGCCTCCTCATCCCCGTCAGCGCCAACGTCCATTTCGTTTTCGTTTCTGATTTTCACTTCAGGAATATCATTTTTATTAGCATCTTCTTCTGAGCTCTTAGCATTTATCGCTGAATCAACAATAAATTCGCCATCTAGCGGCAAAACGTTCCCTTCATCCGCGTGATCGGTATTTATTAATCTGTCGGGACTCGGAGGAGTTGCATCGCGTTCTGCAAGTTCGTTGTCTTTTTCAACTTCATTTACGACATTCGAAAGTATATCAGTTATAATCTCATTCGCTAGTATTTCAGCTGTACTTCTGTCAGTAACAATTTCCTCGTTTTCCAGTTCTTGTTCTAAATCTTCTCTGCCATTTGGCGTATTGCCTTCGGAGTCTTGTATCCCTCCAGAAATTGCTCCGGAATCTGTGTCATCATCAGACTTAAGTCTTACAGTTTCTAAAGCAACCGTTAATACATCATTTACTATAGTAATCGCCACATCTTTTGGATCGTCGTCGTTGAGATACTCAGGAATGTTTACATCAGTCTTTTCATGCAGTTTCTTAGGGCTAGTGGCTTCACTGGGAGTTAAGTACAACTCGGACGGATCAGACAGTTCAGACTCTCGTTCTGCGGTAACATTAATCACATCCGCTATTCTCTCTGGGCTTGCAGTTTCACTAGCCGACAGACTTGAAGGTATGCCTTCACTTTTATCAATAACTTCATCTTGATTGACAACGTTGTTTCCGACGTCTCGAACAGGAATGTAATCAAGACTTCCTTGCCTCGACAATGATTTTTCATTTTTATCAAATTTCGTCTCTCCCTCTGTCCCTAAAACGGAGTCTGAACTCTCTAAGAATCTACTATCACTAATCATAGATTCAACTAACTCATTATCGGCATTGAGCAAACTTTGCCTATTTTTAGAAGTTAAAGGCGATTCACTAATGTTTTCATCTACAGCATGCTCATTACCTGCTTTGTAGACATTCATTTCAATGCCCCTAATATTATCCTTATTAGCGTATTTAATACTATCACAACCGTCGTCGACGCAGGGCACTTCATTATCAACAGATGTCTTAACAGGACTATTATGCACTTTACACACTTCGCTATACACTACGTCGTCTGTAGTCCGCGTGTCTACGTCGACACGTAGCACAGGACTGTCAGTGGATCCCACATTCATTCTTGGTTTGTTCTTGATGCAGTTGCAAGTTTCATCTTCTACATCTCGCAGAGAAAGACCTTTTCCGATCTCAGTCTGAGCGCCGTGGTTCAAAACATTTTGTCTAATGGAAATGGGAGAAGTGTCCAAACTCTCATCTGTATTCGGTAAGATGCGACTTTTCTGATGTGGGGTGTCGGTATGTCGATCCCATCCAGAGATAGTGGAGATGGGACGTTGTTGCCTCTCAGCCGGGTCTGTGATGTTATCGGCCCGTCTTTGCTCATAGTGTTCGTACATTTGAGCAAATTGTAGTTTAAACTCTTCATAAGACACCTGTAAATATTGAAGAGATTTTTAAGTATACAAATTTTAAATCAACTAACTGCAATAATAAAAATGTATCACTTTACATTTGACTATGCAGAAGGCAGATATTAATCCAGTACAAAATAAGGTTTACCTTTGAATGGACAATGGCCAAAGTATCCACCCATACTCTCCATCCACCATATTCGTGCTTGATCGCATGGTGCAAGAGCATTCTAAACAGCGAATAAACCATGTCGGAAATTTTCTGCTCTTCCGCATTCTTGGGATGAATGTAAGCCATCGCTATCAGCCACTCTTGCCAAACTGACATTTGCAGAACTGTGCGTCGATTTTCCCGATTGTTGCTACACAAGAGTGTCATGTCCGAAAGGAATAATTTCTTCACTTCTAACAGTTGTTCTGTTTGCTTGGATTGGCGGATTAACGTCGCAACCACTTTGAGGATCACTGTAAAATGACAGCAAAATATCATTAAGTGAGAATTGCAGGATATTAAATATATCTATCAGTGGGCTTGGTGCAAGTTTTGTGTGCGAAACGGCTTTAACAACCGTAATCAGTAATACTTACTAGTTTTTTCTGTAAAAAGTTTTTAAACGATGGAAACTCGCATTAGACCAAATGATGATGTTTCTATGACAGATAATGAATAAAATTATTAACATACTTGGATTCTCCAATCGGAAATGCGGCTGCGGCTCTGGATGTGACGTATAGAGTATTTGTTGTCCTACGTGTTCTGTTAGCAACTCGTACAGTGCGTTATACACCGGCAGGGTCAACCCTTCACCGGCCGCGCCCAGACGTCCCGCGAGCAGAGTGTACAGATTGTGTGGGGACATCACGTCGTATTTGCGTCTAAAATTAAGAAATGCAGGCATTAAGTAACACGCATTAAATTAATTAGCTAAATAGGTAAACGAGGTGTAACACATACTTATGCGTGCTTCTGCCCAAGAAAAATCCCAACAGTTTCAGAGCCTGCAGTCGGATGAGCTGACTTTCGGATGAAAGTAGTTTGAAAATAGTACGTACGCCTCCCTGTAAAATTAAAATATTATTTACCCTTTAAAATGCTATTTAACTTAAATTAGAATATGTTTTATCACAATATATTATATACTCCTATATATTTTCAAATACCTTAGCATCAAACGCTGGGACCATGGAGCTCGGATGTTCAGACATCAGTGAGATTAACATTTGTAAAACATCGTGAAGATTTTCATCCTAAAAAATAATAAATATACACTATCTATAGGTATATTACCTTTTATGCATATCTTTTAAATATTAATATTATGTTATTTAAAATCATAATGTCCAGATAATGGAAATATATGACTTTACCAAAAATAATTAAATTAAGTTAGAATACTCAAACTATTACTTACTTCATGCATAGTTGTCAAATAATTTAAAATCGACTGCAGTTCATCTTCTTTGACCCCATTGCCGATCATGATCAGTTGTTTCAGGAATAGTAAGACATAGGCTCTGATTGTCAAAATGTCCTTATGTATGGGCCGAGGACCCTCTGGAAATTATTATATGAATTAAGATTTTTATACTTATAAGATGTTCTCATACGAAATTGATTACGGTATAATAAATATATCTATTTATCAAATTGTAAATTATGAAATAATATGAAACGACTCATAAGAAAAATAGGGAACTCGTAAAAACAACATTAGGACAAACAAATTAGACTGAACAATTTTTGGAGACAGATAAATTAGTAATCCCTGATCCCAGTTCGGAAAAATGGTGCTTTTATAATCTCATCTGTCAAGGCCAAAAATAATATCCATATTTATTTAGTTTAAGTTCTGTTTCAGAATGTATACATAAATGGCATACAAATTGTTAAGCAACAAAAGTTTAACAATAGTATACCATTACTCACACGACTTTGAAACGAATTTATCTGAAAGTTAACTTGCAATTTATCTACAGATTATGACGCCTAAGCCTTTTCTATACTCACCAAGTCCTTTAGGAGTAATACCGCTCTTACTTCTCGGGTTGACCACCCAATAGTAATACTTAAGAGTGTGAACGGTCTGTAACACCGTGCTGACGCGTCGAACACTGCCGTAAATATGAGCATCGGCCAGAAAGTCCGTCGCCAAGTAGCAATACAGGCGAGCCTGGACTGTTGCCGGAGTGTGGATCCATAGCGCCGGGTTGAAGAGTATGTGGTCTAACAGCTGCCACGTCACGAATGAAACACAAAAAGACTGCTGTTAGCGTGGCAACAGACTGTCCGATGGTTGGTAGCGTGGTGCTCGCTTGCTTGGTGTCAATATCTGTAATGTTTTACTTTGTGGCACAATGTGATATTCTCGAGAGAGATGTCTTGAGGCACAATAGGTGTTTGCACATCTGAAGAAATACTTAGTTTCATTTAGAAAAATATGTAGTATCACATACCTGGTCATAGGGTTTTAAAATAATCTTTAATATTCAGTTTTCAGACATTACAGTGAGTCAGATATTTCCAAAGATTTCACTTGAAGATTTGTGTGTGCAGTGTTCTAAGGCAAATTTTTGTGTAGACTTAAGACATACCTATATAAAATATGTAGTGTAAACGAATTTGAATTTCTGAGCGATACAAACAAAATTTCAAGTGAAGAGGTGCATATAATCATATCGATTGTTGGTCTACACATCGATATTTATTGAGTTGTGAAAATAATGCTAGCTCATGTGCCTGTTTTTCATAAACATTTAAATCGTTTGTCTTTTATGGATAGTGGATGTCTCATGTCCCCATAAAATATATCACAAAATGACTTACTTATCTATCAACAAAATATCACAGGCCGTTGGGTTGCTAAACCTAAAAAGTATTGCAGAATAATAAAAACATATATGGTGATAGTGTATAACATTACGAGGTGAGGTACAATAAGTCTTTGGAAGCGGTGTCGTGTGTGTTCCTGTGAATATGGAATGGATGTGCAAACACCAATTTGTGTATTGGGGAAGCAAGCCGAGCATGCGCTAACAACCATCGAAGCTTAAAAACTTAATCTATGTAAAAATATCGGGAATCTTATAGCAAAAGGGGCAAGTGGGTAATGCATATCGAATGATATTTCTCATTTTTTGTTTACTGCCATCAAACAGATAAATAACAACACGACTGACACAATAAATCGCATTCACAAACGATTGGGACAATTTTATTATTACTGTGTTTTGTATTATTTTCAAATTTTTACCACGAATTGGTTTTTTCCAATAGTATTGAATAATTATTTTATTGTGAAGCTGTTTGATAATCGGCTGCGGTGAGCAATGAAACATTGAAATTGGTGCATCACGAAATATTTATAAGTTAATTATCGCATTTACATAATATTTTATTATTATTGGTCTGCAACAAAGCTGGTGACTGCTATATTGAATCTTATTATTTTCAATGTGTGGGCAATCCATTACCAAAAGTTTATTATAGTGAAAAATAAAAATAAACTGTAAATAAAGGAAGGATTTCCTTGTGTAAATATCAGTTGCCCAATCCTAATTTAAAAATCAGTACAGCCAAGGAGGTCCAGACCTTTGTATAGAAATTTGACAGCGTCATCGGTTATCATAGCAACCTCGATAACAACTGTCAGAATTCTATAGAAAACGGTTCGATATGAAGACGCCAGAAAAAAGTGCGATACCTTGTTCCATATACGAAGTTCCGTTGACACACCTCTAAAACGTAACCGCGTATGTCCAACCAACGTGAATTAACGACCATGTATTTCGGTTTCAAATTTTAATACAAAACATCATAAAATTATTTGAAAAACTATAATCTGTCGGTTTTGTTCAAAGATCAATCGAGATTCGTATATAGAAAGTGGTATACTCCCTCAGGATGCTCTTATTTCACTGAAATAAGTCTGAAAATAGGCACCTTGACAATACTTTAAACTCACCTTTCAAATACCCATAATTACCTGTTTCAGTAGTAAATCCGAGTTAGGCGCACAACAAGTGACAAGATGTTTAGTCAAATGAAGGAAAGATGCCAAAGTATCCGCAGTCAAATGGTCCCTGTTACACCTCTGCAGCATGTAGGAGATGACGAGAAAACCCCGGCATTGAAGCATGTGCTGCTGTACGGTGCTGCAAGACTCGACCAGGGAACACACGAAACCCAATAGCTTCGAGCTGAAATTAGGAAACGGATGTCCTCATTCTCTAGCTTTTCCAATAATGCGTTGATTGCCATGACATGACGAGGAATACAGCGGCGATATAAATACTATGAGTTATATATTTTTTAAATCTTATGGCTGTCATCGGTCCCAGTCCCAGCCCAAGTGAATTCCGAGGGGACCCAGCGGAAGACAAGTCTTCCACATTTAGCCGATGATATTATTAACTAGACTAATCAATCACGGGACCAGCACACATTTGAATCACAAAAAGGCCTCTTAGTAAAGTCGGATCCATGAGTGCATTAAATATATCTAATGCTAATTAATAAGAATGATATCCTGTTTTGCAAGTGACATAATTATACTCGTATGTAAATGCTTTTCGAGTTCCATCAACTTCATCCAAGTTTCAGACGCAACCTAATTGACAGTTGATCTCACGCTCGCCACATACCAAACTAAACCGCACCCTGTCAAAGTTGGACGCGCTCTCGCAAATCTGTTCATTAATATTCCGAGTGCCATCAGCGGCATTAGCCGGCTAAATGCACTTTCTGTGTCGGGACTTGGGGCACACACTGTAAACTTGGTGGCACCTAACCTAGGGTTGCCAGGACTTGAAAACCGGAAAGCCGGATTTACCAGTCAGTTTGAAACAGTTGGGTAACAAGATCATAAATAAAAAAAAGTAACTTCAATCGTATACTATATATAGTATAATTATTATTTACAAGTTATTTTCCCCAGCATCCAACGACGTTTTGACGTGAACGAAGGACAAACAAACAAACACACTTTCCCATTTGTAATATTAGTATTGATTTTGAATGTGGATGGTAGGTAGGTAGTACTAGGAATGGCACGTAGACACCGTCTTTTAGCCGGACAAGCGTTCAAAAATCCTAACCATGTCCGGATTTATCCGGTCGTATGACAACCCTAGGGGCACCTCTTGCCGCCAAGTTCGCAATAAGAGCCATAAACCAACTCCGCCGGTCGGCTAATTGCCTCGTGTCGGCTCCGTTTTGCCAACGCAATTTATTGTCGCCCCGTTCGCAAAGACAATTACCAAAGACGCAAACATGAAGTCTTGTATAATGACGTTGGTTTAACTTAGTCTCGGTTATGAATGGTAGTTGGTAAACTAGTAGGAATAACTGGCTGCAGTCAAAAATCCTGAAAAACTACTTTGGAACGTGCAACGTTTGCACTGAAAAACGACATGAAATTTTAAGAAAGTCATCATTATTGTCGGGATGGAAATAATAATACCTACTTCATTACGTAAAAAAAAATATCTCTGAAAAAATAGACAGATTGCAATGTCTAATAAAAAGATACAGTCATTAAAACATACAAATTGACTATTAATGACATTTTCTTTACGACTTCCACCCGAGAATCGTATTTCCCGCCCCAGATTACCCAGCGGAAGGCATAAGTCATCCCTATTTTGCCAACGATATTTAAATGGAAACCACCTTTTATGTTATTTTATTTTATTTGAAATCAAAAACTCAACTTTTAATTCCAAACTTAATTAGACTGCTGAACTGTAATCAACGGTATCACAACCAGTGGCGGATTTGCAGTCTTGGCCGTCCTAGGACCCAGGCCATGTAGTAAGTACCAGCCGCCCCTTTCTCAGCACCCATCATATAGACTACATAATTTAACATAATAATGAATTTACTTTATTGCCAAATTTGCCAACAATATTCTTCCTAAGTACGAAATAACTTATAATGTACATTTTATATGTACGAAATAAAAACCTTTACATTATAAACACATCAAAAAAGTCTAGGGATCAAACATATTTTTCTAACTTTATTAAAGTCGAAAGAAGATAAAAAATAATATAATAGTAATATACCTAAGAGAAATAAAAAAAAAGTGGTATTAATTGTAAAATTAAAAAAAAACAACAAACAGGCACAACAGTTTGAAAAACTAAATTATATTCAAATTAGTAGTCTGTTGGACCTCCTAAGGTATTCATTACCGCTTTACATCATCTTTCCATGCGTAATATAATTGTTAATGGTGTCATGTGGGATCATGTTCTGAATTCTAGAAATCTGTAGAAAAAGGCCTTCCTCAGTGCGCATTTCAGTAAAAGGTCTTCGTCCGAGAAGATCCCATACACACTCAATGGGATTCATGTCAGGAGACTGCGCCGGCCACGATAACAGCGACACGAGTTCGCCCGGAATACATTAATGACTAACCGTGCAGTGTGCGCGCGAGCATTGTCTTGCAAGAAAAGAAAATCTTCACAGATTTGCAGTGGGTGCGAAATCACAACAGGTCGGTCCACCTCGTCGCGGTATTTTGAAGCACTCAAATTACCACGTATCCAAATGAGGTCCGTTCTTGCACAGAGGCGGATTCCGGCCCAAATCATTTCTTGATAAGGTTGAATTTCCTGGGTATGCTGAAGTCGGCTGTTACGTCCAGGACCCCGCCAAATACGTACTCTCCTGGACATCCTGGAATCTTGATGAAACCCGAAGCGAGATTCCTCAGAAAACATGACACGGGCCTAGTAATTATTGTTCCAATGTAAATGTTCACGAGCCCATGCTAATCGTTTCCCTGGATTTCCTCGTCGTAGAGCTGGAACTCATAGAGGTCTACGAGCGTGAAGATTAACTTCATGTAGCCTGTTCCTAACAGTTTGGTCACTAAAAACCATTTGGTGTTGCAACCGTAGCCTCTCAACGAGTTAGCGAGCTGTGATATTGCTCTGCCTTCTAGCAGCGTTTTGTAAAAAACGGTCTTCTCTTTGTGTCGTTACCCTATCTATATCTTCCTCGGTGTCGTTCGGCTCTCCATTAAGTAAGACAATACCGTGTTACATTATATACACACATATCTATATTTTATACATAAAATACACGAAAGTTATTTAGGAAGATTATGAAGGTGTGCAGACTGCACCGTCCAGTGCGGCCCGCCATACGACATAATATCTTTTTTGTCGTCACGATTGGCCGCCCCTAATATCTGGCCGCCCTAGGCCCGGGCCTACTTGGCCTTAGGGCAAATCCGCCACTGATCACAACCACAGATTGATAAGGCCTCATACATATAATTTTAAATGATAAAATTTAGAAGACTATTTTCATTCCATTACTAATGTTGAATTCAACGTTAAAAAATGTTTGTCTTTACGATCGGATTTATCTCGAAAATTACTAAAGCTATTAACATCAGAACACTGTTTATAGAGAGTAACCCTGGGGCGTGATATCCCAAATGGCTATAGCTTGGCCGAGATTCCACGCCGACGAAGCTAGTTTTAAATAATTACATAAATACATATTAGAGGTATATATATATATGTGAATCAAAAATACCTACCACAACAGCGGATCCCGTTTGGGGTCAACAGTGGGCGAATCATGCGGCAGATCTAGTTGCGCGAACAGTGGAAAAAGTACTTGAACGCCACCTATGGAATTTAGCGCGCTGTGGATCGAGTGAGTCACAACTGCTTTTACTTCCTGAAAAATTGTAAATTAAATTATTATATAACATGTAAAATTTGTATGTTTAATGTATAAGATCGCCATATTCATCATACAAAGCAATATCGCTTATATTGATGATGAATTTGTAGAACACTGATAATTCAGCGAGTTGGGTATAGGGATGCAAATATAAAAAAATATCGGACTGCAAAAAATAGAAGAGTAGGTAGTAAGCACGAGAAACAGTAAACTTTACACAGATATATATAATTCTTTTTTCAGAAATTCTGAATAGGACACAGGCGTACAATTAATGTTAAATATAAATATAGATATTTTGGCATCGATATATCGTTTCAATCATACATATTTTCAGAAGTTCGGTCCTGTCGGCTTATTAATGCTTTTCTAAAAAATTGGTGCTTAGTTATTTTGACTCGAGGAGGACCTCCGTATTTGCACAATGTGAAAATATTTCTCTTATTAGTCATATAATATATCAAAACGATAGTTACCTGTAGCATGAGCGCGTGGGGTGTATGTACAAAATATGAAACGTTCCCTTTGGGCGCCGACTGTAAACACAGCTGGCCGTCAGTCGCTACTGGATTGTACATAAACACTATGGCCGATGACAATTTCCCATCATATAACACCTGTGGACATATGGGGGAAAATGTAATATTATTCCTTAATAAGACTTCTAAAACATTTTGAAATTTCCGTAGAATGAAAACATTCGATTCCATTTAAGAAATATATAAAGTAAAATATTCATTAAATTATGAAAGTTGTTATTCTACTGTGCAAATTTCTAGTAGATCACTGAATAAATATTGGGAAATCGTTATTAAAATTCATGCTAATTATAAAGCTTCAAAGATACTCAAGTAATTTGTCTTTCTTTTGCAAAAACAATGATCTACTTTTACACAAACATACCCCAATTAAATAATACATGCAAACAAACACCGATATAGGTTACACACACACAAAGCATGTTAAATCAATTTACGTTAAAACATCAATAGGTACAAATTGTAACAGATTCCGAGCAGACTTTTGTTAAATGCTTGTTAGTGGGGTTGAAGAATAAGGATGCCGAATTGAAGAATCGTGTGTTTACAAGGAACATTTACCAAATACATATTCTGCAAAAGAAACTTCACTTAATTATGTATGAAAACAAACTATATTAGATAAAAATAACTTGTTATCTCTAAAACTACGTTTCTACTAAACAGGAAAAACACTATGTATGCTACTGACATGTTTGACAGTTAGTTCGGAACATTGCAACTAACGCCGAGTAACGCCCTGTTCAAATAAATAATTGGGTGAAAATATACTAGTCCGTCATTTCATTTCTCTCACAAATCTAGAAAATCGTTGAAATACTAGCTTTTTTATAAAACATCTATTAGCAATGAATGAATGAAATAAAATGGCGGTCAGAAAGGGCCCTTTAATGTCACCGAAAAAAAACTGAGTGTCTGGTAACACTGGACGAAATCCAACCCATCAGAGCTATATGTTAAGAGTACATTCCCTTTCCAAACGGAGAATGCTTTCAGAGAGGTAGTCTGTTAACCGACAAACGATCGCGAAATTCCCGGCATTCGGTTGCTAAGTGCTAACCACCCGTGTACCTGTCTTATGTAATGTCACAGAGTATACAGAGGTTCTACGACGCCCTCTAGGTTGAGCAATCGTGCGGTAAGCGGGAGGTGCAGCGTCCTGAACTGGTCTCAGCAGAAAAGGACATGCCTTTAAGGTTTGTCGGTGTTTTTATGATGCAATATTATTTTGATTATTTTTTATTTCATAATAACACCGTAACGAGTCCGTAAACAACTTCACTGTGATTGTCAAGAAATATTAGAAGTACTAGGGTAGCATCTTCGATCAAGACGGGTAGTTTAAATTGTATATGAACTAAGACTACAAATTATGTGTTTTTATACGTTTTTTATATTTACACATCCTGTCTTCCTACTGCATTATATCTATACTGTGGCAATGTGCTTTAAATATATTTTAGTATTGTTATTTCCACCACCGTTGTGTGAATGTTTAATAGTGAGGTACTAATAGTGATTCGAGTGTCTGATATAATCTAATTATGTCGTCTCGTGTCACAAGGTGTAGAGAGTGGGTATAATTTTGTAGAAATGTTCCTACATTTCCAGGAAATTTCAATTTACAATATAACATTGTTCTATACAGTTAAACATGTTTCAGGAGAAAGAGACTAGCGAAAGACAGCAAACAATGGCGGTAGGTTTCACCACTCTTTCAGGAGATTCCTATAGTTAATAAAATGAGAAATTATATATTTAATAAGCGATTCTTAAAGTTAAACGTCTAAAAAATTTAGTGAGTTATGCGAAGTTTTTGAACGTTTTAAATGACTACATCTAAGTCAAATCGAAAATGTTGACGGGAAATCTAATTATAAAAAATCTGTTACAATTTTTATTTACATTGAGCGAATCCAGGATCAGAAGAGTTAGAGCGCAGGCAATAAATAACCCAAAACTCAAAAATATTAAATTTTTTTCAATGCTAAGAAAGAGATTTTAAATAAAAATGTATCCTAGATCATGTTACTAATATAATCACATAACAAACTAGAATATCGTATCCGATTGCTCTAAAGTTCTAAAGCGGTAGAAATAGAAAGTCATTAAACTGCATTGGCACAGACAACAAATTGCTTATCCAGTGAAATAAATAGTTTTGTGTAGGTAGACGACCGACACTGACAGACCAGACCATTAGTCTCGTATCGTTAGCAGACGCTACAACAGCTTCGACAAGTTGCAATCGCAATAAGCTTAGGAAACACATTCGCCAGGTACAAACTAAGTAAGCACTTTGGAACTTTAAGAAGAGTTTAAAAGGATTCCTGTACGTTAAGCATATCGCTTAGGTGTTATAAAGAGTGTGTGAGTTTGTTTGTTTGTAAGAAGTTAACTTCAAAAGTACTGTATTGATTTGAAAATTTATTTCACTGTTATGAAGCTATGAAGCAAAACCGGAGAAAAAATAGAAGTTGATTTCACATTCATACATAAACGAACAAAGAACACTATTAGAAAATAGATACAAGAACCAGTCACAGCTTAATGAACAATGAAAGCGACTTTGAACAACGCCTACGAAATCTCATAACTGTAATGCGAAAAGCAGCTCAAGTAACCACGTTACGTATATAGCGTTACAAGAAAAGGGTGAATTTATAAAAATATGTCATAAAAAGCATCCACACAAACCTCACAAAATCCATGAAATATTAATATGCGACAATGGTTTTATTTTAATCGCGAGAAAGCCATCGCGTCAGAGAAACATTATTTAGTCCGAGTGAAGTCTTCGGGGAAACAATGTAGAATATTTCTGCAGGAGCCGCCGCCCGTGTCAAAAGTTTCATTTTCTTAATAACTTTGATGCTGCGCTAGTAATGAAAACTGCGATGGAACTTTTAACGACTATGACTGACGTGTTCGCTATCTGGGCCGGTTTGGCTTTTAAAACTTTCCAGCAGTTTCTACTTGAGCTTTTTGAGACAAGGCGAAATATTATTTCGAATATAAGTACTTGATATTTAATATTTTGGAAGCAAATTAATTAAAAGTGTTTTACGAAAATGTCAAATCAAAACATAATTAAGGCGGCACCAATTATGTTTAATTGTACAATTAACAATTTTACTCAAAATGTATTTTGTATAATTAAGTATAGCCCCGCTTCATTAATTTGAAAGGAAAATTGTTTTTATATAAAGAAAATTTAAGTAAGTAATAAGTTTTAGTTGAACCGATAATTGTATTATTATAATATAATTGGACATAAGACTAACACCATTATTCATAAACGTTATAGCAACGTTTTTGTTAAAATGTGTTTTGTTTCTTTCTATTATTAGTAAAGACAGGTTTGTTAGAGAGTGACAAAACATACTTTAACTAAAACGCTTCTAAAATGTGTTTATGAATATGTCCAAATGTGTTTTACTCTATGCATAAGCAATGAGCTTGCCACGTTATAGCTATCATACAAACTATACTAAAGTCACAAGCTAGTTGGATGGAGTTGTATTCGTTTCAAATAACGCAAGTTTTATACTGTCACAAGGCTCGAGTGCTGCAGGGGAACTTTCCTGCAAAACTTTGTATTCAACTGACTTTTCATTGTGCAAGTAAATTGGCAAATAAAGTAGAGATTGACAGACAAAGTTATAAAATGCCGTCAAGAATGTTACCTTTACACACTTGGAAGTGAATAATTCTAAAACGTATTCTTAGACCGATCAATAAAGAGGGAATTAGGTCTACCTATGCAATAATTATTCCGTCCGTAAAAAAAATAAGTAAATTTTCTGTATTTAATATCCGCAGTCTATAACTATAATTACATACTTTATCAAAGTATTGAGGACGAGGAATTGCTGTGTTGTGTACCTATACAAAAAAAAATTTCTTCAAGGGTTGCCTTACAGCTCCCGAAATCGTGTTACGGTCCCAGGTTACCCTCGTTTAGCCGATGGTATTTGTGAGTCTATACCTAACGAGTGGGCAGTTCTGTCGAGGTATATTTTAGATGGAAATGTCCGATTGTGTACATAAGTTTTTTTAATTATAAAAAACCGTGGCCGTCTTTTAGACGTCTTAACCATTCTGCCACCGACGAACTTTATATTATTATTTATTACTACAAACATATCTTACTATTTAACTAATCGGCCGATTTGTTTGCTCATAATTTCTGGTTCACTGTCTAGAACTTCCAAAAGGAGACTAGGTAGGTATTGCCGATTTTATTATAATAGACAAACTAAAACGTTTCAAATTCAAATATTATCAGTACATAACTAGCCAATCCCTTGGGACTGCCCCCTTGAAGGCACAAAGGCGCAGAAACTCGGCCTAGAAAAGCTGTGTGTGTAGTAAGACCAAGTTAAAGTCTCTCGGGCTGTAATTACTGCCGACCAGTGGCAAAGTTGGGTGGTCATGATAAAAGTTCCTTTTTTGGGCCAAAAGGGAACTTTCGCAAACTAATCTCGCAATTTCTCACAGTTCGACGCGTATGAAAATGGCATAAAGGTTGTGATAAAATCTCAACAGAGTTCGGACCGTAAAACAGTGCGCGCCCTGCACTGTGAATTTTTTTTTTTTAACAAAGTTTAATCTCTGTAAATATTGTAAGAGCGGGCTGAATTCATATTTTGTTATATACGACATCGGATTTTGAAACCACGTGATACACAAATCTGAGTGAATTATGAATTTTAACGAGTTATTAAAAAAAAATCACGTCAGTCAGATTTATCACTTCCCGACTGTAAGAGACGACAAATTAGATCGTATTTCCAGCGAGTGTCCATTTTGAATTGGTTTATTATCATTTCAGGACTTTCAATATTTACACGCGTCACCAAACCCGTATTAATTTAAATGTTTATTTCAGACCTCCTATTAAGAGAAATAGCGCAGCCGACCCATTAATAGTATAAAAAGCTCATTTAGTTTATTAAATTTAGCTCTATTTTATCATTCGTTACCGACCACAACCAGATAGGTTAATATTTAACTGTATATTAGCATTAAACTACACTTCTACAATAATAATTATTATATTAGTATTTAATAGAACATTTCACGAACTCTTCATTACCGTATCCCTTACCCATGCAACTTATACTTGCCAGCCCGTATGCATAATTAGTTTAGTCAAATTTAAACAGGCCTGCCTTACGTCGTGTGTATTTTGGCCGGGTTCGTATATGAGGTCGCCGTAACGGTCGATGCGCAGATCCGAAGCGGGCGGTGGCGGTGAGCACTCCGTGTCGAAACGGAACTGACCCTGAAGTCAGTATAAACAATAGCGGTGGTAGGTAACACACAACATAACCCTGTGAATAACGGTAACGGGGACACAAAAAGCGACATCTACAGCCACTGCCGTTTGAAACTGTGCTAAATAGAATCAACCCAAATTACAAAATTACTTGTCTTTATTTTACTTTAAAGGTAAATTTAGTTGTTTCCATTTGCCAAATTTTCAAACGGCAGCCAACAATATACATTACTGGGCGGGCGCGTCATGCTTACACGCTTGCATGCTTCAATATCTACGAGCAGCGAAGCATGCGCAGCGGCGACTTCGCGCGCCTGGTCAGCCATCTTGCGGCCGCGCGGCGTGGCGTCCTCCAACACGACTACGGCGCATGCGTCTTCTACAGCACTGGCTGACCATTCGGAAGACTCTACGGTTTTAGCTTTATCGGGCGTTTCGTCTTCCCCGGGAAAGGTGGCGGATAAATTGGCATCAGGCAGAACCGGGAATTGGGGATCGATAATCGGCGAGAAAGGAATCGTGGGGAGTTCAGGGGTGCCAGGCGGGGAGTTGTCGGATCTTTCAAGCTGGAGCGTCGCGTCGCTCACCCTTTTGTGGTTTTCCGGTAAGCTGATGTTGCACTCGTTGTCGAAACGAAACTGACTCTGCGTATCCAAGGTTAGCGTTGAGGAAACAAAGTGTTATATTGTTAAGAAATTAATTAGGTACTAGATTAAAATATCTACTTTAACATAGGTACAGCTACAGACATATCATGAAGGTGTCCATTGCACGATATACTCGTAAAATTAATATTCACTACATTAAATACATTATTAACTTCTATATTAAATACAACTTAAGAGTCAGCAGATCCTCTTGATTAATTGGCATTTATGACAAAACCAGAAAGATAATAATGTTGTGTCTATCGGGGGAACTTTCACGCGCAATCATGCTAACATATAATCCACTTTTATAATTCGTTCCGGAGGGTAAACTGACTCAATAACATAAAATCGGCAGCAAAAACATACCTTGTATCCGGGACCCAGTCTATGCATGGCACATATCTGGTGAGTGGTGAGAGCCTCCCCGAATAAGTAAATTGCAGCCATTTGGCCACAAAACACTCGCTCTTCGTCCAGTTCCGCCGTAGCTCCGATGTAGCATTTGTCGAAAGGCTGAAAAAGAAAAAACACCATGAATATATAATAGAAATGTTTACTACAGAACCATTTTTTTATCATTTAATTTTTTCACATTTCAAAATGTTTCATGGACTAAAAGCGAAGTCATGAATAAATCAATTAGGATTTCTACAGGCACCTTTGTAGGTTACTTCTAGCGAGATTAAACACGGCTCATTCAAAATTCAGTTACACAAGTCGTAAAATGTAGCAAAGGAGAGAGTGATCAAAAGAAACGAAAAAACATTCGTTTACATTAGAATAAGAGAAATTATAAAGAGTCGTGGATAACTAGAAATAATAAGCGATTTCCGCAAAGCGAAATCCAGTACAAATCTGTAATTACGAAAATGCTCTCTCCCGGAAAAAGGTGGCGGGACTTAATATAAACATCAATCAGAACATGATTATGAGACCCGGTAAAGAGTTTTAACAAACCAGTTTTCTTTTTAAAAAAAGTCCGTACGATTTAGCTGCTATTTTCCTGAAAAATATTTAATCGAATCCCAACTTTCCGAGTGGAAAAAGAAAAAAGTTGTGTCAACGTAGAAAAATAATATTGGAGCGATCGACGAACGAATATGAAATTTGCCACCTATTTATTAAGACAACTTTCGCAATGGCAACCACCTTTCCAGCAGGCAAACGCTGAAGCTTTTCCGAAAGCACACAGCGAGCAAAATTAAATGTGCCGTATAAGAGGAGAAAGTGTGGAAAATAAGTTTGGAAAGAAGCGGGGATCCGGCGAAAATTGACGAAAATCTCTCCTTTTACTAAGTTACCGATAAACGCGTTCCGCGCCAACTTTACACTCGATTTCTGCATTAATGTAAAAAAGACCCGTGTAGCCTACGTTATGCGCAATTTGTTAGCGAGTAATGGCATGTAAATTTGGATATAGGCATGAAAATTGCTGAGTGGCGTTCTCAGCTTCAAAGATTAGGCAAGGCGTCTGGGTAAATAACTTCATTATTATATCGACTGGTATGATACTGAAAGTATACAATGTCCATAATGTGTGTCATATGAAAATTCAGATATCAGAAAAAAATAATTAAAGAAGCAGGAATTAAAATACAGATAATAGAAGTATTATTTGTTATTGGTGATCATGACAATTTCTAACACAATCCAGTTAGACATTTCCATAGCTTTTTCTACACACTTGAAGAAATTACACAATGAAGAATCAAGATAAATTACTACCAATACTGAATTACCAAATAGACTAATTAAAAAGAGTAAATATGTATCCTTCATATACAATTAAAATTCTATTCTTTAATATCAATATTAAAGCATAACATTAATATAATTGATAGAAAACGGTACTCGCAACGAAACTGAGCAACTGTAATTAAGGCTTACATTTCCAAGCCGTCGAGTAAAATTTGGACATTTAGCATAAAAAGTCTTGTAACTGAGACTCAAAAGAATTCCATTATGTTGCGTTATTTGTTTTTTTCTCTTGATTTAACAATTTGTTAAACGTCCTTTGTAGAGAGTAAGTACATTCACTTAATAAGAGCGTATAAAAGAAATCTTATTCTCTTCATTTCTCGCTACACATCATTCATAGAATTCAAAAGCTCTCTTTGCCATACGATACAGAGGAATTCGATAAAAATATGGAAATTAATAAGGGCCCGATATTTTAGACATAATAAAAGGGTGCCTTATATAGTTCGGAACAGACATCAATGAAGGAGTGAGGCAATTGCATAAAATAAAGTTATATAGTAGATTAATTATCAAAATCAATCAGAGGCAATTTCACGTGCATTAAGCCCGCTCTACACATACAGTTTTAACTGTACAGTTGAACTGCCAGTTATAACTGACATCCCTTGTGCCTACAGACGTTCAGTTTCATCATCAGTCGGCAGCAACTTTCGATCAGATTCACAAGTATTTAAAGTCGTAAAAAATAGACATGTCTTCGTCAGATGATGCCGTAGCAGTTATTGGATTACTGTGTGTGTTGCAAAACAGAAGATTAAGAAAGAAAAGATTCTGGTGTAAACGTTGGTTATTACAACGCAAACAGTATTCGCATACTAATTTGTTGAGAGAGCTCAGATTTACTCCAACTGACTATCAACATTATTTTTATTTAATCAGATTTTATTTTCCATACGCATGGCTCCGAACGATATATTTCTATGAATTCTTCTAAGAATTCACGTTGATTTGGCATTTTTACTCTCACGACGAACAACAGAGAAACTCGGCAAAAAACACGTGTTGACTCTTCAGAAGTTAGAACTGAACTGACAACTGCACAGTTTTTTGCTACAGACGTTCACTTTTAACTGCACAATCCGAACTGTACAGTTTTATCAAATGAAAATTCGATTAGATTGTCAGTTTAACTGTACAGTTGTCAGTTTTTGCTACACACGCAACGATTGAACTGCGTAGTTCAACTGTACAGTTAAAACTATCAGTTAAAACTGTACGTGTAGAGCGGGCTTTAGATATTCCAATAGCGTATTTACATTTGTTCTTTATACTCACTCTAACTAGACCTACTTGACTGTTTTCCTCATCCATACTAATAATATAAATACGAAAGTAAATCTGTCTGTCTGCTACGTTTTTACGGCTAAACCAATGATCCAATTTTGATGAAAGCTTGAACCTGGCTACTTTTTTCTTGAAATCTACCCCCAAAGGGGGGTATAATAGTGGATGAAAGTTACTATGGACGAAAAGATAGTTATACATAATTTTACAGCGATCTCGCACGAGTATTTTCCACTCCGTAACGACTACATGTATTTGCATGGGGGAGAGCGTTATGGTAAGACTTATTTCTGTATATAGACAGGGGCGAATCCATAAAAATCATACCATAAAAACGAAAGGAAGTAATACACTTTTCTGTAAATCGATTAAGTTTTTCGAGATCTAAATTTTATATAATACAAAATCGTTCAGCCCTTATGGCTACAGACCTTAAGCTTTCAAACCGGAAGTTCCCATTCCATATTTAATTTTTTTAAACACCTGCCCCGTAGCCAAGTATGTCGTGAATCCATACAAATGTCACGGCAGACACTATCGTGCATATTTCAGCATGAGCCTCGTACGTGCCGGCGGACGGACTGTGAGCGATAACTTCAAATGCTGCGCCACACCGTCTGAATATTCATTGGGTCTATCTCGTGTTGTGTTATTGGCTATTGTCTGACACGCTCAAACAAATCCAAAAAACTTTCAAGTAGTACCCTAAATAAAATCCACCCATGACCAAATCTTCCGCGAGTCTCCACATTTGCATAATATTCATCATCAATCAAAAAATAAATTTATACTAATATTATAAAGAGGTAAAGTTTATAAGTTTGGATGTAGGGGATAATCTCTGAAACTACTGATCCGATTCTGAAAATTATTTCACTAAGCTAGGAAGCTACATTATCCCTGAGTGATATAGGCTATATTTTGCTCAAAAATATCAACGGGCGAAGCAAGGGTCCGAAATAAGTTTGAATGGGACAGTTACCAACACTCTTTGCAAAGCGCCAAATATAAGCGTTCTATATTATTATTTATAGCTTACCGCCCCAGCTTCGCCTGTGGAACTCATATTAGCCTTCATCCCCGTCTTGAGTTCATATAAAAATACAACAGAAAAGCCCGAATTTTCCGGGCAACTTTTCTAATGATTCAGACTATTACGAGAACATATTTTTTTAATTCAGCCAGTTCCAGCCGTTCTCAAGTGATGCGCTTATAACCCCCGCAAATTGCTAATGCGCTTGCGGCCAGACATAATCGAGTTTGCGAATTATTGTATAGTTTGTAATTATTATTGTTAATTGGTTTGTTTATATAGGTTTTACTCATTATTACGTTTACTCATTATTACGTTTTCAATATTATGTTTTAGTTTAAATATCTTTTCTGTGTGTATTTCAGAATGAATTTGAGAAGATTCAAGCGCATTAGCAATTTGCGCGAGCTATACAAACGAACAGCATTTATTTTATATATAGATATATTTATTCTAGATATATTCATATATCATTATGAATCGAGCATTTTTCTAACGACAAAATATCGACTGTGCAATTTCAAAACCTAGCAAAGGACACGAGATAAATTTTAAAGGAGAGCAATAAAATTACCAACATTTTCAAAATCTCCAAAAAAACGCTAAATAAGTAAAATACAAATTTGATTTCACCTAGTAAGTGCACATCGATATAAAAAAATGCCAATAATACAATAGCTGTTGGAAAATATTAGCACCTAATTCTCATCCTTAAATATTCAAAATTGATGCTCCGCTTATTAATACTCTTTCATCATAAGTTAGCCTCTATCTCTATATTGTGTAAGTGCCTCTTTCACAACGTGTATCTAATTTACAGTTTAGGCTAACTACAACGAAACTGTCAAATAAACGACACAAGCTAGTTTCACAATTTATTAGGGTTATAAAATGGTATAAGGGCGGCGTGCACTATCTATTTAAATCTAGCTTTATATATAATTAAGTCTGGTTTATAGCCTGCTTGCACAGTGCAAGTTAATCCACATCGATTTAGTACTAAATCTTGATTTAATAAATGTCATATGAGTTGGGTTTAAATATGTTAATTGCACATTTTATCTACAGTTTATGAAACAGGACCTAGACTAGAATATATTTATAGAAACAAGCGTACATTGGTAGGTAGGATTAAGGTAAGTATAGACAATTCGCTAAAGAAATCGGGAGCTGAAATAGCAACATCAGGTAAAGCTGCTGAAATGCATTCCTGTTCACTCGACTCTCCTAAGAAAGCAACGTAAAAAATCCAAACGAATGTTTTATGTGATAGTCGGTTCCGGAACTTATGTCCCACTAGGAATCCGTAAATTTGAACTACCTTGTGACAGGTCACACAGGTATGGACCAATGGTATGACATGACATGTCACACTTTCTTGACCCCCTCCCTTCCCCTAAATCTGTGACGTGCTTTATAGATGGCCCCCTAAGATATTTTGCACTATACGTTTGTTTTGTATATAGCAATGTATTCATATTGAAAGTGTTATGGTGGTAACGATGTCCATATATTTAGAAAGTTGCAAGCCTATCCAAGAACGAAAACACAAATTGGTGCTTATAACGGTAGAATTCTAAAATGCTACATTTGAAGTTCCCTAAGCGATTGTTATAATAAATTTTCTTTTTATATTGTGTTTCATTACTATTTTATTCATAGTCAAAATTTTCTTTGTTTACAACTAAGGTTATTACTATAAAGTTACATTCTGTCGTCTCAACTGACAAAGGCTGCATTAGACCCAGTACTTCTTTGCTTACTTCTAAGGGTATGCATACTTGAGTTTAGCCCAGCTTCTTATTGAAAGACTTCTCCACTTAGCATAGTATATAGTCGACTTGTGAGTGAGATGCATTTCTTCGCAGCACGTTCATGTCGTTAGGAGCAATTTATTATCAGTAATGGCATGCAAATTCCGTCTCACGCACGCGGTCGTCATAACAATGGATGAGTTATGGGAAGGGACCGAGCGTCTTGTGCGATTCTAAACGTTAAACAATTTAAGAAACCCTACTAAACCCAGCTCAGACATCTTTTCGAGTGAATCTCGTATTAATATTTTTATAAAAACAGTCTGTTATTTATTTTTGGCGCAGGTACCATAGGTATTAGATACAAAGTGAGGCTACAAAAATCATGAAATTTGTGTGACGTAATTTATGGATTGCCCCTAACGCGCATTTCCTATGCAGTGAAAAAGAACATCTTGCGTCAAATAATTGAATTTGACATCAGCATAGTTTAAAAGCACCGACAGATGCGCTACCTGTTAATAAAGGTCTCACAAATACACCGAGGGCGTACACAGGATTTCGCTCACATAAGTCAGATGGGTCTCATATAAACCTAAATCAAGTGAGTAGAAGATAAGAAGTAAGATGTCGAGTACCTTGAGACCTTAAGTTACGATTGCGATTCTTGTTGCAGTAGTTAGCTTCACTCATAGTCACATGCCTATTTTATAATAAAATCCTTTAACTTACATCATTGGTGGAGACGAACCAGGCCATCTCAGTGCTGGACGCAAGTTGTCCATTCACCAAGCACTTGATCTCGCTCTTGGTCCATCGGTTGTATATGTACACTACTGCTATGGCGTACCATCTGTATACAATAAAATATATATTACTGCAAAATGTGTAAGGTTGTGTAAGGCTGGCTTTCCACCAGAGTGGTGCGAAGAAGATGGACAGTGAGCAGAGAAAACTCTACCAATAGTAGTATAGAGTAAGATAATAGGTACGTAATACGAAATCGTAATTTACTCGGATTTATTTCAGCACGTGATGTGCAAAATCAGATATGTAAAGTTGTGATAATAAAGAAATATTTTTAAGACGTGTCGCGTGCATTTTGCCTAGATTTTTTTAACGATAAAGTACCTACGGGATAGGCATTTCATGTCATGCTGGCGAACGATAATGGTCCAATTACGAAGTAGTCGCTACGAAAAACAGAAGACATCAAAGAACTTACCTCCTAGGTTGAAATTCGTATTTGACGCAGTGCTGGAACCCCTTCCCGCGCACCTTCATCGACGTGAGAACCAAACAGTTGCCGACAAAGTGTGCCGTGTAACCCACACCCTTGCTCGTCTTGAAACTGTTGACAAAAAACAAAACTTCAAACTAGAGTTTAATCAGAATAAATTAATATATATGCAGACTCAACTTAGACAGATGATGCCCTTGATAATGTCTAATCTAGGACATCCTATTCACTCTCAAAACATCATTGTACCAAATGGACAATGTTAATTTATAAGAAATAATATTTTTAAAATACGAAAGTTTGCGTGTTTGCTACTCAATCACAACGAAAAAGTTGAACGGATATAATTAATGTAACGGATAAGGTAAGGTCTGTTTTTCTGGACTTGTCTTATTTAGTAAACAATCTTTGCATGTCTTTTTTAATTAATTGGTTATTTAAAATACTTAAAAGACGTTATATTAACAATATCAGATATTAACTAATATTTTAAAACTATTTGACATTTGCAGAACTATTAATCATATTTTTTAAACAGTTACTTAAATATTTAACAATAAAATGCAAATATTGTTTATCAAATAAGACAAGTACAGAAAACGGACTCAATATAGATAGATAGATTAACTAACTGACTGACAGACAACGCACAGCCTAAACCACTGAAGATATAAATATGAAAATTGAAAGGTATGTTCCTTAGGGGGTGTAGAGTGTGAAATTGGGTGTAAACGTTTGTATGGAAAAAATAATTCCCTGTGTGTCGTCTAATGGAGGGGTGCAACGGGATGTTGAATTTTATATGGGGGAAAGTATTGTTTTGGTCGAATCCACTTGAAACTTAGCAAGTGGACATAAGAGGTTAAATTGAGTGAGGAAAAATTGTTTCGCATTTCAAAAATTTTTACGAGGGACGGAAACTACAGGGAAAACTGTTTGCGTATTTGCATAAATTATGTCACCATTACTAATCAACGAGTACGAAGTTGCGGGCAACTGCTAGTCCTACATAATATTGCAGCCACGAGAAGGCTTATAATTTCTTTATTCCATTTCGATGCGGGTGAAACCGCGGGTAAAAGCTACTAAAATATATTTTCGCACGGAAACCACAAAGCTTTTAGAAACACAAAATAGCTTTTAAGGTAATTGTAGGCCAACGGAAAAACAGGTTGTTAATTTAAATTGTAGTAATATGAAGAGTAATTAAAAATAATTATAATTTAGAACAATGTTTAAAACGAATTAAATCCTCTTTACGTGACAGAAAGTCTCATCTATGAATATTGTAGGATCTGGATATCTCTATCTATAGTAACTATGTATATTTTTTTTTTCTCTTCACAGGTAGCCTTGCAGTTCCTGAACCGTGTTATCGGTCCCAGGGTACCCAGCCAAAAAGTCGTCCTCTTTTAGTATTATTACATGGTATTTGTGAGGCTATACCTAACGAGTGGCCAGTTCTGTTGATGAAATAGTCTCTAAGTGTGGTTTGTCGGATTATGTACAAGTTTTTAATAATAAAAAACCAAATCTATGTATGTATCAGCACTAATCAAGTATAATAAATATTACTGCAAGTTGTTTGATAATTATAGATAGTCATTTGGCAAATTGAAGTAATTTTGTGGTCATTGTAAATTAATTGTTATTTTCAACGGGACTGGCATGGCCTTTAAAGTGCCAAAGACCAAATAAAATGTAGAAACAAAAAAAGAGTGCATTGTTGTTCTTTCTTAAAATTTTTAGATATAATATGATGATCTTGATTTAAGGATCTGCCGTAGTAACTTAACTAAGTAATCTGTGATGATCTACATAATATCCGACTTATGATACACAACATTGCGCTAAGTAGGTAGAAAAGAGAGTGTGCAACGAAGAAACTGTCGTGTTGTATAATAATCTGGCGGATATTCTACATTTTACATATTACATAAATAACATCATTCTACATAATAATATCGTTGTAAACGTGACTGCTGGCCGACGAACGGAGGGAATTCAATATTTGTATCTAACGTACAATATTCGGGTCGGTGGAGGAGGTATCGTCCATTTTTAACGTAGCCAATAATATTTTATTGTATGGTGTAGTAATATCTCGACGAACCTACATGCATAGGTTTATATTCAAGGAAAAACGGTCCCTTATCACTCGCATGTCTGTACGCCTGTCAGAGCCGATTTTCTCAGAAAAATAAGTAGGCAACTAATTGAAATAAATTAATTTAAGATATTGAATAGAGCCAAGACCTTAAGAGATGGCACCGCCCCTATCATGCGCGCTTACCAACAGCATTTCATTTTTATTTTATAGATTAATTTAGGGTAGAGTAAACATTGTAACATATTTTTGTAGATTTTATTGTGGTCGGTACGGCATCGACCCTTATAATAACAGATAATGCATTTGGATGTTACCCAACCCGAAAATGAAAGGTAAAACACAGCCACTTCGATTACTTGGCGCGGGATAACACAGGATTTACTTTACATATAAAGCCGGTATAAAGGGATCAAAAGAGACTGAGCTCTCAATACGATGGAGTGGAGTATACTGGATAGGTACTATATTTATGTTAGAAATCTCGATTTGGGAATTGGCAATTTTATGAGAAAAAAAGCGAAAGTAGCTGCAGAATATTAGCTGAAGAATATTAGCATTTGCAATACATATATATTTATGTCAAATATCGTCATGTCCGTATCCGTCCGGTTGCCACAAATTTTTACCCTTCAATATTTTCATTTGCACACGTAACCCTAGGTGCGTCTTATTCTCACTTAATAACCAGTTGTTTTATAAATTGAATCAAATAAGCGAAATGTCTCCGTTCATGCAATCACCACATCACACGGTGGTAGAGACGTTTATGTTTATATTTCAAGAAATAACAGACATTGGTGTGTCACTTCTTTAACAGACGTAGTTATGTGTTATTTTTAGAAGAAAAGCTGACTTTACGTTCTCCACGAAGCACGAGAAGTCGAATAAGGAACATATTCTTAAATAAAATTGGTGCTTAGAATTTTTATCACGTACTACCAATTACGCCATCGACTCCTTTCAAGAAATAATAAGCAGATTATTTTACTTACCAATACAGGTAGGGTTTCTCCCGCTCGATGTTGACAGAGTTGATGGGGTCCAATCTAAACCAGGTGGTGAACGTGAAGCCGTTCTCGTATGGCCATCGGGCTAATGGCGGCAGCACGACCGCCTGTTGCAAACAAATTAAACATACTTAATACAAGTTCTAGAAATTAATTTAAACATAGATCAATGAATTTAAAGGGACCTAACTCTCTAGATGGTGCCGTAACTAATTTACAAATAAAACAAAATTATATATTACATTATATTAATGCGCTTGCTAATATTTGGTTTGATTTAATTAATTAAATATCGCATACTATAAAAAACTATAAATATGACACTATAGCGCCATTTATTCGAAGCTAACGAAATAAACAAAAACGTAGTAGCGACGTAGTTTGAGACATTTATCCAGTTGCTTATATTAAACAGAACGGGTGGCAAGCCTATCGCTGCACTAATTGATCCAGGTCCTTTATTTATTTTTCAAACATAAAATCAGACGCTTCCAATTTAAAATTTATTAGAAGATTAAGATTAAAATTTATGTTATATTAATAAACAATTTTGTATGGCCTCCATTTGGGGAACAATAGCAATATCATGTGTCCATGTTTGTTAGTTTGGACGCCATAGTATAAAAAACTTTTAGAATCTTCCTCACGGGGATTTAGAAAAAAATAACACTGGCGCACAAACACGTTTGTATTTTATCGGTCGGTCAAATCGGTAGGCATTTTACTGAAGCAGTCTCTTCAGGAGAAAGTTTTCCCTTGCGACTTCCCGAAACGAACAAAAGTACCGTTTAAGAATTTCACAGAACAAACTTTTGCAGAGAACATTTTCAATAGAAAAAATATCACGGAAAAGAGATTTGTGATACACAATAACAAAGCAAAAAAATAGTAGAGATTAAAATCATCCCACACGCAGGCTGGTAAAGAAAATGAAACAAAAGTAGACTAGCTAATACGCTAGATATAAGATAAATATACTTCACGGTAAAATAACAACAAATTGTAAAGCCACATCTATACAAATTTTGTTTGTTTGTTTGTATGTAGGAGGTACTCTCTGGAACTACTGAACCGATTCTAAAGATTTTAGCACTAATAGAACGCGCACGAAGGGTTCCGTCTATAAAAACGGCAAAAAAACGTTTTTTTTTGCCCCCCTTAAATATTAATTTTATTTTAATTTCATTATTTATTTTTAAAGTGAATAATATAACTCAATATTCTGTGAATATTTCAAGCGTCTACCTGTTGCCGTTATCAATATCTAGCAAAAACGAGCAAAAAAAATCACGTTTGTTGTATGGGAGCCCCCTTAAATATTTATTTTATTCTGTTATTAACCGAACTTCAAAACAGAAGGAGAAGGTTCTCAATTCGTTGGAATCTTTATTTTTTTTTAGTATTTGTTGTTATATTATAGCGGCAACAGAAATACATCATCTGTGAAAATTTCAACTGTCTAACTATGAGATACAGGCTGGTGACAGACGAATGGACAGCGGAGCCTTAGTAATAGGTTTTCCGTTTTTATCCTTTGGGTATGGAACCCTAAAAAACGACCAATTGGGCTACAAAAGAGGTTTTCACATACCCAATATTTCCACAGGCTAAGACGAGGCGGAAAGTTATATCAATAATAACAAGAGTCCAACAGACTTCCAAATCCACAAAAATCTTAAACAGTGATTGTCAATGATATAACGCGAGTCAGAGATTATTTACTCTTCAATCGAGTTACGCAAGCAAACATGAGAGTAAAATAAATCGCCAGGACGTCATTGCATCATTTATAATATCTACCTCATCCCGTCGCGCCACATTCACGAGTCTAAATTATGCCTTTTATGAATAATAGTCTGGCAACGACATATTTCACAATGCCGACTCTACTATGTAGACGAAAATTTATGTAAAAACTGGCCAATAGCGTGTCGGACCACTCATAAATATATAAGTATACAAAATTGTGTAACATGTAACCATGTCCCTCTATCGGGCCCTCCAAATACCTCTGTGCAAAAAATCTCTGTGAAAGATCATTGTAAGATCAAAGGGCATTTTCAGTGTGTCTTTCTATATTTTACGGAACTTGATCGACGGTAGCTCCGAAAATTTTACCTAAAATAGAGCGAATATTCGGGTGCTACAGTCGATCTAGTAGATGTATAAGGCTGTCAAGATAATATCCAACTAGCTAGGATATATGTAGTAGCGTAACGCTACAGAAGACTATTGGACATTATATAGCAGTCATACATGACAAAGACTATGGAACCTTAAAAGTAGATACTGATAAAATCAAAACATTTCAAACATCATAAAACCCATACACTTTAAGATAATCTCAACCCAACACAGTCTTAAACTAAACGAATCGCATTTGTATGTAATAGTTTTTCCTTATAGTGTACTTTTTCTTTCGAAGCGGGTATCCAAACGTCAACCCGCCGTCAGATCAGCGGATAAGCGCGCGGGGAGAGAAATGGACGCGCGCACGGCCGGACCTAGGGCTGTCAAGGCTAAAAATCAGAAAGCCGGATTTACTATCAGCTTGGCCAGACATTCGGCCACACCGCAAGATATTAAGGCCGTGAAGATGTTTCGTCACAGGTTGCCTTACAGATCTAGCCCCGCGAGCACGACCAAGAAGAATGAATCTCACTGCGAAGATAAAATCTCATTCTTTTTGGTCATGCTCGCGGGGCAGCAACCCTATTATCGGTCTCTGGCTACCCAGCTGAAGATGAAGTCTTCCTCTTTTAGCCGATAGTATCTGGTACATGGCCGGGATCTAACCGTGGTTTGCGTAGGTATATACCAGACGCCATAACCACAAGACCACCGACACACCTTTTTAAATCTTATCTATAAATGTATTGAACAATAATATACAGAAAATATCTAATAGGAGGTGGTACGTCAAAGGAAACGGTCCTACCAAAAACCGGAAAGGCCAAACACTTGTCTACTTTGGCCAGACGAGCGATCAAAAAGCCTAACCAATGCCCGGCTAGAACGCCTGGCAACCCTAGTCGGGACGTAACCGACACACAGCGATAAATAACGAAAAAACGGACAGAAGATAGCCCAGTATGTCACTGGGATTACTCGGTCGCCCCACATTTGAATAAGAATTGCCAATAACGAGGGTCCGGGCGGGTGGGAAGGGGGAGAATATAGCTAAATGTACAGCGATACTTTACTCGAAGTGGGCAAATTAAATATTATATGAAACTTTCAAAATAGGCCTAAATTAGAGCTAACTTGATTATTACATAATCGTTTGATGTAGGTACGACCAGGGGCCTGCCTGAAATATTGATAAATTTCATATGTGTGAATAAGATAGGGCTGAATCAAAAGTGGTATTACTCAAGACGCTAAGTCTGACAATTTGGAAAGTAATTCCCTGAAAAATTCCACTCGAGGTTATGTGAAAGAATAATGGTTTTCATCGAAACTACTCATTTTACGAGCTATGACAAAATTCTTAAAATTTAACTTAAATTGAAGTAAAATATAAAACTTTAAAATTGTATTTTTAGAAATCAGTTGACACGACGGTGGTAGCATTTTTAGTTTTGGCATGTCAATTTGTCTGTAAACCGATTAGCCACCGAGATATTTCCACAAATACCTAAAATAATGGACATAATTATTTCTTGGGAAAAATATTTCACTGCTATAAAAAGGTAGATTATTCCAAATGCACATGAGCTATGTTTTAATAAAATAAAGTTAGGGTTCCGTAAGATATACCAAATGTAAGTAACCGTCCAAAAACTAGTTAGAATATAAAATTGTAAAATGCAAAAAATAGTATTGGAGGCGCCGGGTATCGATCCCGGTACCTCTCGCATGCTAAGCGAGCGCTCTACCATCTGAGCTACGCCCCCGATGACAATAAATGCAGAAATGAACGTTTACTGAGTCGGTACGTGAACTACGTGATCTACTTTGCCGACCGGTTTACGGGGCGAGCAGCGCAACCGGCATTTTGATTACCAAATCAGTAATTGCTACCATTCATATATATTGTAACAATTGATCGTAATTAATGTAACAAACGTGTCGTATCTTGTTATAGGCTGTACAAATATATCTATTTTGTGGTTTATATATCTCTAAATTGAACCTCAACCATAATTTTCATGTATACCTAATAACAATATTAGGAGAATAAACATATACTAATAATAGCTTTCCGCCCCCGGCTTCGTCCGTGGATATTTTCGAATAAAATAAAATGAAGAAAAAAATCCTAAAACCTGATTGCAGCGCCACCTATCGGGTCCAATTGTGAATATAAACCGTCCCACCTATACACAAAAATATCATCAAAAGCGGTCCAGCCGTCAATCTTTTTTTCAAAAGATAGAGCAACGAATCGTAGTGATTTGCATTGGAGGGCCGGAAAATATCTCATTCCCCCGAGAAAATTATTTTTTTCATAAAGTACTTTTCTACACGTACGAAGCCGGTGCGGGTCGCTAATACTAAGAGAAACATGTATAGTTTCAAACGTTTCATTTAGGTTTTTCTTCTAAACTCAATTATTTGAGAAGTCGCCACTACAAGACTTTGCAAGGAAAAAATTACATTATTCTTCTAAAAACTCTTTGATTTCATAAGTTATAGTCTTGTAAAATGTTTCAAACAGAACAAGTATGTTTTACAATACAAACCCATATTTTTATAGAATTTCCAGCTGACAAGGGTGTGGAGTGTAACTTAATTATTTGGCTATTTTACATCGGGGGGCGTAGCTCAGATGGTAGAGCGCTCGCTTAGCATGCGAGAGGTACCGGGATCGATACCCGGCGCCTCCAAGACTTTTTTGTAATATTTTATTAACGTCCTCTTCGCCCGTGGAAATTTTAGAATTGCGAAAACAACTTCTATTTTAGACCGTGCTGAATTTTTCTACGGTTTTTGTTGCAGATACTGCCATATCTTTCCGAATCCTAATATAGCGTGTGTATATTGTAGCTTTACAATGGCGAAATCACAGAGCGAAATATTTTTTCAAATCGGTTCAGTAAATTTTGAGTCGAGTTTTTTGAAAAACAAAGAAAGTTTTGATAAACCATACAAGATATTATGATAAATATAATTAAACACACGTTTGCAAATGGCATGATTTTGAATTCATACAATTTTATATTAACTAGCTTTCCGCCCCGATTGCGCTCGTTGAAATTTTCCCTAAGGATTTCCGGAATAAAAAGTCTCCGACTCTCCAACTATTTCTGTGCAAAAAAATCATGTCGATCTGTTGCTCTGATTTGACGTGAAAGAAGGACAAACAAACAAAAACAAACAAAAACAAACTCATGCATTTATAATATAGTTACGTTGCGGAACCTGTAACTCAATGTTAATTATTTTAACATTCGGAAATAGCATTTTAATATCACAGAAAAACAGGGCGAGATAACAAACATGTGAAACTTTTTTCTCCATACAATTTCAAATGTCTGATGTGGTCAAAGTTAATAATAGAAATAGACTTGAGTAGTGGTATCTAATATCTACATAATATAATATTACATCTGAAAATGTACGTGACTTGAGCAATTATTGTTCTAGAGATAACACAGAGATAATTATCTTTATGACCGGCTGATTAATATTTGATTCAATGTACTGAGCAATTCTAAATGTTGTTGTCATCGGGGGCGTAGCTCAGATGGTAGAGCGCTCGCTTAGCATGCGAGAGGTACCGGGATCGATACCCGGCGCCTCCAATACTACTTTTTGTTTTTTCTATATCTATTCATATAAAGTAAAATGTACTGACTGACTGCTTCGTCATAACCGAGTTGAAACCCTGTTGAAACTGTCCTATACAGTAGAAGCGTCTTTTTCTTCGATCAACCCCTAAAGAAAGAAAAGGGTTTGTATGGGAAAAATATTGTTTCGGTCTAATTTACTTGAACTCTACAGGTAGTATCCGGGGTTGAAATCTAGTTTAATATGAATTCAGCTACGAAGAAAATTTATCACGCTTCGCCTGAACGACCGACCCTATGCTAAATTTTACACCAAAATCATACATATTTTATAGCACGTAAGAAGAACAGCCGTGCAAATACAACAACGAAAGTCAGTCGTGTCTCAGGTGAAATGTGACGTTAAGTGTCATTCAAAGAACTCAAACTTGGGCCAACTTGGAAACAAGTTCGCGAGGTATATACAAATACATTGG
The DNA here is from genome assembly GCA_963924495.1 of Nemapogon koenigi. Taxonomy (NCBI): domain Eukaryota; kingdom Metazoa; phylum Arthropoda; class Insecta; order Lepidoptera; family Tineidae; genus Nemapogon; species Nemapogon koenigi. Next base: position 3,559,171 of record OZ004650.1, read on the forward strand.
AAGTTTAAACGCGTACATACGGTTCTCCGGGAACGACAACCGTCGTAGAGGTTCGGTGTTTAAAAAAGGGGCAATTTAAGATATTAAACGTAAATGTAATATCATAAAAGGGCTAACAAATTCCTGAGGCCAGTTCGAATATATTGCGGCAGCATTACACACTGAATCTATACAAAATTTAAGTGTGGAATGAAAAGAATGAAGGATGAAAGATTGACTAAAAAGATTTATATGGCTGAAGTGAAAGGAAATGCTGGCAGAGGACGACCTAGATGTACTTTTATGGAACATATAAAAAATATGTTGATCGATGGAAATATTAAAAGTACATACAATCGCCGAGCACGTATGAAAAGGTATGATGAATATAAAAGAAGCAAAAGAGATATGTCAGGATCGTAACAAATGACATTCGATTGTCTCTGCCTACCCCTCTTGGGATGAAAGGCGTGATGATAGATAGATAGGAATGTTATATCTACACAGTAAATTAAGCATAAATAACTGTTTATAGAATGTTTGCTTGTCTGTCTGTCATAATGTTTGGTCTGAAGGCCTCGAAACAGCTGAATAAAATAAGCTCTTTATTTCAAGGGATTCGAACGAATTCATATTTCCTACATATAAATTATATAATTACCATTTTTCTTCAGTATGAAAATTAATAAATATGTGCACTTAATATACGTAATACACCTATATCAATCATCAATAATGATTTATTATGTCCTACTATAGAAATTAACATAATAACTAAACAGATTGTATGGCAATGCAAAATGGCGAAACGTCACTTCCAACTACTCGGCGAATATTTCACAGCAAAATTAAGAGAAACGACAAGCCATTAGACACCGCTTTATTTATAAGCAGTATCCATATTTCAAAGTGGTCGCCGCAGCTGTGATTATTGTAAACTGTGTGGCTGATTTGTTGACGGTACTTTTGGTTGAAAGGGGGCACAATCGCGAAGCTCATTTTCACCAAATCCAAGACACAAGAATGTCCAAAATATTCGAAATATTTAACGAAGCGAACGAAATTTAATACACCCCCACAATTTAGGGAATAATTATTAAACAGTCGGTTAAGTCGAGTCCCTAGTGATCGTAATTAGCAATTATAATTAAAATTAGGTAAAATCTTTCAGATACTTTGGCGTTAAAATGAAAAACAAAGTTTGAAATTAATCGTGCGATATTTCCAAAATCTCTACCAAAGGCGAAGGTAACCTTTAAATGCCTTAGAAAATTCCACATATTTAAATGTTAAACGATCTTTTGTTGGAATAATTTTAACAACAATTAAGAACGCACAATAGCCAGACTTTAGTCTCAAAAAGTAGGCACTTTATTACAATTAGTAAACTTAGACAGCTCTATATAATTTTTTTTAAATGATTTCTATAAAATGGAACTTGAAACTCAGAGGTCCCAAGTTAATTCCTCAGTAGAGGTAAACAAAAAAGTAAGCACCAATTTTCTTTAGAACTAAACGTGTATTAATCGACTGTTCGTGCTTCGGAGGCATGTTAAGCCATCGTTCACGATAGACTAGCCACATGTCCTGTTTAATATTAGTTACAGACATTGTTACCAGTGCAAGGTATGGACTCCGTGACGGTGCGTTTTATTGTTAAAATATGTGTGATTAATTATGATGGATATATTTTTAACTACCTAGCAGAGTTTTAAATGTGTAGATTTGGAAATTCCAGCTAGGTTCTCCTGAATTATTAGTTTAGTTCCTTCTATCGAACGGAAACGAAAATATGATGTTGTTACAAAGGAGTCAGATATCAAATTCTTGTCACGCTCAGGCTCACCAATCTAGAGCGACATTGTCAAGTGAAAGGCACAATCGCTTATCACATGCCCGCGTTTTATAGTCCTTGCCCGGGGCTATACTACCTCACTGCGCTACGTAACTATCCAAATAAATATCGTGTATTCTTTACTCGATATCAGGGGGGCGTAGCTCAGATGGTAGAGCGCTCGCTTAGCATGCGAGAAGTACCGGGATCGATACCCGGCGCCTCCAATACTATTTTTTTTGCAAAAGTTTAGATTTTATCTTCATAGTTAAGTTAGGGGAATCGTAATAGAAATTGGGAAAACCATACTAAATGATTAGTGTAAATATTTTTCAGTATTTTCTCTCGAAATTGAAGAAGGTAGTTTAGACAGCAAGTTTACAATAATTTAATGCAACTTTTAGTACTGTTTAGACATCAAAATGGTCATCTATTGATAACTACATTTAATTGTATTATTTTTATAAGATTATTTAATGTATTAATTCAAGTCTCGTGCATCTTTATGGGTAAATAGAAGTTGTGGCATATATTTTATATTTATGTAATATGTATATCAGTAACTAATCGCACCTACAAAACTTAAATAAAAACCAGTTAACTGTATAACACATAAGATATGCATTGGATATAATTTAAAAGCTTTTACATCGGGGGCGTAACTCAGATGGTAGAGCGCTCGCTTAGCATGCGAGAGGTACCGGGATCGATACCCGGCGCCTCCAGATTTTTTAGAGAAAACATTCCTATACTATTTTATTTTTTTATATCTTTAACAATATATAACTAACCAAACGTACTTTTATTATGGCCTCAATTTTCGCTACTTCCCAAATGTACAATTATACACTAAATTAAATATCACACTCACCGATCCCTTTCTGCCCGGAAAGCTGAAAAAGACGTCTGGCCCGTTGCGGTGTGGCATCTGCCGGAGCACGTTTAGCAACTTGGCAGAATGGCGAGGCTGCAAAATAACATATACTATTTAATAATGCAACTACGTCAAATTTCAGCGTTTTCCTCGTGGCGTTTTCATGCTTTTCCTAAACAGTGATAATAATATCTCCATCTCGATTTTAAGTTTAGGGAAAATACTTTCAATCCCAAATTGTTTCAGGAATGACAGAAAAAGTAGTATGCGAGATACGGTCATTTCTGAGATAGGTCAGAAATTGTCAACCTTTTTTAATTACTAATGAAATCCATATTTTTTTATATAAAATACTTCTCCATTGCGACCACGAAACGTTGCTAATTACAAATGTAACCCCCCCCCCCTCACCCTAACGCGCGAATGCAAATTTGAAACTCTCTTGCAAAACGCGAGCCGGGCTTAATTGAACGTTTAGGACCGCCAACCACTCCGGTAAACAGAAGATAAAAACTTTAAATGAATCTTTCTGTTTTATTCCCGTCTAAATTAAATAATCCCTCATTCTGAAAGAATAATATATATATATATAAAGGAAAGGCATATATATTTTTCCCGAATGCAATAAACTGTATTGAAAAATTGTTGAAAAGAAAATGTGAAATAAATAATTTCTTACCCATTTTCCATTAATAGATTTCATTGCACTGAACAGTTGTTTCAACTCCTTGACTGTGACACTGTAGCTGGCCAACACCCCCAACATCTCTATCAGCAAATCTGTAAACAAAACATAAAGTGAAGACGATACTTAATACAAGCTTTTGAATAAAAAAAACCGCATTAAAATTGGTTTATACTTAAACCCACACAGAACTGACTAAGAAGTAGCTGAACTAGAGCCAATATAATATAGAATATAATATAGCAAACGGAGCACTTATGGAATAATCTCTGGTATGTATGTTTGTCAATAGATTTTTTCTCAAAAACTGTACGACCTAGAAAATTAACATTTGGCATAATGGACAACATTTCATTTTTTTAATCACCCATTTTTATTACTTTAATTAAAAATATATTAAAAAATAAGTTACACGTATTTTTATATTTTATTTTTGGTTGAGTTTTTATATTTTTAATTTAATTATGAATTTTTATAAATTCTGAGGACTTATAAACTAAAAACCTTAGCTAGGACTAAAATTAAGAAATATAAACTGTCACCCAAAGAAAGTGACAGATAGTGTCAGTCAAGCCACAGAGTATACGTTATAGAAATGCAAAGAGTATAATATACCGTGTTCCAAATAGGTGTTGCCGTAGCAGGAACTCAAATCGCCTACAACATTATTCATAATGTATATAATAATACTAGCTTTTGTCCGCGGTTTCACTCGTAAATATATTTCCTGTGATAGCCCATTAGAAACTAGCAAAACTTCCAAAAAAATATTATATAAAAGAAGTATTTTTATAATTATATTTAAAGAATAATTATTAATTTCGCTTCAAATGGAATAAAAATGGGTAAAATTAATAGAAGGCAACACCTGAGTTCAATAACTAACAACTCAGCCAACAGACATTAGTATTTTTAAATTAGAGGGTTAGCACAGATTAGGGCACCTATTAATCCTTATGTTTCAATATTTCAGTATTTTTAAAATAACTCGAAAATTAAAGGATATAAAAAATAAAAAAAATGAAAAATCAGCTTTCTAGCATGTAATCTCCAAACGGTTTTCGAATTTTGGTACCTTACGAAAAATGAAATGTTGTCCATTGCAGGAAGTGGAGGCTGAGCTACACACATATCTATTATGAGTTTTTAATAGTGCAAGAATAACTTAGAAAAATATAATAAAAAAGAACAAACATATTGCACAAAGTTCATCAGAGCGCAAATACCAAAATTGGAATAATGCATTCGTAAGATTAATGCGGTATTGCATACGAAAGTCTTTTTGTCAATTTACTACAGTAATCTTGTTAGATTCCATTACGTCCAACATTTTAATGTACGGATTAAAACACGTTAGACCAAAATAAACCTGGATCCCGACAACATTCCGTCGACATTGTCAACATGTCACTGTCAAGTGTTTCTCATTGGGCCTTTTTCTGAGGAGCTATTCAACTTGTTCATCAAACACTCACGAGACCACAGAGCATTCTACACTGATATCAGTTTGCTTAGGCTTATCCTAACGGCTTTAAGGCCCTAATTTAAAGAATTCTACTGGGAAACCTATCATTAATTCTGTGCTAATCCAAATCAGATAAAGGTATAATAAAGGCAATATATGATTAAAAAAGAGCCATTGATCAAAATAAAATAAATGTTACACCGAGTGCTGGTAAGAGAGGCAAACATGTATCAAAACGTAAACAGGTAGAGAAACCATAACATAATTCTAATTCCCACAAAGTAAACCTGATGGTAGACAAAGCATTCATTCTAGTAAAATTTAGGAGGTAAAATTGAATCTTTATAAAAATATTAGATGATCAATGTTAATGTTGTCTTTGAATTGAGAGGGAAATCTGGAGATGTGTGATGAAAGGTTGACTAAACAAATACCTACATAAAGCTGGTGGTATTTAAAAAGCGGAAAATGAGGACGACCTCATTTGAGACGCATATTTAAAACATTGGGACATTGGACGAATCCATTTTACTTAGTCGTATGCTAGATATTTCTTGCCACAACATCGGGCAGTAATTTACGCTGCGGCCTCTCTGTTTAAATTGTTCACCCTGCCCATCTATTTCACACATTAAATATTAATTTACTCAGCGAGTTTCGAATAGGAAGTCACATTGTCCCAAGGGGGCGCTACGGAGCTTCCAACCCGGCTATTAATAGACGCGCAAATTGAGAATTGATCATTTACTTAGCCTATAAATTGACATTAATATTTAAAACCGGTTAGATTAATGAAAAATGTATATAACATTTAAGACATTGTCCAGAGTTCCAATGATATCAATTCACAATACGATTCTAGAACACCTCTTTCTCCTGGATTCACATTTCACATTATTTCGGGTACTTCTGTCACTTCTGAGTCACCCTCGACCTCTGTCTGACTGTCTGTCTGTTACGCTTTCACGGCTAAACCAATGAACCCATTTTGCTTGAACTAGGAAAGGGGACATTTTTAATCCATCCCCAGTCCCCTAAGGGGGTATAATAGGGGATGAAAGTTAGTAAGGGTCCCACGGGCGAAGCCGGGACGAACAACTAGTAATCTATATTATAATATGCATTCGTAATATCTCCCTACAAAGTGAAATGCTGTAATAATATATGCGACTCATTTACATACACAAACGTTTTTAAAGTACTCAATGAAACAATAGCTATTATTGGTTCATTCGAGCGTAGCCACGGGCACTGCTACACGCTTTTATAAAAGAAATCTAATACAATGGCGTTTTACTGGACTTTCCGCTTCACGACAAAAGAATAGGAGAATAGTTATATTTCTCACTTTTATTGTACGACATAACGTTTACTGCATTGCCAAGTGAGCAAGTCGTGATCTTGAATATTTCAGCTTGGTTATAAAGCTACCGATAATTTTATGGTTGTCATAAAACTATCGGTCGCTCTCAGCTATGACAAGTGTCCTTTTGTTTGTGTCAACTTCTGTCAAATGAGGTGAACTACGCGGTATCACTATAAAGAGCCTGAAGGTCACAGATGATTCTACGTCATGTCATGGCGACCAACGCACGCGTCTCGTCGTGAACATCGGCGGGAACATCTTAGCTACCGAATATTGATACTGATCCAATGGTGACATCTATAATACTTGACATTGGCGGAATCAACAAAACCCTGATGGAGCCATAATACAAAAAATAGAATAGAATAGGTCACAGATGTGTTGACAGATGTCACTTGACATAAAACGTTTGCCTTGTGGGGTGTATAAGTCGTTGGTTTATACAATTTTATGTTATACAACGAACATTACTAGAGCATAGAAAACATAATGTGCGGTTCTGATATTTTTAACGTAAATCCAAGGGTTAATACCACTGGTGGGTGGCAATATGAAAAATAAAATAAAAACGACACCGCAGCGCTGACCGTTAGTCATCTAATGGCTAGAGTATTGTGCGCTGCTAAATCCCGGTTCCCCGGTGGCGCTTAATCCGGTGCCTAATCCCGGGACTGTACACCCGGGATTCTGTCTCTCTGGCGACATTCGCGCGGGTTTCGTGCTTATTTAATGAATTAACTTACATTTAATTAAATACTCAAAACGTGAGGCGCTGTCGTGTGGCGGTAAAGGATGCAAGGTAAGTTGGCACCGTACAACAAAACAAATATTTGCAAAAGTAGGGATTACAAAAAAATGTGTTTGATTTTTTATTAGTGAGACAAACAAATGAATCTACCACTGCCTGATGTTAAGCAATAATGTTGAGTATATGAGATGCTTTGATAAAGAGCACATTTGTCATATTTCAGTTATAAAAGGAAATAAGCAAACAAATACTATGACAATACGATTTAATTAATGGTATCTGTATTTACATTAGTTTAAAATAATTGGCCAAGAGCGAATCGAACTTTTCGTTTAGGTTTTCCTGTAAACTATGACTGAGGCCCTATATTTTTATTTTAGACCCAGTAGTTTCGGAGATAGGGGGGGGGGTGGCGGGAACGCTAAATTTTCGTATTTTTCTGTATCTAATATTTACACAATGCATTTTAAAATAAAAAATAAAATTTGTTTCTTACTGTTTTTACTCATTCCCCCAAAATAGAAATTCGATTTAATTATGCAATTATGTCCGTAATTGGTCATCAAACATATTATGTACCAAATTTTAATGTTTTTCGTCCAGTAGATTCGGTGAAAATAAGTTGTGACAGACGAATAGACAAGAGCGATCCTATAAGAGTTCCGTTTTTTCGTCGGATGTATGGAACCGTAAAAAGAATTCCTATGTGACGCGTTTGCACATTCGATAGAGCGATTATGAAAAATAAAAAAATTGGAGGCGCCGGGTATCGATCCCGGTACCTCTCGCATGCTAAGCGAGCGCTCTACCATCTGAGCTACGCCCCCGATGAGAAGCACAATACAAATTAAGTATGTATATCAATTGAAGGTAATATGAAAGTTGTACATACACGTGCAAAACCGGTAGGTACGAACTTGCACTAACCTTTATTCATTTTCTATTCATTCATATAGAGACTATATTTAAATCGCAGGTACACAACGACCTGAAATAATCAGCATCATTGACCAGACATTGAACTAAATAAAGTTGGAAGCAAGTACAACAACAAGTATTCCAAGTTTGATGAAACGAAACTAATATTTTATTTTTCCTTAATCAATATTTAATCACATCACAAAACAACGGACAAAAAATATGAGAAGAAATTTCGTTCACACAACCCCCCACTTACCAAAAAAATATGAAAAACCCGAGAGCATTAGTACAGAATTGTTTTTTCCATCATTGAAATTCAGTTTGTTTCGCATTAACATAACCACGTAGATAGGTTTCGGGGCTCATTTGAATGTTAAAACGTGAGGCCCGCGCCTCGGGAGGATATGGAAATTACGAGTAAAACTGCCGCCAAAACAGACCGGGCCGGTCGACAGACGCGCGGAGTGCACACCGTGAAATAAGACCGAATAATTATTATTGAGGATGGTGGCTTTACAGAAACCACTCGAGTGATGTACTGTGTATGATCATGCCTAAATTACATAGGGGTAATCAGAGACTAAAGACATCAGAAGCATAAAATGAGAAACATAAAGAAGCGATTCGTTTGATGACAACAGACAAACTAAAAGGTATTTTTCTGTAGAGAGAATATTCGTATTATAAAATTTATAGCAAATTGTTTAGGGAATTAATGTATAAAAAATCTAGAAGAAAACAGAATTGTGTAATTGTGTAATTGTGAATTTTACAAAGTAAATATAATTTCGCTCCGGTACGCACAAATAGCAAGGAAATTAAATAATATCCCTAGATGTCAAACGAATATTTCCACAAAATTAATATTGGTGAAATTATAATTTAAGAGTTTATTAATTAAATTTTCTTATGGCTTGAGGTCAAAATAGGAGGTACAAAATTAATTCATTCGACTCCTTTGAATCAATACTGATTAATGTTTCACAAGAAAGCTTCAGTCAGAACTTAGGAAACGCAAAAGTTAATAATCCGCCCGTCTTTGTTCGTCACATTCCTTGCTTATGACAATTTAAATTATTTACCTACTCATTTTCTACTACATTTTCTTTTAGAAAGTTGAAATTTGGCTTACCATTATATTCTGCACAAGGTTAATTAACACTTTATAAACCTTCAAATTCTACTTATTTCTATATTCTAATTTAAAAGGTTTATTTTATCCTTTTAAGTGATTTTGCTGCCTTGAGAGACAAATAATAACGCAACTAAAAAAATATTGATGGAAAAATATCCTGCTGCACCCCATTACATTTAACCGCTAGACCATCGTCACGAAAATTGACAACTTCGTGTCAATAGCAACCGATAAGGCTTTTTCTGATACATAACTTTCAGCCGTAAACAGAAATTAATTACTGAATTTCTCAAAAACTACTGAACCGATTTTCGTCATATGTCTGTGAGATAATGTCGAGACATTATTATATCTTAAAAAAAATAAGTCGTCAAAATCGGTTCATATTTTATCGAGATATCAAGAAAAATGTACTTATAAAGTCAGTTTTTTCAAAATTTCAAAGTTAAAAAATATATTCCAATGCAAGTAAACCATGTTATTTAATTGTATTGATTAAAGCAACAAAGATTTGCCCTAAGCTTGGTTTAACTAGAATCATTGTCTGAGGCGAAACGCAATAATGCGCGCATTCTTCAACTAGATAGTCTGTAATTTATAAGTGACTAGCGAGTGACCCCGCCCCCGGCTTCGCCCAGGTACAATACTGGTTTACAGCAATTTGAATACCTACACAAATACGTTTACCTACTTATCTATTAGACATAGACATATTATGCTACCGCGGATTTTTTTTAGATCATTTTATTCTACACAATTCCTTCCTACATCACTTTGTTATACGGATTAGACAGCACGCCACGAAAACACGCAGGAGCTAACTTTTTTCCTGACTTGATTTACTTATGCTATTAATGCTCAGCTCCTAAACATGATTAATATCCGTAAACCTTCCTCGTGAATCAACCTATCTAATCGTGAAAACCGTAACAAATAGACAGACAGACGCGGCTTGTATTATAATATGTAGTAAAGATCAATTATAGTTAGGTATAAAATAAAAATATTGTTGGCCAGCAACGAAAATAAACGAAATGGGGGCAACATCGAGAGAACCACAAAATCGTGTATAGCAGCTAATCCAGAATAATGCCTTTAGAGATTGGACTACAGAGTCGCGTTGGTCTGATACATGAGCAGCGATAAAGGAGAGTAACACTATCGTAGAAAAAATACAAAAAATATTTTCTATGAACATAAGTTCAACTGTATTGCGTAGTGCTAGCAAAGACGAAGTACCTATCTGTGAACATTGGAAACATGCTTTGATTTTCTGGCGATGAATGCCATTATGTAAACGAACTTTCAAACAAATAGATCATTGATATTTGTTTGAAAGGTAGGTTAGGTAGACCGTAGAGGTACAGATACAATAAATATACTCAGAGCCTGCTTCCAATGTGTAGGTACCTATAATCTATATAATTTTTCAGTCATGCTAACTGCAACTAAACTGTCGTTAGTTAAAAGGTTTTGCCTTTTCCTCTGAGTCGTTCTGATTAGTATTGTATAATGCTAAAATCCCTTGCCAAAAACTGTTCTTTCGTAAAGTGCCTAAGTATAGATAAAAATTATTAACAATTAAAAGATACGCAATAATTATATGAACCTTTAAAACGATAAAATAATTTATAATCACGGGGTTGAATCAAAAATACGCCAGGGATCGCTGTTATGAATATTGAATAAATCATATCAAAGTGTTAGCCAAAAAGTAAGTCTCATTAATATTTGAGTACAAACTATAAGTTGCTATAGCTAGCTATAATAGATACCGAGGCTCTGATTAAACCTGAATATCTTGGAAACTGCTAAACCGATTTTCATTAAACATATCTAAGAATCTGCTCTGAAGTGATCGTTACGTAATGGAAAATAGTTTTGGAGAAAAATGGTAACAGACATACATACAAACACACAAACAAAAAACCTCTTACCTCAAACACATATACCGTTTCCGTTCCGTCGTGGGTAAAAATGAATAATCAATAATCAAGAAACATTTTTTCCTGAAAATAAAACCTTGATATTAAGATAGAACTAGGTCAGAGTATATCCTTTCAAATCGCTGCATCGCACTGTGAAGCTACTTTAAAAACCATTTAAAAACCCTAAAATGCATTCCAAGTCCCGATTGGGAGCAGAGGAAAATGAAATAATTCCTCGACGACGTAGACAACGAACGCGGCGCCTACAAAAAGGAAAACCGAAACGGCCAGGCGAAATCAAGAGAGAGAAGTAACAAGGGGGCGCGCAGCACAATGGCTTTTGTTGTGTAGCAAAACCGGCGCAAGGTGTCCTTAGTTCCTTACATATTCAGACCGAGTAGTCGCACCACTCGCACCATCAAAAGGGAGTATTTTTTTCGCCGGCAATATTACCTGCATAACTGAAATCTCGAAACCAACCGAGACGACAAATAAGTTTCAAATAAAATTGCGCTCATTTTTACGACTGGTAGCGAATGCTAGTTGGACAATAAAATTGCCTCTTATTCAATTGCTCCATATTGTAACAGATGATAGTATCGCTAGGATTTTATTCTAAGTTCTACAGATTCAAAGTCTAAGTACCCACTTTGATCCCTGAAACTCTCATCACATTTCATAGAGCTGTGTCGGAGTTTATTCTGGACAAACATTGGGACAGATAGACAGACAGTATCGTGTAAATATCATATCCCACTTAGATGTGTGTCGTAATTATATAAGTTTATTAAATAAAATTATCAACTGACTCAAAACTCTAATGAATCAGTTAGAACGTGTTGGTACTATATATATGTATCGGATACAATCGTTAGCCCAAAAATCGTTAGCCTGAAAATCATTAGCCCGAATTTCAGGGCTCTTGAATAATAATAAGGTTTCTTAAACTTAACTGCACCGACCGTAGTATCAGCCGTTTCTTTACTCCTGTGGTAGCAGGGCTAGCAAGTAGGTACTCAAATTATTGACCCCTGGACTTAACTCGACTTGGTTAGGTTTTTATTAGGTATCACAATGTTACCTGCAACGACAGTCTCCGCGCGCGGCAACCTCTGCAGCACGTGATGTATGAGACCGACGTCGGTGCACGCCTGCAGGTTGCGCACACTCTTGCGCAGGATCGCGATGAATACCGACCATATTTCAGCCTGAAACAATTTTGGCAGTATTATAATCACACTAAAAATATATTTTTGATAAATGGTCACAGTTTAAACTGTACTAAAAAACATTCAGTAGCGTCTATTGTCTTTATGTTCAGGTTAAAAACTTGACAGGACCTTGTGATGATACGACCTTATTTTCCTGGCCGCTTACAAGCTGGCCATCATAAATAGCATTTATTTTGATTTTAGAACACGATATTGTTCATTTTAATTCAATAGAACATTGTATGGAACCTAAATTAAAATTTTACTCATTCCTTCACAAACTGTTGACTTAGGCAGTTACTCTGCCAATTGTAAAATTTATTATATTTCTATTTTATCAACTAAGTAAACAACTATATAAAATGTATTGAATCAATATTCAAGAACTAATATCTATGTTAATATAAAAGGAGCGCAAATAAGTATTGTAAGTATTTTTATCATACTTTGTATTGTGTTACTTCAATAGCTTAACGCCCTGTAGTAATGTGTAGTTCATTTTTATTACAGTGCGCTCCTTGCTCCTTCTCCTTTGACGGCTCCTTCTCCTTACGGCTCCTTCTCCTTGGCTCCTTACGGATGCTTTTACTGGTTGTTCTTTTGCTGCTTGTTCTTCCTTGTTAATTCGACCAATAAACGAATGGTGAAAGTTTACTACGAGTTTTCCTGCAATACCCATCGACCCATCCTGGCTACCCCACAACCCGACAATGGCGCCCAAACGTGATTAAAATACTGCAGGAAGAAGGAATAAAGAAGAAAGAATAACGAAGTAAGAGAACATAATTTTTATTTTAATACAAACTTTTATTTCAGGATTTGTAATGTCTATATAATCTCAATATATAACGCAATTCTATTTAAATTCAGTAGAATATTTCTTGGAGATGATGGTTCTGAATCAAGGTTATGTCGGCAAACCTTCGAGGTTGACAAGTCTGATGATCTTGGTCAGATTCCATTATTGAAGAGGATATTTTTAATTTCTATATAAAGGCAGTATTCTTGAATCATGTTACACTAAATTTACTTATTAATTTCGTAAATTCAGATTATATATTCACATTGAATGTATGGTTGTATGTGAGATTTTCATCATATATATCTGAAATCTATAGATTACTTCCCATAACTTAAACTTATACCGTAAATGATATTAATTTAATTTCCATTATCATATCCCGTCAATTCAATATCTCTTAATAGAAAAAGGTTCTTTTTATAGTCGTAATTTTTTCAAGAAAAATAATATATATTAATTTTTCTTATAATTGCTAAAATATCTATTTTTATCCTAAAAGTCTATCGTGATTCCATAAAATAATACATAAATAAATATTATTTAATTCAAAAATTTCATTAATTGCGATTTTTTTAATACATTTTTAAAATATCCAAAACAATTTGTCCATTCTTATTTTAATGATTTCTAATATTACATTACAGTTTACATAAGTAAGGCAATTAAAATATTTCCGAGAATAAATTTAATATATAATAATAAATTTCAAATAAATTAAATGATACACATAAAAGCACCTCGATATCAAAATTTGAACTCACTTGATTTTTCTTTGTTTTACACAATTTGTTTTGCTCGGCAATATTGCATTGGAATATTCGATTTTCAAATGTATCCTATATAATTTCTTTGTCATTGACAAGTTTTTAAATTTTGAATCGACGACGTTCGATTTTCTTTTAATTTTCAATTGTTATTTACTATGAAGTCTATTTCATAGACATATGATTACGCTCTTATTACAACTAGGGGTAGTCATGTTGATTTAAATTCAAATATTATTTTATTTCATGTACTTATATTATTAGCTTTTCACTGGCTTTGCTCGTGGATAGTTTGGATTAGCGCATACCTTAAAGCATGCGTTGATTTTATTTCATAATTTTTTTTTCTCTTTCAATATGGATGAGTTACACTTACTTAAACCAAGGAATTTTTTATATCTATATTATTTTACATTTTACTTTATTTTATTTACAATTTATTAAATTGTATTTATAACCTTATGGTTACAAGGGAGGTTAAATTTATTTCAATTTCACAATTTGGTTGTAAACATCTAAGTAACTAAAACTTTTACATATTTACAAATTACAGGTTGGATATATAACCATGATTAATAATTACTATTTTCCTTATTTCATTCTCATCATTTCATTTATTGTAAATACTTGTAATTATTTAGAGCGGATTGCGACTCTTTAAAAAAGCCTTCGTCTATTATAAATATTATACCTAATATCTGTGGATGTATTTCCATGGGTGTTTATTAGAGCAAATTACGGCTCTTTAAATAAACATTCGTTTATTATTATTATATCTATGAATATCAGGGTATTCATGGGTGTCTTTTAGAGCGGATTGCGACTCGTTAAAAAAGCCTTCGTCTATTATTACTACTTATTATATCTGTGGATGTATTTCCCATGGGTGTTCGTATGAGCGGATTGCGACTCTTTAAACAAGCCTTCGTCTATTGTATTATATATAAATAAACTTAAAACAGCGGATGGTAACTGTATAACTAAGCCCTTACTAAATTCGAGAACGTTTTTGAGTCATTCCTTATTAAATGGGAATTACTCTATATTATAAATGAGTTTACTGTACTTACTAATAACAGATTAAACAGATTAAATGAAGATGAATGTTTGTGATTTGTGTGATTGTGGAAATCGTTTCTCTTGTAAAATAATTAGTTTTATTTATAATAAAACTTGTAAATGTATCTTTTCATTTCATTCATTAGTATTTTTATATAAGTCTCATCATCAAACTTTATTTTATTAATTCTCTGAATAAAATCCTTCATTAAGGTCAGGATTTTTTCGGGGGAACCCCGGTATTGTGATGATACGACCTTATTTTCCTGGCCGCTTACAAGCTGGCCATCATAAATAGCATTTATTTTGATTTTAGAACACGATATTGTTCATTTTAATTCAATAGAACATTGTATGGAACCTAAATTAAAATTTTACTCATTCCTTCACAAACTGTTGACTTAGGCAGTTACTCTGCCAATTGTAAAATTTATTATATTTCTATTTTATCAACTAAGTAAACAACTATATAAAATGTATTGAATCAATATTCAAGAACTAATATCTATGTTAATATAAAAGGAGCGCAAATAAGTATTGTAAGTATTCTTATCATACTTTGTATTGTGTTACTTCAATAGCTTAACGCCCTGTAGTAATGTGTAGTTCATTTTTATTACAGTGCGCTCCTTGCTCCTTCTCCTTTGACGGCTCCTTCTCCTTACGGCTCCTTCTCCTTGGCTCCTTACGGATGCTTTTACTGGTTGTTCTTTTGCTGCTCCTGCTTGTTCCTTCCTTGTTAATTCGACCAATAAACGAATGGTGAAAGTTTACTACGAGTTTTCCTGCTATATCTACATACCTACCCGGCCTGGCTACCCCACAACCCGACAACCTATGTGGTGACTTATGTGAGATGGACAGTTAAAAAACTCTTTAAAATTGTATAATGAAACTTCTTCAAATGTGATAAACTTGAAAAAAAATACATATTTAAATATGTAATACACATTTAAAATCCGGGCGAAGCCGGGGCTGAAAGCTAGTAAGTAAATAAATTAAATTCATAACGAAAAGTTTGCCTTCGGAGTTCTCGATTATTGAGATTTTTTTGTAAATATGAATTGTTTATTATTTGTATATGAATTGTTTATTGCATTAAGTTCACTGTTGTTTGTAATTAAATAACAAAATATAAAAATAACTATGTATTTGTACACCTAAATGGCGGGTGGGCGTTTTTTTTTATATAAATACCAATTTCACACGAATTTATATTCACAAATAACACGAAATATTTGTACCTATAGTTAAGGCTCGCAGAATATCAGACTAAAATCAATGCAAATATTATCCTCGGTTGGTAGCGGAAAAGCATTTTTAATGAAATTCTTTCTTTGCATCCGTTGGTTTAGGCATGCCGTATAGTGAACACTGAACTACTGTTGTTGTGTGCTCGCTACATGAATAAACATTGTTTTAATATGTTGGAAAACTTCATATAGTCGCTGTTTCTAAAGTATTTCGACAAAATATAATTGGCAGCTCATATTTCAGTTTTCAGTTTCATCTGTAGCATAGTCTACCTTCATCTTGGATCCCAAATAAAATGAGTGCGTTTGTTTGTAAGAAGTAAGAAGTAGGTAAACTCAAAAACCACTGGACCGATTCGAAAAAATATTTCACAATTTTCCTGGCGTATTTTCACGTGTTGCCTTACAGCTTCCGAAACCGTGTCCAGGGTACCCAGCGGAAGACCAAGCCAAAACGAGGGAGTTTAGCCGATGGTATTTGTAACAGAGGACGCCCTAGATGTACTTTTATTGAACATATAAAAAATATGTTGATCGAAGGAAATATTAAAAGTACACACAATCACCGAGCATGTATGAAAGGTAAGATGAATATAAAAGAAGCAAAAGAGATATGTCAGGATCGTAACAAATGGCATTCGATTGTCTCTGCCTACCCCTCTTGGGATGAAAGGCGTGATGATAGATAGATAGATAGATAGATATTTGTAAAGCTATACCTAACGATAAATTGTGATCATAATAGTGTTTATGAAAATAAATAAAGTTATTAAACCAGAGGGTAAGTAAGCTCGCTGCACCCGGAAGCATAAATAACGGGCAAATCTCAGAAAGCTCTTTCAAATGAACTTGCACCAAGACGTTTGGTGCGACTGAAATGTACTCCGGTAACGAAATGGAGTATTCCCGAGTAAACTAGAAACGGCGAGCGCTTGATTAAAATCAAATGGTATTAATTACTACACAGCGCCTTTGCATTCGAGTTCTCAATTTCTCCCGTCATCCGCGCCCTACACTATTACAAAACAAAAGCTCTTTCACTCGACACCCGCTAACAAGACCGGAAATAATTATATTACATTCTTTCCCCCGTTAACAGCACAATCTTCCCAACACAAGCGAAATTACAACAAGAAAATTCCCAGCATTCCGGCACGTCGAGGCGGGGATTTTTTTAAAGACTCCGTAATTAAAATTTCCTCTCGGTGTTGTGTTTTTGTGATTGCTGCCTAAATTGTTGGGCGCCGAAACAATTTTTTTTAATCATAATCCAGAATACGCAAATTGGTGTAATTTAATTAAATTACAAACTTATTAGCAATATGAAAATGTTTGTTGGAATTCTATTTTCATCCAACTACGCAGTATTTTCCTCATTACTTGACAATATAGCGATCATAATGCAGTAATGTTGTAAGAAAATCCATAACATCCCGCTCTGGGTTTTGTTTTTAAATTTCGTTCTTTTTCTGTAATAAGTATTATAAAAGTACTTTTTAAGGTAGACGCGTAATTATAAGATTTATGTGGCGGGCATGTTGTTTTATTGAATAATTTCTTTTTTAATAATTTTTCATGACGTTGGCGATGTAAATTTGGAAAATTTACTAACCTCGCTAAAAGTGTGACTTTTTATTTCACTATTACTTTCAGAGCGAATTTAACACTCGAAAAAACATAGGCTGTTTGGCTGTATTTGCCTTTGCTTCCATTAAAAAAATTGTTTGTCCGGAAAAAATATTTTTAAAATAATTATAATTAAAGAAAATTTTGATTACTTAGTTATTTTTTTTTGTTGTGGTTGAAAGAAAAGCAGATTACAAACCTCGCTGAAAGTGACTTATTGTTGCACTCGTGTTTTATCCAAACTAACCCTCGGTGCAACCATAAGTCACTTTTTGCTCGGGTCAGTAATCTACTCTTATTTGGTACATTTATACTTTGTTTAATTGTATCATTTGTATCCTAACTAAATTAGTTCCCAGCATTTTGTAAATTTTGGTCACCCGCTCAAAGTCGTTATCTATACTTGCCCGTCATTAGACATCAACAATTGGCCAAATCAGGAGGATTTTTTCGGTAGGAATTCGAAGGGTCTGACTTTCAGGAGAACATATTGCTTTCTTTATTTGACGTATTTGTGCAACTCTCATAATGACGAACAAAACAAATTATTTTATACATGTATATAAATTGTGCACTGCTCAAATTGATATTGAGACGACTTAAAAATATCAATAATGATTCCGAATTTATACTTATGTAAAATCGCAACATCATTGGTAAACGATCTAGTTTACTATGCCGCAGGCTAAATAAATAAAATACATGTATCTGAACTATCCAAAGCGTGAAAGAATGAACTACGCCTGCACTGAAACTAATTAATTTACTTGAAGTTTTGCCTTGTAAATGTAATTTCATTTACTGAACTGATATCAAGTAGTCGTAAGAACGAGCCTAATGAATGGCTTAGTAGTACAGCAGGTGGCAAAATCCCATAATCACTGTTGATTAATATAATTTCGGCGGTGGGTGGTCATAAGTTTCGGTAATTCGTTTATCGCACCACGGCGCGTCCGCTGTATTGTTGTGGAGAACATTATTAATGGGATTATCGTCCGGATATTATCCCTATAAATTTTGTCATTATCTTGTTCCCGCCTGAAGGCTTCAGATCTGACAGGCCGTCTAACAAATGAGTGCCCGACACTAATGTAACTTACTTGTTTGGGCCGACGACTACCGCACCGCACTAACTTAACATGACGTGTGTGATAGCTATTTATGATTGAGTGGCGCTGTACGTCCATACTTAATTTTAGTTAATTAAGAGAATAAACTTAGTTAGTAGAGGTGTATCCACTTTAAATATTAATTCTTCGGGGATGTAGAAACATTTTTGACGGGCATCGATCGACGTATTCGTGAAAGCATTTTTTTAGTTTCCAACATGCTCCCCATTTTAAAATAAGAACATCAATAAAAGTAACAAACTGAATACCAGGAGAGCATACCAATTCAAGAAAATCATAGGATTTTTTTTACGTTCTAATGCAATTATTATTTAATCTATGCTAATGCTACGAACGAACCAATCTTGTAACTTTTTTTTATAATTTTATAGTAACAAAACAACGACACTCTCCTATTTGAAACGAAACTTCTATATATACTGTAGAATAAAACAGAGCAACATTATAATGATGCTCTCAAATTAATGACTCGTCAGAGAGCGTGAAGTTGAGCACTCAGTTAATGGATCGTCAACTTTGTGTACAAAACTTAAATCACCATGTCTCTTTGCATGGACTCTGATTTTTAAATCGAGCGAAATGGCGGCCGTAAACTGTGGGAAGAGGAAAAAACCTTTTGACGTTGAATAATGCCATGCATCACTCAACCGGTAAACAAATAGGTGGTTTGTATTTAATTCTTTGTATAGACAATTTTTGTGGGATTTTCGTGAGTTTAAAGTACAAGGCTGGCATGAAATGAGAATGATACACTCGGCGATATAGGGGTTGCATGAACGCATACGATAACGAAGCATTCTAGTCACTAAAATGGTAAAATAATAGGCTCCCAACAAATGAGAATGTTACTTTGGACGATATGGGGATTCCATGAACGCATACGTTATCGCAAAATAAGTGATTGATGACTGCGTGTGACATTTTATTCGTTTGATAGTCCCAGCCCATTATACCTATGCAGGAAATATTATGCAGTAGGGGCTGGGATTTAAATTAAAGTTAAGTTGTCAAGTTAATACAAATTGTGTACAGATTTCTCTGTAACTTAAGTTTAGCCATAATAATTATATACAAACCCGAAGGCGATGTGCACAATTAACTCCCATAAACACGCCCCGCATCAAATAAGTATAACGAAGCGCTTGATGGCTATAACTTTCCCACTTGGTTAACTGCGAGTCTGCGAGGAAGTTTGTACATTTGTTTCTGCATGGAGCGCTCCCGAGTACCGACATGTAACTCATTATCTTATGGAACTAAGCTGTGTCAGGTTGAACGTGTCATGTGAGATCGCGTCTCCCGAAATAGCACATTTGTTGCATTTTGTAACATCTTCATTTCATGAAAATAACAATTCGAGAGAAATATTTTAGTATGTAGTAAAATCTATATTATTTTGTACAAGCTGTGTTCAAATATGTTATATACTTACGGCCTTATTCATAAACGTTTATTAGCAACGTTTTTGTTAAAATGTGTTTTGTTTCTTTCTATTATTAGTAAAGACAGGTTTGTTAGAGAGTGACAAAACATATTTTAACAAAAACGTTGCTAATAAACGTTTATGAATAAAGGCCTTATTATTTAATGCACTAAAAGCTTCGTTGGAAAATGTGGGGGGAAGTGTTAGTGAAAACCGTGCTAAAATTCGCTCAGTAGTTTCTAGGATTAGTCCGACCTCGATAACTTTGTTTTATTAAATACTAGCTTACTATAGTTTCCTGCCCTCTATTTATCTTTCTTCCCATATTGCCCGCTACTTCGTACGCGTTGTATTAGGTATACAATTCACCCCCTTGGGTAGGTAGTGTGATGTTAAAAAGCCTGTAACTCAAGAATTGGCCTATCAAATGCAAAAATAATTTTTAAAATTGGTCGTTTTTTAGTTCATTCATTATAGTTTTTGAGTCTATAAAATACGAACAAACAAACAAATATTATTTTTTTCATCCAACTACGCAGTATTTTCCTCATCACTTGACAATATAGCGATCAGTAGGGGCGCTACTTTACTGCACATAATGCAGTAATGTTGTATGAAAATCCATAACATCCCGCTCTGGGTTTTGTTTTTAAATTAGGTTCTTTTTCTGTGGGCACTTATTATAAAGGTACTTTTAAGGTAGACGTAATTATAAGATTTATGTGGCGGGCATGTTGCTTTATTGAATAATTTCTTTTTTATTAATTTTTTAAAAATTTGTATAGTTTTTTTTTTTTTTGTAGTTGAAAGAAAAGCAGATTACGAACCTCGCTAAGAGTGACTTATTGTTGCACTCGTGTGTCCAAACTAACCCTCGGTGCAACAATAAGTCACTTTCTGCTCGGGTCAGTAATCTACTATTATCTACTCTTATATCGTAAAGACTTTACAATATAATACAAATACTATTACAAAATCGAATTATACTTCATAATTATATGTTTTACATACACGCGTATTACAGTACCGAAATTTTCATACAAAAACGATATCGTAATCTTTTGGTTTTTTTTTTAAATATCGACACACGCATGTGAGAGTCACTTGGTAGGTAACCGCGGTTTGCCGCCAATTTGTCGATTAAGAAAAATATCTTGATTCCATTTGTTTTGTACTATTGCATGGGATTAGATAAAGTAGTGTATGAACGGGCAATTAACTTGGATTAAAACACTCGTGGATGCTATTAAAAAATTTGGCTCAGCCTCATTTTTGAAGATTCCACTTGTATTTTAATTACCCCTATTATGAACCCGTTTCATAAACTACTATTATATATCAGATAGGCTATGCTACTCAGTGATAATATAGCATTCTATAGTAAAATAATTTTTAAAATCGGTCGAGGAGTTTTGAGTTTATTAATTACAAACAAAAATACAAAAATACATATTTTCTCTTTACAATTAGTATACATACTTAGATATAGCGAAAGCACATTCAACACTATATTAGTAACTACTAACTATATAATTTTTTGGCGGAATGCTCTCGTCTCGTGGATTGTGGACACAATAAAACTATCAAAGGACGGCTTACAACAGTTACAACAAACTACAATCAGCTACGAATAAATATGTCATGTATTGTTTCTAATTTTGTAAAGCGATATCAATTCTTGTATATTATATTCGCATAATATCTAGAAACCGGAAATTATCAGGAATGGAGCCACTTACTGGTGCTCAATCTAAGACAGTACTAGGATATAAGAAAAAGCTAGTAGCGTCTAATGCTAAAAAGATGAGTCGACAAATCCAACGGAGCGGATGCGACGGGCACTTCGCGCGCCATTCATCAAGACGAGCGACAACGCGTCACCGCTGTCCTTTAGGGGTTATTGCGTATCCCATCCCACGCAGGAACGTAATTGTAAATCTTACAGACGCATGAAATTTTCTAAAATATTCTACTGACGAGAATTTGTAGGAATTCAAGAAAACCTGAAAATCAGTAGAACACTTTCAGTTTCAGTCACCATTACCGCGTTTTAAAGTCAAAAAGTTTGATGTGGATGCTTTTTAACCCCCGATGCAAAAAGAGGGGTGTTATAAGTTTAACTTGTGTATGTATAAACATACATAATTGTTTATGATTGATTTTCGAGCCAGTGAATATAAATTATTTAATGCTTTTTAATGTTCATATTTGGCGTCGAGGGTTTTTTAATTATTAAATTAAACAAATTGCGAAATCATTTTTCACGCTTCACGTTTTAAAAGTATATAAAACATGAAATAAATTATGTTTCAATAAGTTGATTTTTCCGCAAAAAAAAAACATAGGTTGCTACTTGTTTACAAGCACGATTAACACAAGTGATACGTAATACCCCCCGCTGTATCCAGTGATGTATCACTTAATTAGGCCGAGGCCCGGGGCACGTCGCCGCGAAAAATAACCTCTCTTGTTTTCTGTTTACTTGGTAAACATTGAGCAGGTGCTTCGGGAGTCGCTATAAATTAAACAAGGCACCGGTTCGACCCTAAAACTAGGTCACATACGATAAAGCACTGAGTCACTAACAATTATTATATATTATTATTGCATTGACGGCGATTTCTGCACTTGAATCAATTTTCACACAGGTGTTTGCAATATCAAAAATATATTACGAAATAGTTATTTGTTCAACAAGTAAGCAAAGTTATTTTTTTCTTGCGAGTGCTGACTTTAAATCACAAACTAGCGAAGTAGATTCTAATATAAACTACTGAGTAAAGAGAGTGATTTAAAGGCACGAGTCATAAAAAAAATTTGCTCTCGTGTGAAACATTCAACATTCCTCTACCAGCGAGAAAAGTGTTTTAGGTTATAGGTTATAATATTGTTTGTTGTAATTGATATTGTATATTTTTTTGTTTTATGGGCGTTTGTTAGCATATTGTAAACATATTGTTAAATATTGTCTTATTTGTTTTTCTTACCTATAACTTATAGGTAAGAAACAAATCAATTTTTTTAGCATTTGGTCGTTTGAACTATTTTAGTGGTAGGTATATTACGAAAAATGAGTGCGTCCAGCGACAAAGATAGTTGTCTAACTCCAAAAGAGTTGAGAGAACAAGTTTCTAATGCTGAATTTAGCTTTTTACTAGAAAAGTCACGTGAAAAATATCTTAGAAAAACAAATAAGACAATATTTAACAATATGTTTACAATATGCTAACAAACGCCCATAAAACAAAAAAATTAACAATATCAATTACAACAAACAATATTATTAAATAATTCGTACACCTTAAGATATTTTTCACGTGACTTTTCTGGTAAAAAGCTAAATTCAGCATTAGAAACTTGTTCTCTCAACTCTTTTGGAGTTAGACAACTATCTTTGTCGCTGGACGCACTCATTTTTCGTAATATACCTACCACTAAAATAGTTCAAACGACCAAATGCTAAAAAAATTGATTTGTTTTTTTTTTACCTATAAGTTATAGGTAAATTAGGCCATTTCGTTTTACAAGTTATTTTTTTATTTAGATGTTGCGTTCGGAAACTGCACTGCTTGCTATTTTTATGAAAACAAAACATGATATTTTTAAATAAGCGATATTAATGTTTACTAGTATCTATTTATTTTAAATATTACGTCCTTAAAAAGGCAATAGTACAATTTAATTATAAATTTAAATTTCAATAAATACAGATTTTGTGCCTATGAGTTAAATTGATAGGTCAATGAGTTTCTAAACGACCCATCGCCTAGTTTATTTTTTTCAGCGCCGAGTAATGAAAAGGTGGTTGGTGTTCGAAATTAGAATCACTTTGTCTCACGCTCGCAGCAAAAAGCGATTTGCTGCGAGTTTTTACGCACCAAAAGCGCCCTTTTCGTGCTGGAGTGGTGAAAAGACTTTTTAATTATAATTACATGCATATTTCTATCATGCGGCTTCTAGATAAATTTGTTTCTAGACTGTTAAAAAGTTCAATGGTTTCAAGACTAGCAGTGGAAAATATATTTGACCTGAGCAACTCATCAAATATCTAAGTTATGGGATATTCTGTTTAATTTTATAGTCACACGGATAGCAAAGTTGTTTACTCATTATAAGTAATAGAAAGCCTAGGTAATATAATCAGGTATAAGGCTGTAGGAAAACGTAATTACTGCATCAATATTCAATATGATGATTTATACAATCTGCGCCGACTTCAAAATGAAAAACAAATTTTCTCAAGAAATTATTGCTCTCAGCGGGATATGAAATGCACTTCGCCACCGTCGACAGCGACATCGAAAGCTTTAGCGGAAGTAATATGACACTCTCGCTATAAATTGAGTTATTATTACCAACTGACATTATTTTACGAACGAATGTATTGGTATTATTGCTTTCACATAAATAATATAGATATGTCGTCAGGAATAGAAAAAAGTTGACAAGTGATATTATTTACTATTTTGTGTAACTTCCATCTATTTATAAACTTAGAATTGCAAAGGAAAATGGACCTAATTGCTTGGCAATTGTCACTGGATCAATTTGGACGCATGTTTTTTACTTTTTAAATTAACATTATTATGGCTTTTATTAATATGGCTAAAACAGACGGCAAAGTTTATTTTCAAAGGACAGATTAAAAGCTTATATACATCCTAAAGTTAAATCCCCGCCGCACTGTGTAGTGAATTTCACGATGCCAGGTTTTGTTTGAAGTTTCATGTGAAACTAGGTCTTTATGAAAATCTCATCATTTCATTTCATTTCGAATCCAGGATATAGCAGTAGTAAATGCAGAGTGATATAATATGCTAACTTTTAAACTTAATTAGGGTTATTAATTAATTTCAGTACAATGACCTAATTTAACCCTTTCAAAAAGTTCTTCGGTACCAGGAATACAAAGATGAAAGCTGCTACTGCTTCTTATTTTTTGTGGGACTTTTAAATGGGTTCTTGTTCCATTCGTAAAAAAAGTAACTATTGAAATCAACAGACACACCCCCGCCCGTTAAAATGCCAACAAAACCACTTTAGAACGCCCTTCTCAAATATCTTATAAGATTAAGGCGAACTTAAAGACCAGGAAAGTAGAACTACTTAGAATACGCTTTAAACCTTGGAACAGAACAAAATTGTGCTGTTGAATCAAAAGTTGATACAGTAGTTTTGATTTTGGCTGCATTAAATTTGATGCATCGACAGTCTAGATTTCTTTTTCGTCTATTTGTTTGTTACTTTAAAATTAGATTTAACCCTTTCAAAATTGTTCATGGGTACCAGGAATGCAGACGTAGAAAGATCTTAAAGATCGAAGTGGTAGACGGCTATATGGCGCAAGACAGACAACAAAACAAAATAGTTATGGCAATAAATGACATAAAAAAAGAATCAATTTATGGTTTCATAGTTTACAAGAAGCGAAAGTTGTACAACGAATATAATTAAATCAGTAAATCACGACTTAAAAGGGTTAAACGCCCTATTTTTGTACTAGGGTATCATAAGAAAGCAGGAGTATGCACAGTATAAATTATAGTGCAAGCACGTGCAGGTAAGAAACCCAAGGAGGCGGAGCCTTTTTAAAAAAATACTATAAAAACCAAAGCTCCGGTTGGTGCTTTAGGCGAAGATAAAGTTCCATCACAAAAAATGTGTGAAAGAGACGGATGAACTTGTTCATGGTTGTCTAAACCTGTGGGTTTTTATAACAATTATACAAGGACACATAATAAATATATACTATACATTATAGTAAATAATTGATACCTACCAATGAATTTTTCTACAACCTATGTCAAATAGATTTACATTCAAGTATTGCCAAAGCTTTCTTGCTGTCTGCATTCTACCCAATCTACATCTATACTAATAATAAAGCTGAAGAGTTTTTTGTTTGAACGCGCTATAATCTCTGGAACCACCAGTCGGATTTAAAATAGTAGTTTATGATACGGGATCAATTTTTTTAATAGCATCCACGAGTGTTTTAATTCCAAGTTATGTGCCTGTTCATACACTACTTTATCTAATCCCATGCAATAATAGTACAAAACAAATTGAACCAAGATATCTTTCTTAATCGACAAATTGGCGGCAAACCGCGGTTACCTACCTACTGCGCATTAGTGCGCATGCGCGTTAACTGTCAAGTAACTCGGACAGGCGCGTGTCGATATTCACATAGAATTTAA
The DNA here is from genome assembly GCA_963924495.1 of Nemapogon koenigi. Classification (NCBI taxonomy): domain Eukaryota; kingdom Metazoa; phylum Arthropoda; class Insecta; order Lepidoptera; family Tineidae; genus Nemapogon; species Nemapogon koenigi. The sequence continues at coordinate 3,585,574 of OZ004650.1, forward strand.
TGTGGCTGTATAAAAAAAATCTCTGCCCATTCTGCATTTAAAAAAAAACATAATGATATCGTTTTTGTATGAAAACTTCGGTACTTTAATATACATTATAGTATCGAAGCTTGACATATTACAGACGCGTGTAAATAAAACATAGGTATCATTATGAAGTATAATTCGATTTTGTAATAGAGACTTTACGATATAAGAGTAGATAAATATCTTTTTGCATTTGATAGCCCTATTCTTGGGGAAGGTTTATACATTATTTAACATCACGCTACCTACTCTAAGGGGGTGAAATGGGGTGTAAACGTTGTCTTCCTAATACAACGCGTACGAAGTCCCGGGCAACTGCTAGTTATTTATAATAATGTCAATCAGGTTTGTAGTAATTTTGGAGTAGATTGATCACAACAGTTTTTACTGTGCATTGTTTGTTAAACAACGTCTTAATCAGCTACAATGCCAACCAAAAAGTGTGTAACCTACTCATTATAATTATGTATAACTAATAAAAATACAGTAGTTGTCTTACCTGAAGACTAGATGGACAGTGGTCCAGCAGTTCCAACATGTGCTGAATGTTCTGTGCGTCCTGTATCACGAAATTCAGCTCCATGTCAAACTCTCCTCCCACCAACTGAAACAAGCGATACAACACATTGTTATAAAATCATAGATACATTGTCAACATTTCGTATGGATTCACCCAAAAACTACATCCGATTTTGGCTTATATTATTGTTTCAGCGTTTTGCGGAAGATATGTTGTATATTTTATGAGATAATAATTAATTATGTCAAGTCAGAGAAAGATCGATTAAAAAATTCAAAATGAGGTCCCAAATGAAATAAGTTCAAGGGTCCCGTAATAATTACAACTTTTGAATGGAGCCTCCATATAGAGTTGAGTAAGGTATCAAACTGACGAGCAAGACGAGCTGAGCTCAAATATGTAGGTATATTAATACGCATCGCAACAATTAAAAGGCATTTGAAAATGAAATTAAGGTCACTAATGAAAATGATGACTCAGTCCAAAAATAAATTTATTGTTGAATTAATTTTTTCGTGTAGCGGCAACAGAACTTCAAATGTTTTTTTCTATGCCGTAGCTAGGACAGCATAAATTCAACGATATCTAAAAAACTTTAACACAAAAACAGTGGAGATTGACTGTTGATTTCGTATACCCTTTGTACACTGTGTTGGTAGTCACGTACTCAACAAAAGTTCTACGCTCCAAAGCTCCCTGTGACCAGGAGCGCATAAAAAAAAGATGTATTGAAATGAGCTTTTTGAATGCACGTCATGCTGTTATGAAATGGGGGAGCGTTCTCTATAGACTATAGAAAGACGAAATAGCGATATCATTCTATTGCCCTCGTAACTGTAGGGTTTTTGGTTTAATATGTCAAATTGTGGGGTAGCAAAAACTAGTTTCAACCCCTATGGTGTTACAATACCAGGAGTTTATAAATTCCTAGGAGTATAGTTAAGCATTTAAGGGATTCTACCCTTCTAATTGGGGTTTACAGTGATAGCTAAGTCCAGCTACTATGATATCAAAATATATTAAGAGTGTAGTGTACCGCGTCCATGTCCATACAAACGGAGAAAACGTTTTACTACCCCTAAATATTATTTAATTTTAACGATTTTGTAATATGTTACTGACATAATGAAAAATTACGTACGTATTTTTTCCTTTTTTCAAAATTCGTAATAGGTCAAAAGTTATAAGCCCCTCAAATCTCGGTTTTTTTGGTTCATAACTTGCTCGTAATAAACCGTCTGTATTTGAGAAACAAAGCAAAATTTAAAAAAAAGCAAAACGTACGTACGTAGATTATAATCTTCTAAAACGTTTGACACCAAAATTATAAGGTTTCGTTATAGTTTAGTAGGTGTAAATCGTTTTCCCCCAAAACGCAATTTTCAACGAAGAACATACCTACGAACACTTACGAGCTGCAGTGTTCTCTGTCGCACTGATGCCCGTGGGAATAGCGCGCTTGAGACAGAATATGATTTTCTAAAAACCTATTTCGCTGCGTACGCTGAGCTACACGATCCTCTTAAATAATGACCGTACATAGATTGTTGAATTTGAAACTCCCCACTCGACCCAAAAATTATAAACAATTAACACTAATTTTTTTTAGAAATGTGTGCCTTAATCAACTTAATGTGCTTTTAATATGTGCGAAAATAATTTTAGTCCCTTTAAATGCAGCGACAGGCTGAAATTATATATAAGTAAGTGGCTAAATGTGAACATTGTATATGTACGTTACGGACAGAGATGTATCAAAGTGCGTAGAATACGTTACGAGTCGTTTAAATCGTAACGCAATATTGACCAAAACCACAACCAGTTACGGTGTTTGTTTAGTAGGTGTAGTAGTACTGGCTGTTAGGCTTGGTCCGCGCAGCTTCATTGTTTGAAATCATTGCTTACTATGCAAGTTTAAATATTTCAATTTTTACAAACAAACAAACAATCCAACCGACAACATTTTACTTCAATGCGTTTGAGGACATGCCTTTCAGCCTATCTGGATAAAGCCCGGATTAACATATGAATCACTGTTGGGAGTCTAGTAATGTTGGAAGTCTAAAAAATCTTATTATTAGCTAGCTACCTACTTTGTACTAGCTACTTGCCATTTCCTGAAATTCCATTCAATAAAAATGTATATCATGTATCCATACATATATCGTTTATTAACTTACTGGCTACGAGATAGCCAATCCCATAATATTGTGCAATATCACTGGCAGACCAAATATCGCAAATCACGGCTCCATTTACCTGAGTGGGACTCAACAAGGATTGCGATTTACGAAACGCGATATTAACATTGGCCCGGTTGAAGCTATTCATTTGAGAATGATAAAGCAGGTTCATTTGTATGTACCTACGACCACACCGGTTCGTATCCGCTTTTTTTTATTAAAAACGTATTGGTTTGTAAAACTACATAGATTCATGGTAATTTCGAAAACTACATTTATTTTAAAAACAAGATTTGCTTATACATAACATCAGTTCAGTTAAACTCTTCATATCTCGAAATTCATTATCTATCCCGAATTTTTAGGCATTTCCCTTGACATTCGAGCTATCGAGATTCTACTGTATAATGCAAACATTCTGGCTGAAAGATTTCTTCATAGATAAACTCCAGTAGCATTGCATTTGCATTCAAATATGGCATACTTATTTAAATTAAATTAAATTTCAAACAATGCGCGAAAAACTTTTTAATTTAGATTTGATGTCTTAAATATGGGTCTCCTACATTATCTCTAAAATGTTTTGATATAATTTTAGAATATATAAGTATATAAGATATAAAATTACGTTCTATAATTATTCATTTGCTATAAATTTTTTTAAACCTAAAATCGTAATTTTCAAAATATATAAAATTAAATTATATATATAGTAATATAGTAATATAATAATATAGTAGTATAGTAATATTTTTGAAAGTGAGTTTATGTCAAATATATTTGCTAGTAAAAATTTTGGCTTTTATCTGTAATATAATATGGAAGAGAGTTGCAGTTGGTTAGGTTATGTTAGTTTCAGCTTTCAACCGTGCATAAATTCTACACAACCGGATAAACATAGGTGTAACAGCAATTTCGCCTCACCTTAAGACCTAAACTAAACGTTTAAACAAACAACGGAGCAGACAATTTCGTATTCCAGGAACACGGCAGGGCTAACAGAGTTGTCACTTATAAGCGGGGAATATGAAAGACAGCCCCTGGCGGTTGGTTGGTAATTTGATTGCGTGCCCGGCAGTTATTATTGCCAGCCGCCGCCAGTGTTCGCAACGCTATTATCCGAAATTTCGGACGGACAGGATCCCGTTATACAGGTGCTAATCAAGCGAGCGACGAAAGAAAAGCAATGGACCCCTGACGAATTAGTTAAGAAAAGATATTTCAAACAAAATGACAATTAAGAGGTTTCAAATTGCAAATTAGGATTAAAAGTATATAATTAGAGAAAGGCTTAAGCACCCTTAAAAGCAGAACTTTACAGAGCAAATCTCCCCAGTAATTGAATGCCCGATATCGCCTTGAGAAGATTACATCATACAGACAAAAACACAATTTCGCCAACAAGTTCGTTCCGTTTCCAATTTCCTTGTTGATTACTCGGCCCGTGGAGGGTTGCAAAATCTCGGGGACAGACTTCGAGTATGGCCACCCCCACATTTACATCCGTCGCGCAGTTGTAATTACAGCGAGTGGACTTGTCTCCGCGGGACGCCCAGCTATAACAAATTCATCCAAACGAGCTGCGTCCTACATAATAAATATTACGTGTGCTGTGGCTCTCTACACTAGACTCTTAGTATGTTATGTGCCTAATCATAATATTTAACAGTAGCAGTTGCGCGCGTCTTTGCAGACGCAAGGAATAAAGACAAAATATTATGTGCTTCCATACCCATAGAAAAATAGTATACTTACTTTAGTTACAACGTTTGTATTTCAGTGTCCCTTGTTGGCAGGTGTTCGATTAAAACTTTTTCATACATTAACCGAATTATGATGAAAATTATGGAAATTTGGAAACTATGAAGACCTGCTAATGGACTCTAATAATCTGTAATGTATATGGAGTATTGACAAACCACGATCCTGACATATCTCCCTACATTTCATACATCTGAATGTATAAAACCGGCGTGTCGCTGACTGACTGACAATCAACGCACAGCCTAAACCACTGAAGATATAAATATGAAAATTGGAAGGTATATTCCTTAGGGGGTGTAGAGATGCACTAAATAGTATTTTTCGAAAAGCAACCCCTAATGATACAAATCGAAAAATTATTTACCGATACGTACAAACAACGGATATACATGCAACAATCAACTGTTTAAGTAGAGCACAAATTAGTGTTTGTTTTTAATAATTATAATTTTACAAATTAATACATTAATAATAATATCATATTTAATTCGTATTATGTGTATAAATATGAATATGTATGAATAACATGGTAATTCGTTTATTCAAATTTGTTAGACCGCTACTTCGATTGGTCTAACAGTTTGTACAAAATAATTTTGTATGTACAATATTTTAGATCTAACTAAATTATGATGTGAACATTCTAACATTTAATAGAATTTCTGAATCCAGTCAGTAATTAAATATTTCAAACAAAACGTGTATGTATGTAATATTATCTCCCAAGCTTTGGGATGTTGAGGTAAAAACTGTTAAAATATTAAAAGAAATTAAATAATTTCACATTTTATTTGTTAAATATACTTATGGGCTTTGATTTGAACCTTTACAAAGGTTTTTTATAGCAACAATGGTCGCAGTTCATTTTTTAACGAGATAAAATACGAAATGACAGTATCATTATAAATCTACAACAACGGTACAGAGAAGCTTTGTGCGGCCAAGTTCTATTGTGATATGGCTCAATAATAAAAAAATAATCCTATGAAATGAGGCAACCAGCAACGAAAAATAAGTTTCAGGGCTTTAAAATTAATATAATTCTTAAATTGTAATCGTAATAATGGCATGCGAGGACATATTGTATTGTATCCAAAATAATAAAGTAAAATAACTATATCAACAAAGCACTCGTAAGTAATGTAATTGCCGCTTATACAGTGATATAACAGTTCACACATAATTATTTATATAAATAAAATATCAAACAACAACACACCTTCACGGCCTTTTATACCCTGCGGTGTGGCCAGTAACAGTGTCCACTTTTTGCCAGTTGTCCATACAGAACAGGTGGCAAATATGTTGCTGCACTTAATGGACATATAGATGTGTCACTTCTTTAACAGACGTAAATCTATCTATCATCACGCCTTTCATCCCAAGAGACAATCGAATGCCATTTGTTACGATCCTGACATATCTCTTTCGCTTCTTTTATATTCATCATACCTTTCATACCATGCTCGGCGATTGTGTGTACTTTTAATATTTCCATCGATCAATATATTTTTATATATTCAATAAAAGTACATCTAGGTCGTCCTCTGCCAGCATTTCCTTTCACTTCAGCCATATAAAACTTTTTAGCCAATCTTTCATCCTTAATTCTTTCAATGTGTCCAAAACTCCAAACCAGCGTAAACTACTTTTCTTCATTTTAGTCACAACATCATCTTTTACTCCGCATTCTTATCTAAAGACATCGTTCCGGATGCGGTCAATACGCTTTATATCACACATTCTACGTAAAGACCGCATTTCCACTGCATTTACTTTATATTTATTTTTACAGACGTAAATATCATTTATTTTAGAAGAAGTGTGGACGCCATCTTTACTTAGTGCTTAGATTTTTTTTTGGAACGGGTGGGAATTGAACCCGGGACCTCATAATATCAGTTAATAATATAAAAATAAAATATCAGTTTTAGCTTATAATAAAATTAAATGCCAAACATTTTAACCCATAAAACTCGTACCTTGCAAGCAAAATAAATCGCAATCTGAAAGGGCAAGGAGAGTGCGCACATGGCATAACATTAGTTACGTCTGCCAAGACAAAGTGGCCGTAAAAATCGTAGGCAGAGCCTGTCGGCCGCGTGCCATGACAAATTACACGTTGCAACCTTCTTCACGTCTCTAATGGGACGCGGAATCTAGAAGCGTAAAGTGAAATTGCCGTGAAAATAATAAAACAAACAATAAAAGTGTTTCAGTTAAACTTTGTAGACATGTGAGTTTTTTACTGTTGTCTTTGATTGATATTACCGATACGACGTTCTGAGTGGTTTTTTATGACTTCACTTTATATCGATTGCTCGAATTGCCCGTATACACTTCATGTGGCTGCGTGAAGCGCCAGCCGAAACCGCAACAAGGATATGCAAGTTATGCAAGCTACAATAGGCAGGGTCTAGGTTGCATTAATCAACTCTTTACTCCATCCCATAATCTAATGGGTTCTAGATATGATACCATTCAGATTTTTTTCCATTGTAATCCATCGCCATCGGGTAGTTAAACAGAATAATATTATTATACGTATTTAACCTTACTGCGTTAAATTTGAGAGAGTGCAGATACTGCAGATGTTCTAAAAGGAATAAAATTATTACTTTTACAATAGATAATATCATATCAATGGCTCGATATCAGCTCTGCAGCACTGTGCTTTTATTCTCTCTCACTTTGAGCTAATCGTCTAACTAGGGTTGGCGTTCTTTTATGCTTCTATTACTTTGATGACCAACTTTTACAGGTATTTTACTAGGAAAATAAAAACTCTTACAAATAACGATACGATATTTCCAGGACCTTTCTCCTATACTTTTATTATCAAGAGATATTGACTCTAGCAACCAAGATTTTCCATCCCGATTTCCCAAAACTACCTACGCGATATCAAAACCAGATGAGCGATTAAGAACACCTATACTAACAAAACTTAAATAATCAAACATTTCCCACATAGGAAAGTTTTGCACCTTCCTCCACCAGATTTTAGGATTGATATATTATTCAAAACGTTTCGGGACTCCGTGAAATTCTGTAGCGAGTCACACACAAATACAGTCCCGTAAGTATATTAGCGGGAGTTGTGTACGTGTCAACAATGTGATAAATTTTAAAGTTGCCGACGTTATTTACTATGTAGTTGAGATACTTCGCTGTAGTAGCACACTTCAGTTCAGTTCGTATAAATATACGGAAAACCGAGTGATAAACAAGTTTATTCTTGTGGTGTTTTAGTGTACCTATCTAAAGTGTAATGATTTATTTTGTAGAGCAAACCAACTAACTGATACGTTTGTTTTGCAAAACATAATTAACTAAGTGTCTACTTTTTAAGGTACGAGCAGGTATGTATAGAGACTTATCTTTGCAGAATTAATTACTTGCGCTTGAAATGAAATGAAATAATTTTTATTTGCCAGGGATTTTTCAGGCCTACATGTGTGCGTGCACACTACATATATAGTCCAATAACCCTACCGTGACTTACAGTGTGCAAAAATTTCCAAGTAGGTACCTATTAGGGCCTCTACGTGTTATTATATATAACATTCTTAATCACCTAACAATGTGACAATCAAAAAATCCAATTTATACACACAACATATCAAAAAATTAAATGAAGCTATTGTTCGAACATCAAGAGACTAGAGTCATCGCTGACATCACAAAAACCAAAATACAATAAATTACAATTACAATGCATTGAAGTTGGCCTTAAGTTGGCTAAGTACATTTAACTTCAAGTGCTGCGAAGTTCCAATAATAAGGATAAGTGCGATTCAGATTGAGCGACATTCCATCCAAATATTTTACACGAATCAAAAGTTGAGTAGAGTCGCCACATTTCTTTTTGTGAAGAAATCACTGTACGTGCTGGCAATGCTATACCTAGAGTACATAAATACAATATAATATGTAAGTGCTCAGAAGTAGGCGTAGCGTCTAATGCGGCAGGAAGTAGCCCGGGCAACATCTGGCATCCTAGTTCTCGAGGCGGATATTGCAGTGACACCTGTCTGACTGTTTTGCTCCCGGCGCGGCTTCGTGGAAAATAAAGATGTATTTAATGATATAAGCTCCCGCTGCGAAGTGAAAACTATTTTATAGGAAGCACTTTTATCTTTAATTTTCATACTTGAAGGTAACTTCTAAATACATATATTCGGAAATATTAGAGATTGGTATCTAAATTAAACAAAGAATTTAATTAAATTAGATTAAGCCATTAAGATCGCTGAAAATTTCATTAGTATTCTTTCTGGACAAACATTCATCATGTAAATAAATAGCACCCATATTCGAATTAAAATCATAGACACATAACAACAAACATCTTCACGGCCGGGCCTCTATACCCCGCGGTGTGGCCAGAAACACCGCCAACAATGTCCACTTTTTGCTAATTGTCCATATGCAACAGAACATCTAGCATAATAATTATATAGATTCTACGTTATTTCGCCATTTTGTTCTGGTCTATTTTTAGATAGAATATTTTAACTTTAATTCACAACGATAAAGATACTTTAGTGTACAAAAATCCGCCATAATAAGATGCAATATTAAAGAAAGTCGGGGGCCTATGAGAACTCGCAGCAAAACGGCAAAATTTGTGTCGGAATCCCACAGGAACATTATGAATTCATACCGCTATTAGGGAAAAGAGCACAAGAGCACTGGGGTACGGTACGCTGGCCAAGAATATATATATACCTACCTACTATAACTACATAGCTAGTGCAAATATGGCAACATGGGGTAACTTTAGTTTTAGGTTAAGGATTACTAGGTAGACAGAATTCTTACCCGCACGATCGATAATAAAAAATAAAACTGTCAATTGAAAAAAAAACCGTGCAAAAACCGTCAAATCCGATGAATATGCAATAAAAGTACCAGGGCAACACACGACAGCGGGGATGTTAGTTCGCAATTTCGCATTGTAAGAGGGATGCTGCGTGACGTCATGGATTGCCAGTCCGCCACCCGGGGCGCATCGCTCCCCTACGGCATAATGGTATTCAACGTTGCTGAAGCACGCACTGCACGCAACTCCTTTTTTATATTTAGAATTTTAATTTTAACAAATATTGACACTGATTTAAAATAATATGTAGGGGTGTAAATTTTTTTGGGGTCCGTAAATCGGGTAATAGTAGATTGTTCACCAAGGGATGAAAGGGGCCGTTTACCAACGAGGGCAACCGGGCCTTGATGCACACGAGTTGGAAATCGCACTTTCTCCCCTACACCTACGAGAAAAATACAAGAAAATTGAAGACATGACATGACTTGACTATATGGTTACCTTTGCCTTTTTAGAATGGATTTAGTAAGGAGCCGAGACCCTAATTGGTAGAGCGTTGACTTGAAACCGGGTGGTCTAGGGTTCAAATCATACTCGTGTCAAAAAAAATTAAAATGCACCAATTTTGTTTTAAGATATTATATTTAATTGATTTCATCGACTCCTCGTGGCACGTAAAGCCAGCGTCCGCACTTCTTCTAAAAATACAGATATGTAAGCATGATAAAGAAGTGACTCTGGTAAAAATGCGAGAAGACTTGAATTTGGCCTTATTTACCTACCTACCTACCTACTGAACGGAATTTACAAACCAAAATAAAACCCCCCGGTCAGCGGCCGCTCATATGAACTTTCTCGCCGTATATTTGTACGATCGTAATTACGTACTTTCGGCGTGGACGGACATTCATCGTGGCTTTAAAATCAAATGTCAGTTTTTTTAGCCGTGCAAACTTTAACTCCATATAAACCAAATAAAGGTATACTTGATAGAATATTACCTACATCGGCTACATCCCTTATTGCATGTTTGTTACATTAAAATATGTAAAAACAAACATTGACATAGCTACACAGGTACACTGAAATATCTTATTATGTGAATATAAAACTCAGCACTCGCATTGAAGACTCGCAAGAAACTAAACCAGGTACAAATTCAAAACTAATTTAAGTTATATAACAGAATACCTACGTAGTTATGGTAACAAGATGCCCACAATCAAATCGCTAAAGCATCGTTCCGGAAACTTTCAAGTGAGCATTAGTTTCAATAGATACTTCTCGTTTCACTTTTCACCGGGGAAAAAGTAGAACGAATCCAGTAATTTCGCTCTGCCCGCCCAACCGGAGTCACGTAATCGACGCTCTTATAATAGGGCCAGAAAAAAACTTTTCTCTCGGCAAAGATAACGTCAGTGAATGGATCCCGAAGAGGGGATAGTGTGCGAGTTTTTGCCGAGAAAACTTTAGGGAAAGGCAAGATGAATAGAGGGCATTTAGCACTCATCGCGGCCAGCTCGCGCATCTGATGTTTACCCGGGCCCCGAGGCGGTAGGTAGACGGCCAAACCATTGTCCTTAACAATGTGCCTAATGAAAAGCCAATGAAAAAATGTGTATCAGAAGTGATCATTAGTTAACCATTTATGCCGTCGGGTCGCTCGTATGTCACCTTAATTCATAAACGTGCAGAATTCTAATCTTTCTAAATAGGTATAATAAACTAGATTTCTGCCCAGCTTCGCCCGTGGACTTGATTTCACTGGTCACCCGAATTAGGAACATTGACATTTAAGACGTAGTAGTATACAATACAACTAATATACCTACCTAAACCTTCCACGTATCAATATATCCAGTATACTTTACGAGTCTTAAAATTTGGATAAATGTCCCTGATAAAATTTTAATTTCAAATATCTACCACACATATATGTTTAGGTAAAGTAAATCAGGCTCTAATGCACAATGTTCAAGCGTCTTATGATTGAACTAACGAGTCATGTACAAATTACAGAGGTCGGATAACCCCTTACGGCATAACAGGGGATAATGGTTTACTTTGATAGCAACACTGTGTCCCTCCAAGATATCGTGTCGGTGTGTAGTAAACGATTTTGGTTAAATGTGAGTTTATCTTAAAGGATTAACATTACCTTCGGTTCAATTGAATCGGTTCTCGACTACCACAAAACGAATAACATGGAATTTTAGATGAGCATAGGTAAACATTTACCTAATTATAGAAAAACATAGTAATTTTTTTTTTCTGGACAAAAATATTGACAAGGGACATTTTGTAATTACGGTAATGGCACTTCCTTCACCTTTTCAGTTAAGCCTTTGAGAGGAACCCTGGGATGTAGATGTAGGGTGGCATCAGTGTCTACGGCAAGCAGAGTAGAAAAAATTACTTCCGACTAAAATATCCCGCAATTTTTCTTCAAAAAGTATTAAAGGAGAGCGGATGCTCGGAAACGTTCGCCTTTAAACTTGTTAAATACTTAGGTACTGCCTATTTATAAAACTGTAAAGCACTTATAAAACATCAAAGTTAAATATTATATTGATTTAATTCAATAAGCAATCAAAATACTGTAACGAGTATTGAACGTAACTTAAATCGCACACATAAACACCTAAACATGTCAAGGTCGACAGACGTCTCTAGAAAAATCAAGAAAGAAACGAAAATGGACCGTATGTACCTAACCATATAAGTACCAAAATCGGCCGCGGTCAGTGTGTAGGTATTTAACGCCGAGGCGCGTCTACAACTTTGTACAACAATATCAGCCTTTCTTGAATGTTCGATGGACTACAAAAACAGAGGATCTTTGCCGTAGAGAGACAGTGCGAATCAGAGCGATCAAAGCGAAACAGCGAAGTGGAATTTAGTGCGACTAAGTGTTATTCTAGTGTTTTCATTTATTTAACTGTATTTTTGTGGTGTTAAAGTAAAGTTTGTCTATCTAATCGGTATTTTAAATCTCTTCGAACCCTAGCTCGTAACAATACATTCAAAGTTAAATGGAAGAAGTTTTGAAGTCGTAATAGTCTGGCATTTATTAAAGTTTTAGAGCAAGCACATTTTGACATTGATTGTTCCTTAAGTTACGTTCATTAGTGAAATTGAACCAACAAAAGTTGTCTGTATTTTCTAAATTTACTGGAAATTAAAGCTTTATTTTAAATAAATTGGTAATACAAGATTAAAGTTACGACGATCAAACTACAAAAGGCCTCTCAGACAGGTTTAGGTAATCCGCCCAAAAAAACGTATAGTGCTGAAGTTAATAAATCGAATTTTACAGGTCCGACTACAGAAAAAAGACCGAAAACGCTCGGAAACCAATTTCCTCGGGCTAATATTAAAGTAATATAGTCCATTGTAGGCGAGCAATAGAGTAAATTGTGTCCAGAGAATTCGGTCGTGGCGGGCGACACGTCCAGCCCACTTTGTTGCAATTTGCGGCAATTTAGAGTCGCGATTGTGTATCCCTTCGCGAAACTCCGACGGGAAACAGGATTATGGGGATACATGCGAGGTGGAAACTTGCAACCTACTTTTTTTATTGAAACGCGATCAATCAATATCGCTTACGTTTAAATAAAAACGCGAAATCACTTGAAGAAATCGCTCGGTAGAAAGAAACTAATTCAATATTTATAAAATACCCCATTTGTGAATATTCAACTAGAAAACGTTACGTATGTAAAAATCGTACTTTCCTTTCGCCATTTTCTTAAAATCTAATTTCCTCGTTAATAAATTGTATCCTCAGACAACGCTCCAAGCGGAAAAAAGTTAACATTTTACTGCCATTCCAGGTTACATTATGATCAGAAAACATCATTACCGTAATAGGTTTCAGGTTTTTACTCGCTATTAAGATTGATCAAGATAACAGAGTAAAGCAAGTGGAGATAGGTTGTACAACAAAGAAGGACGTTCATCTATCTATAATATTATAAAGAGGTAAAATTTGATTTTTTGTGATTTGCTTTAGGATAAGCGAGAAAGACTTTGTCTTCCGTTGGGTACCCTGGGGCCGGCAACGGTTCCCGGGAGCTGTAAGGCAAACAGTAAAAATTTTTACTTATGTTTGTTGTAATGAATAAACTACTGAACTTATTTCACTAATAGAAAGCTACGAAGTCTCTGAGGCTTTATATTGTTTGAATATATCCACGGGCGGAGCCGAGGACAGAAAGTCTAGTTAAAAATATACATACATATATTAAAAGCTCCTTTCGGCTCCGGCGTCGCTCGTGGAAATTTATGTCCCTGCTGACCATATCTCATTAAGAGAGCCATATCTTCGAAACCCTTAAGTCTGACAGACAAGTAGCATACCATCGGGCAGGGTCAGTAGTACCTAATAATGAATTCTACAATCTACACTAAACTAAAATATTTGTAAAAGAGGCAGCTAAAATTTCACCGCCTCAATAAATCCTCAAGGAGTCGCTCGAGCTCGTGAACATATAATCTGAGCCAATGAGTTTGGGGTATTACGATAATTTAATTTGTGCCCAAACGAGAGTGTGCGTAGGTCGGGCCAACAAAGGTGTTTAATTAGCCACCTCCCGACTCGGAACAGCCACTACATCGCTAATTGCCAACGGGCGATGGGCGCACGTGGCCTGAAACTTCCTTACCTGCGTTTGACGTTCACCGAAACTATACGACATAGTTACTTAACATATACGACATAGTAGTTAGTATGATTCATTGTAAGTAAATTTCTTATACTGGTTGCCAGGTTTAATGTTTTGATTTTTATAGTTTAATATATTTTTGTGTAAAGTATAGATTACCTCAGTATTTTTGTGTAATCAGTATATTTAAAACATTGATATGGTAGTTTAAAAATATCTATGTAAATTGTATATCCGCCAACAAACTGTGTAGCAGTTTGACGGAATTCTCAATTGTATACACTGGGTTATTTTTTATGAGATTAAATAATTTATTTTTTAAATTAAAAAAAACTTTAGAATTTCGCTCTCGGCTTCGCCCGCGGATATTTTGGAAAAAAATAAAACATAGCCTTTTCTATTCGTGAAAGATTTCTTAGAATCGGTTTAGTAGTTTGAGAGATTACCCCTTACATCCAAACTTACAAACTTTACCTCTTTATAGGAACAGCAAACTCCATTCAAAGTTTTTAAGGATTTTTGGCAATGATCCAAAAAAAATTGAAAACATCTCGTAAATACCCGACACATTTTGTTTTGCAAAAAAAACTGTTGGCATAAATAACTGACACAACCATAGTATATTTTCACCAAATAAGTTCGGCGACAAAAATGGGAGATTGTGCGTGCGTTAGTTAGAGTGAGAAGGAAGGAAGGAACATAACAGACAGCAGCTTATTTTAAAAAGTACTTTATTCGATCACACACACTATATAGTTTATTTATACAAATCACAAAATGTTATGTGAAAAAAATCTTATAATGTAAATCAGACGAAGAAAGACAATAGAAGCAAGTTGACATTTCTTTTCAACTACCAGGAGTGCATAACCCTCGTAGATGTTGTATAGTACAGTGGGGAACTTTGACGATTGGGGGTTCTCAATGGGGCGAAAGAGAGGTTAAATTGTGGGAGCGAGATAACTGTCTTGGTATAGTTTGTATTGGTTTGTATCCTTATCATGACGTAGCATCTATCATGCCCTTATCGGATGCACTTCTTTTTAGAAGTTTCAAGAAATTCTTATTGGATTTTATTATTGTTTGTATATACCCGTGAGAAGCCGGGGCGGATCGTTAGTATGTTTATAAAGCAAAGTTATCATATAAGATACTAGCAGTTGCCCGCTACTTCGTACGCGTTGTATTAGGAATACAAAGTTTACACCCCATTTCACCGCTTTAGACCCTGGACCCCCTAAGAATTTTTCATACGACAGTTTTATTATATTTAGACTTCAAGCAAAACTGCAGGCCACTTTTCTATGAGTAATCTTCATACTCTAGTTTTACTAGGTGTTGATGTTAATTTGGTGGACAAACACAGCCAGTGCATTTTGTAGTCATAACTGCCATACACTTGGATACGCAGAACGCGTCGTTAATTTCAATTAGCTCCGCAGCTACGTACATGGCATTATACGTGGTACATACATAGTACTCTACATGCATACCTATTATTACATAGTATCCTACTTCGCACAGGTGCAATATGGGTTTATAAAAATTGTAATACCCACACAAATACGCTTATTACTACTTATCTATTAGAGATAGATACATGCTACCGCGGACTTTTTTGTAGATCATTTTATTCTACACAATAAAATTCTTTCCTACATCATTTTGTTATATATAGGATGTCCAGTAAGTAATGGATAACTTTGCAACCAGAGATAGACCAGGTCAGGAGCATCACGTGATTAAAATTTGACCTTAATAAAAGTCGCATGGTTTTCAAGATTTTTGCAATTTTAAAAATTCTAGGAAAATCACACCCTTTGACCAGTATTTTGCTTGCCCTGACTATAAATGAACCTTAATTTCCAATCTGTTTTTTGCAGTGTACTCTTGAATAATGGTATTATTAATTTACTTCAGAATTTCTGCAGTAACATTGAGGGTTCCGTCGGAAAAAAACATTTTTTTTCCTCAAGTTAAAACTCCCAAGTTCACATCACACGATTTCAACCTCGCATTATGAAAAAACAATGTACTTAGCAATTAGTGGCCACTCATCCTTAAAAGTTGCTTAATTTGTCCAGATTCTAAGCCGGTATTACATACCGCGTTTACATTTATAAAAATAAAGATATTGCTGATTACGTGAAAGGAGCTAATTTTCAATAAATTGACTTACTTCAAAATTGTTTTATTTTAATTATAATTTAATAAATCGATACAGAATCTATTGTAGTAAGCATTTGGATACATACCTAATAAAATAGAATTGAGAATTAAAAAAAAACAACAGTTAAAAAAACAAAAAACAATAAAAAAACGGTTATTTCATTTATAAACTGACAACTCCGAGAAAGAGACACAAAAGTAAGTAAGAAAGAAAAAGATAACGCTATATCCGTCTACGATTGGTGGGTGAATAATAAATTTATTTTAGTGTGACTGATTGCTTTGCATACGTATGTTGCTTCTTTGCTCTCTGTTTATGAACTTTTTTTTTACTTTTGGATTTCTCTGATTAACGACGACTGCTCATGTGGTGAGGACTTTGTGTTGCTTAACGATTTGGACATTACGACCACTTGGCGCTTCTCTGGACTTATTGTTTTGTGCGACGTGGCTTCGGGCTACAAAATTGCAAAATGCCACTTGTTCGAACACATGTTGTGAAAATAAAAATATTAACAAAATGTTTTTTTTTAATTCTCAAATCTCTTTTATTAATTATGTATCCAAACGCTTGTTACAATAGATTTTTGTATCGATTTATTAAATTAAAATTAAAACAATTTTGAAGTAAGTCAGTTTATTGAAAATTTGCTCCTTTCACGTTAGATTAGCAATATCTTTATTTTTATAAATGTAAACGCGGTATGTAATACCGGCTTAGAATTTGGTCAAATTAAGCAACTTTTCAGGATGAGTAGCCACTCATTGCTAAGTACATTTTTTTTCATAATGCGAGGTTGAAATCGTGTGATATGAACTTGGTAGTTTTAACTTGAGGGGAAAAAAAGTTTTTCCTACGGAACCCTCAATGCTACTGCAGAAATTTTGAAGTAAGTTAATAATACTATTATTCAAGAGAACACTGCAAAAAATAGATTGGAAGTTAAGGTTCATTTGTAGTCAGGGCAAGCAAAATACTGGTCAAAGGGTGTGATTTTCCTAGAATTTTTAAAATTGCAAAAATCTTGAAAACCATGCGACTTTTATTAAGGTCAAATTTTCATCACGTGATGCTCCTGACCTGGTCTATCTCTGGTTGCAAGGTTATCCATTACTTACTGGACATCCTGTATATCTCTGACGGATGAAAACTCGCTGGGACTAATTTTACCCCCGATTTAATTCACTTATACTGTTAATGCTCAGTGATCCCTTCCCGGTGAATCAACCTATCTAATAGTGAAAACCGCAACATTACATTGTGTCATATAATAGTGATTGTAATATTATTTTTCATCCAACTACGCAGTATTTTCCTCATTACTGGACAATATAGCGATCATAATGCAGTAATGTTGTATGAAAATCCATAACATCCCGCTCTGGGATTTTGTTTTTAAATTAGGTTATTTTTCTGTAGGCACTTATTATAAAGGTATTTTTTAAGATAGACGTAATTATAAGATTTTGTGGCGGGCATGTTGCTTAATTGAATAATTATTTTTTATTAATTTTTCATGACGTTGACGATGTAAATTTGGAAAAGCAGGTTGCTAACCTCGATAAAAGTGTGACTTTTTATTTCACTATTATTTTCAGAGCGAATTTAACACTCGAAAAAACATAGGCTGTTTGGATGTCTTTGCCTTTGCCGTCCATTATCGACGCGAATGACGTTTTGGCGGGCTTTGTTTGTCCGGAAAAAATTTTTTAAAAATAATTATAATTTAAAGTAAATTGTTCGAATGTAACAATTAATTTTTCTAAATAAAGAAAATTTTGATTAGTAAATTTTTTTTTGTTGTAGTTGAAAGAAAAGCAGAGACTGACTTATTGTTGCACTCCAAACTAACCCTCGGTGCAACAATAAGTCACTTTCTGCTCGGGTCAGTAATCTACTATTACGACCTAGAGGTACTAGAATCACCTCGCCCTTGCTTTGCACGAATGAAATATCGTGATAAACGCCCTAGCCTTTACCCGTAAATGTTTCTTACTTTATATGGATGGTTTATACAGCAGCAGCAGCATTATACTTACTGCATAGGTACTAATATATTTTAGAAAACATATTAACATGCCAATACCCAGGCATGCGGAGCTTGATGAACTACCAAAACTAAAAGTATATAGGTATACGAGGTATTTCAAGAGGCGCCACTTTGTCATTGTTTTCACTGCTCCAGAGGGCCAACAAAAGGATTTTCATCAAATCTGTGGAATTAGACCACCTAAACGGTATGCGGTCAGATTTCAACGACATCATGAATTGCCAGCTGCCGGCACATTCTCCACATACTCGCGCATAAAGGCTACGATCGGTTACGACTTTGTGGATCGCCGGTTTTTAATATTATTGTTTCTTTCATGGGTTTTTTTAGTTATTAGATTTACTGGCAACTAGCTTTGAATACGAGTAGGTACCTTATATATTACTACTTATCTATTAGATATAGATGTAGGCTACCGCGGACTTTTATGAACATCGTTTTATTCTACACAATTCTTCTATATGATTTTGAAAACTCGCTGGGGCTAACTTTTTTCTCGACTTGATTCACTTATACTGTTAACCTTACACTTATAACCTTCCCGGTAAATCGACCGATCTAATAGTGAAAACCGCAACAAAATCGGTTAAGTAGTTTTGAGTGAAAAGTTTACAGACAGACAGACGCGGCGAAGAAAATATGTTCATCATAATTCTTGTGCGATCCATGGACGACCAACAACAAAACTGCCTAAAGGTGGCCACACATTCGTCCAATCCCCGGCGCGTCGCCGTAGTCCACAGAATCGTCACGGTCCGCCTAGATAATCCGGCGGCCGGAATGGGAAAAGTGCGATGCCGGACCAATGTGTGGCCTACTTAACCGATGTTAGGTTGGGTGATTATTAGAATGTAATATTACTGTTATTTTAATTCAATTACCATATTTTTGCAACTTTTACAACACTGATAACAACATCCGGGAACGTCTCGAACGCGTTCCCGTGAATAAGTAGAGCGAGCAGCAGACGCGACGCGACGTTCAGTGAAAATTGAATGAAAATATCAATATGCAAATGCAATTTGTCAAGTGGTGGGAAATAGCTAACGAATTTGGAAATGCTTGGTAATAAATATGACGTCTTAACTTTCGGAAATCTGAAACTTGTAGCATTTTTATTTGAATAGATAAACTAGTAACCCGCCCGGCTTTGCATGGGTAAAAAAATTTTTCAGAGATAAAAGTAGCCTTATATCACTCTACAAATCAGCAAATCATGTCGATCGTTGCGTTGTTTTGGCGTGAATGAAACAAACAAACACACTTTTGCATATAATATTACACGAGCCAACGCATGACAGTTCACTCAATGTACAGGGTTTATGGCTCCAGAAACCGTGTTATCGTGTGTAAACGTGTGTTATAGGGTACCCAGCGGTAGACAAAGTATCCCTGTTTTAGCCGATGACATTTGGCGAGTGGCCAGTTCTGTTGAGATATGAAGTGTGGTTTGTTGGATTATGTTTTATTACTTCCATTAGATTTGATTAGACAGATTAGAAACGATTACTTCCATAACTAGTATAAAATGTAAAAATGCACGCATATTGTACATAGTTTACGGTCCACAAAGACAAGACAGGAGCGGCAGTCAGTGTAGTTCCGCAGCACAATGGCCTCCCTTCCTGTTCCGGCTGCACCAAACAGACTGCGACTTCCGGCTATCAGTCGTGTCTGCAAAGCTTTTAGATCAGATGACTGTACGCCACATTGTACAACTAGCGCCAAATAAGTTGAGCCGAAAAGCCACTCAAGTTACAATTTATTCTTATTTTCTTGAAAACAGTCTCAAGTCTGTGTCATGAAATCCTCGTTGGAAATAAAATCTCGCGGTTTTTCCTATCTCAGTCCGCGGCGAATTTGATATGAACACCGCGATATTAAAATCGTGCAGATGGGAGTTAGCATGAATGACAATCGTGCTATCGTATTGTGACGTATCGCTTGGTAAACATACTGAAAACGATTAAATTATCTCAAAACGATACGTGATTAATAAACTAACTGTAGAAACAGAACATGTACCTACTCTTCAATTTCAAATCCTAAAATCCTGAATTAAATTTCGTTGCGACGAAGACAACAGTGATAGTTTTATTTAAATTGAGTAGCATATGAGACAAATTACTTAAACACAATTAAATTTTAATCAAACGATATTAAACTCAGGATTTTAGGGTCGAATCGCAGTGCGTTAGAAGTGTCTTATAGAGTACCTACGTTTATTTCATCACGAATATCACGAAATAATAGGAACCCAAACACAGTTCGGAAAAGTAATTAGTAATTTGAAGTAAGGCACGGGGCCTATTGATTCTGTCATATACACGTAACACACTGGACCGCTATCAATACCAATACAAACGAAGTTGGTTCAAAGAGGTTTTTATATTTATTACCTATACTATACAAAATGGATTTTCATTGTTGCATAGACTTCAGCACAATGAGCTATTATAAATTATATTAAATATTTAGGGGTGTGCGAATAATTCGAACTTACGAATTATTCGTTCCGAATCGAATACTAATATTCGATTCGAAACTCGAATCGAATAATTCGAAAGTTCCCGAACAATTCGAAAAAATCTAATAATTCGAAAAATTTCGAATAATTCGAATGTTTTTCGAATGTATCGATTTTTTTTCGGATATATCGAATTTCTTTCTAAATTATTCGCGAATTGTTATATTATTCGCGAATTTTTGAGTATTTTAAATTTAGGGTTTGTTATGTTCGATATTCAAATTTGAAATTAACAATTAATATACAATTTATTTAAACGATGAAATATGATTACACAAATAGAACAATTAGTATAGTTTTTTGAAAGAGAATAAAATGAATAAGTTAATTAATTTTTTTTCTAGATCAAAAACAATAAGAATATGAATAAAAAACTTGGAGAAATTTATTTCGATAATTTTGAAACATTGCCATGTGTAACGTAACCTTTTTCTTATAGATTTTTTTCAAACAGAAGTTAATAATTATAAAAACCAAAACGAATTGAAAATATCTCTTGCCAAAATTATGTTATCTAGATTTTTTATGTTACTGACAGAAATGAACATAATATATATTAAAATTGAGCAATTGTTTTCTCCGTGTTTGATTCGATTCGATTCGAACGCTATTCGCACACCCCTATAAATATTATATCTCCTTAAGGGTCCTATACTGGGAATTTGTATGGCGATATTACTATTCCCAATTTCTCTGTAAATACTCCACCTGTGTCACTGTAATTTAGCATATAGTTACTTATTCAATATATCTAAGTGAAATAGTCGTTATTTTTTCAATTGGTTTTATTTAATAGGAAATATGGGTGGTAGAATAAAGGATTATTCTGCCCCTTCTGTCTCTTTCATAATCTATCACAAAGCTCTAAATTTTTTTTAAAGCGCTCTTGTACCATTAGTCTTCAATTATATATATCGCTTTTTTTTTGTAGCTTATTGAAAATTCAAAAAAAAAATATTTTATGATTTTTTAATTTGCCAAAAATATTAAAATAATTATTATTTTAAATTTTCAATAAGCTACCAAAAAATTCGACATATATAATTGAAGGGTAATGGTATAACAGCGCTTTTAAAAAAATTTAGAGTTTTGTGATAAATTATGAAAGAGACAGCAGGGGCAAAGTTAAACTACCCATATTTCCTATTCAATAAAACCCATTAAAAATATTAGAGCTATTTCACTTAGATATATTCAATAAGTAACTATATGCTAAATTACATTGACACAGGTGGATTATTTACAGAGAAATTGGGAATAGTTTATCCCAGAAAAATTCCCAATATAGGACCCTTAACGACTGTCACTACTATAAAGATCATTGTCACCACAAAAGCTCGCTTCAGGTAGCAAACCCCCAAAAACTGCACTGGAAAATAATCTGGAATTACACAAAAAAATCGTTTTCCTTACAATGTCCATATAAACGATACGTACACCAACGTCACTAAATTAATTAATTAATCGCATAATACTACAAATTCTGTAACAATCTATAAATAATTATACATGAACTGTGGTTACCGACACAAAATGAGCTATATTCCGATAACAAACATAGGTAATAATTAATTACATTGACCACATTACGTTCAAGAAAATATTTTGAATTTATCTATGGTTTTAAAAGTCCGTTCACTAAAGCGCAATTTACTAAAACAAATTATATTGTGAATGCGTAAAACCACTTAGTTAATTTTAAAGCTTTCAGCTTAATCATCAACGTATGGGCACTCTATTTTGTGGTATGGGTACCAGGTATCATTATTTAATTATGTCGCAGAATAATTAATTAATTAAAGTTTCTAGAAAAATAAAAAAAAATGAACATATATCATCTGTTTAGAGATTCATCCCCTCATTTTTTGATTATTAAGAAATAAATTACATAAATAAAAAATTACAATAATAAAAATCACTACATATTATAAAACAAAGCCTCGTCTGTCTGTTTGTGACCATTTCACGCAAAAACTACCGAACGGATTTTGATACGGGTTTCACAATTAAATAGGTTGATTCACGAGGAAGGCATGGATCTATCATGTTTAGGAGTTGATCATTAAGAGTAGTAGTAAATCAAGTGTGGGTATTACAATTTTGATAAACCGATATTGTACCCGTGCCAAGGTTGCTAGTAAATTTAAACAAATCTCGGATTCCAAGTCTAAGTCGGAATTTAATTAAAAAATATAAATAAGGCTTTAAATTTGTTAAATAGGTTGACTTTACAGCATACAATCGGAGAAATTTTACGTTTACTCCGTCAGATTTCATTGTCTTGTCATAAATTTTATTAAGTCTTCCGTACAATGAAACAACGCATCCGCTTCCTTATTGAATTAATATTAAATTTGTTGACTCTACCTGCTATCAAAGCTTTTAATATTCAAATATTTACACCGTCTATGTCCTTTTTAATATGATAAGTCATCTGTTAAATACAATATATATATTAATAATTTCGTCGAGAGTTAGGTACCACTTTCGTCTACCACTTGATTGAAACCCATAATGGTCCACTGTGTACAAGAGCTTTAGATATACAATGTATAGGTCTCTTTCTTCTTCTCTCTACGTTATATCTTTCTTCTCTCTCATGTAACGAAATGTGCCTAAACGTGACGCGTCCTTGAAATTTCACTCGCAATTCTCGATATATTAAAACTCCACCATTGACAGCTTGTCCGTAATGTTAGATAACTGTCAATGGCAATGGTACTGATTGTTTCAGATCGTTATGTATTTGTAAATTAAAGATTATCCCGATCGATGTCGGGTTCGCAGCTAGTTATTCACTATTTTATCAGTCGCAGAGCATTTTTAAGTGTGTATGTATTCTTAAATATTCATAGCTTCTCTTTTGCAGTGTACTTGATAAAATTCCATGACTTTTTTTGTTGGATATAACAATTGCGCACTTCTCTTGTGAAAGAGGCCCATTAACTCCCCAGTAGGAGTTCCAGGGGTAAAATTATGTATGTAAATAGTTATTGTATTATATTCACAACTTTGTAGCACTGGGGAAGAATAAGTAGGAATTTTCACACGATGCGCAACGCCTCGAGCGACTTTACGCTATGTGTTAAAATCAAATTATGTTGTGGAGCGAAGCAGATGCAAACTCGTTAACGGATCCAGTCGTCCCGATAATTCTATGCGAATCTGTTGATCCGTCAATATCTTAAGTACCACAAATATTGTATTCATACGCATGAGCGAAGATTGTGTGGGTTTTGACTTTTGATAACCATGCGACAACTGCGACTAAATTACGAATGCGCGCTAATATTGTGATTGTAATATCCAAATGTCCATTATTTACAACAAATAAAAATCAAAAAAGATATTATATTTTCGTAGTCTTAGCTGCGGTATTTACAAAGAACAAACTATTAAAAAAAACTATTCACAGATTGACCAGATTTTAAGAATAAAAATCATTTTGAGTAAGAAATTTATTACTAAGAAAATCCAAAGCACAAAATATTTGACAAAGCTCCTAAGTAAGCACTACTACCGAAAAAGTAATTTTGAAGATGTGTTCATGGTTATTTAACAAAAGCAAAATAGATACGTAAATAAGTACGATACATAAGAAACGAGAATTATTTTGATCAATTCATGGAATCGGCTCCAAATATTCTTCCCAGTTCAGCTTTTTTTCAGCGAATTTATACAATCAAACATAGTATGAGGAATACGTATAGAACACGGGTGCACGACTGTGGGATTTTTAAATTAAAATTGATTGAGACCTTTATCAATGGTAAAGCACCGTAAAGTAAGATCAGACTAATGATGGGTGACCGCCTGAAGAGAGTTCATCATCGTTAAGACTAGTCTCAGTATAATATTAGATTGATAGATTAATTCATTCAAAAATATTTGGGAAGCATAATCACAAATAACTCAAGATGTACCACTCCAGACATAGTTGCAAGAATAGCCATGGCCAAAAAGGTATTTAATAACAAAACAACAAAAAATTTTGAAACTTGGATCTTGATACAAAAATGTTTGATGTGGTGCTGGAGAAGAATGGAGAGAATAAACTGGAAAGAAAAAATACGAATGAAAAATAATGTATGTCTAAATTAGAAAACAAATTATAAAGAACATTATTGAAGGGAAAAGAGGTAGGGGAAGACCAAGACGAAGTTACTTAGATCAAGTTAAAGAAAAAGTGAATGTCGTAGACACGAGAGCGGAGAAAAGAGAAGAGTGATGATTACTCCACTGACAACAGCATACCTCTTAAATAAGAAGATAAATAGGACGACTTATTTTTGTCAATGTAATAATAAGTTCTATTTGCAAATGGTTTACATATCTACACTACGGACGACAAAAAAATCACTGAA
This sequence comes from Nemapogon koenigi, assembly GCA_963924495.1. Classification (NCBI taxonomy): domain Eukaryota; kingdom Metazoa; phylum Arthropoda; class Insecta; order Lepidoptera; family Tineidae; genus Nemapogon; species Nemapogon koenigi. Next base: position 3,610,668 of record OZ004650.1, read on the forward strand.
ATATCACAGAATCGCTTCAATAGCAACGGAAAACGCTGAAAACCGCAACAGACAATACTAGCAGAATCAGCAGTCCGTCTTTTCTACAAATTTCATCTCCACAAAGACCGCAGCATCCGACCGGGTGTGCCCTACAAATCGGTTTCGGCCAAACTAAGTCGCTGACAGTTAGGAATGTTCGGCGGTCAAATAGTTTCAGAGGCGAATAGCTCCGGTGAGGTATCCGATAACTAATACAATGAGCGGACACTGACCTATGTAGACTATACATTATACGGGGCGGTGCAATAAGCTACGATCACCAGTAAACCTTTATTAACTAAATCAAATGTAGAAAAAATACTCACCAAAACAATTAATATTATATCTTAGGTCAACTAATAGCTGAAGTGATATAGGCTACTTTTAATTAATTACCTCGGGAAAATTTAATTTTTCATAAACAACGTGCCCGTGCGTAGCAGGGACGGGTCGAGTCGCTAGTAAGCTGTTATTTAAAAAAAATCGCATAACTGAAAAATGTACACATTGTGAAACCAATTTGCAACATAGTGGTGGAATCAATGAATGAAGGCAGGTAATCCAAAATGCTTGCACTGCAGTTTCATATTTAAATGCGGTGCATAATCCAGGTGGCGACCTCGCTAGCATTGCGGTAAATGCGGTTGCCGGCTACTAACGCGACCTGTCTGCCAGTTCGACTCTCTCAATCGTTAACAATAAACGTCCACTTTTATCGTGAATAGATGGACTAAAAATGAATATCCATATAGTTCCTAGTTAAATTATTAGGGGTAAAAAATGGTATAGTTCTAACTTTTAACTATGATACCATAGGATTATAGAAGAATATTAAGTTACGATTTTAATCGCAAAAAAAAATCCATCTACACCTTTTCTTCTCAGTTGTACTGCTCTTGGCAGAGACGCACAACCTTGCACCAGTCTCTCTCGACGAGGCCTTCCTTGCACAGTCATTCAAGGAGGTGATAGTCAATGACAATCAAATGATAGTCAAATGAGGGGGAACGTCCTCGCGATTTGTCGCCATCAACTGCACAACCAGTTTCTCTATGGACATTGGACAGCTCGTCTCGTCGCGTAACATGTCCAAAGAATCGAAGGATCCTAGATTGAAGACAGCGGACTGTCTCTCTTTGACATGAAGTTCCTGAAAGATGGAAACATTAGTGCAGTGCTGGGTCCAAGATATGCCCAGCATTTTCTCCAGCACATTTCCAGCATCTATATTATTCAATAGATAAATATATTTTTTCTGGTTAAAAATTAACCGCATATTAATTTTTTTTAAGTTTAATGAATAATTTTAATACCATTTTCAGTTTCAAGATAAATTATAAATAAAAAAGAAATACTTTCTTGCAAATTCTTTTCGATGGCGGGAACACATACCTGTAACAAAACAAACGATAATTAATTATTAAAAAACGTAACGCTGTCTTTCAAAAATATAACAAAATCACTATAAATTAAACGTTTTCCTTATTTTTCTTCCTACTTGAAAAATGTTTACTGCGACACTGCGTATATTTGCAGAGTCTCTAGCCGATTGGCTTTCTCCGTGTACACTGCATACCCTGGAAACCTTCCAAAGCGCTTACCACGGATCTCAGGCGAGAGTGCCCTCTTATCCGATCCAAAATATATATTGACGTTCGCGGTTCAACTTAAAACTACAATTTATAAAGTTGGAAAAGAAAATATACGCTACTGCTTCATTTTAATAATTCAAAACAAACATGAATACACTTAGTAACGTACCACGAGAGGAATGCGGATGCTTTACATGCCCTCCGAAGAACAAGAATTTACATTAAACTGAATTTCTCTAACCATTATTCAGTTCTTTTCAGAAAATCCAAAATCTTTACATCTTACTGCTTACGGAAACATGAGAATATTTTATCGCCATATTTTGTATACTGTACTGTTTTTGTGTACTGACCAAATCTTTTTATAACCTTTAATATAACAAAGTATCGTGAAATGACTTGGTTTGCGTACGTATGTAATTTGCACAAGTATAAACATTTAATGGTGTAATTTCAGTTGCATACACACACGTACAATTAACAGGGCAGCACTCATAAAAGCGACTAATGAGAGAGTATTGTTGCGGCGTTGTATGGAGCGCCCGTGACGTAGGTAAATAATAACAATTAATACAGTAAAAGTTAAATTTGATATGAAATTGCTGAAAGAACTTAACGAGGTTTTTAAAAATAACTTAATGCATTAATGTTTTTATAGCATACTTTTCATAAAATTTATATTTTTCAAGAAAAACGTGAAAAAGCATCTCTACATGACGATTGTGATTCATACCTTATTGAAAATTCAAAATAATAATAATTTTATTATTTTTGACTAATTAAAAAAATCATAAAATAATTTTTATTATGAATTTTCAATAAGCTATACCAAAAAACGCAAGACGTTTAATTGAAGGGTAATGGTATAACAGTGCTTCAAAAAAAATTAAGAGCTTTGTGATAGATTATGAAAGAGAAAACAGGGACAAAGTTTAACCACCCATATTTCTTATTCAATAAAACCCATTGAAAAAATAACAGCTATTTCACTTAGATATATTCTATGAGTAACTATATGCTAAATTACAGTGATACATGTGGATTATTTTAGTTTATCCTAGAAAAAATATGGATATAGGACCTTTAAGATCATCCGAGCGGAATCTCTCTACGTAGATAAAATTTCAGTTAAAAAGAGAAAGAGGTAATGTCCCATATAGACAAAGCAAGACAAATAGAACCGGCTACTACGACTTTTTGGCCTGCTTTGTCACTACGGGAAATTATATCTTTCTCTTTCTGAGATTTTGTCCTAGGTACAGACAGAGATTCTTTCTACGCCGTCATGCTCGCACGGCAGAAGTCATTTGATTTTCTGACAATAAAAAAACTGGCTAAAGCCTGTAATAGAGCTACAAGAAGACGGTCGAAGTCGACAAGCCATCTTAGTCTTAACCCTGTTTTAGCTGGTTATTAACGATCCATCCCTGATTATATGATAAGAGACATAAACAAATGTGACGACATACTAAACAACTCTGTACCTACTTGACAAAAATAACTTAGTTTAACATGATCGCTGTTTTAGGATCTCATACCCAAAAGGATCCAAACCACTTCATCCCAGTCTATCACAATTATAGTGAAATTACGGTTTATGGACATCACATTATTATTATAATTGAGATTAGTCTTGAGATAGCTGACGCATTTGCTACGCACGCAATGCTTTGCCGACTTAGCTCGCTCCATAATTGATGTCGAATGTCAAAAGCTCCAAGAGCATACATAATACAGCACGAGAGATTCCCAAACATCTACGAGACGTGTGCAAAATGAATATAAATTAGCGCGAGGGATGATATTATTTCGTAACTGCCACTTTGGCGGTGAATTCGGGCGGCATTTGCATTAAGATGCGGTCGTGTGCACACACTACGTAATGAGGTCTTCTAAAAATGCGGAGCGCATCACAGCGCGCTCTGGCTTGGAGTACAAAGGGCCGTCAGCGTTGACGACAAGAGATTGCCATACACTCTCTTTATATTTATGAGGCCCGAGTGCCTTTCTTTAACGACTCTAGTTGTTTTACAGCGGTTTTAAACGGTGGAGGATCCATTTGGACTAAATCGCGCAACGCTAGATGAATTTTAATTGTATTATTATGTTGACACGATCCGTGATAAGGTTAGCTAACCCACTTTCCTGAGAGATTTAATCTTAGACATAAACATCTGCCATTGTTGAGTTCTTGCCATTGAGAGTCTTACTAGAATTTATTTAGGAACCTTCGTTAATTCGAAGTCAATAGGCTAAAATTGAGCAGAACCAGAATAACAGTATCTAAATCATATCCAGTACTGACTGGGTTTAGAAACAACATCTAGTGAACAGCGTCGTAAATAAAGCCATTGTGCATTTTCTGGTTTCAAATGGAAACTTGAAACTTAAATCTTGAAACTTTTCTTTGAGTTGGACAACTTTTAAAGAGAGGGAGGTTTTCATTAAATTTAATAGACAGATTACAGTGGTAAACATAATAAAAGGAGATAAGATTTATTCATAAACTCGAGTCGTCAACTCTTAAATTTATTAACTTTAATTACGGGATATATACAAAAATATGTACAACAAGATGGCAATTCTTGAATAATAATAATGAAGGCCCATTAAATATAATAGTTTATATGACTCAGTTCCTTCAGTCAGTGCGTCAGGGGTAAAACAAATCTAAATTACAATAAAGGTTTTCTAGTTCATAGTGGAATTTAAATTGGCGACCAAAACTGGCAAAATGAGAGTACCACAAAATCTCTCTGCACATTCGTAGCTAATACGATGGCATTACCATTATGGCGGCCATGTATCCAATGTCACCAAATTAAATTAACATCAGAGATACCAGGGCGCCTCATAAACACCCGGCATATTTTACCGAGTCACGACATTACGCTTATGTTTATTGGCTGCCAGGTAATATTGCTAATATGCGCCCCGTGCGTGAGTATGTTCAACAAATTAATTTCGTTCACCTTAACTTTGTAAATGGGTAGGTACTATAATATGTACGATAGACGAAATACGAGGAAGCTTGTATCTTTGTAAATATTGTAAAGAGCAATTAATAGGATTCCTACTGGAAACTCTGAAACTGGTGGAAATGTAATATAGCAAAAGTTTAGTAACGTATGTATTTTCATTTACATGAATGTATGATTACATTTGAAAATGGGATGTCCACTATTTTTGATATTATTATCAAATTCTAAATATATCAAAAATATAAATATTTTATTGAAAACAATAATAAATGTTAAACATGAAGGATGCTTAACCAAGCATTACAGAGAATAAAATATAAAACTTTTCCTCATCTCGACGACTATTTGCTGTGTAAAGTTAAAAAAATATCCCTCTTTGATGTTATCTTCGATTCGACTTTTACGAGGTGTTCATTTAAATTCCACCTTACCTTTCATTTTGGCAGGTTACAATAATTTCTTGTGCACAAGCCGTGTTCTACGACTGAAAATCATTTGATCAAAATGAATTTCTTTTTTTCTTTCATTTAAAATGGAAAGCGCAGTGGCATTCTAATTTATTTCACAAAGACATTCAAAGAGATATAGGTAGGAACCATAAAGATAGCACGACTGGTTCATAAAAAGGATCAAATGTATTTGGCAAATAAAGGGAGGAACACTAAGACCGGTTTATTTGATACCCTGACACCTTAATTACATTTAAGGATTATTTTAAATACATTATAGTTACAAATAATAGGTATTACTAAAAACTGAATTGATAAAAATACAATACAAAAATCATAATATAAGTAACACATTAGCATTTATTTGCAAAGAAATATACAATTTGTTAAAACACGTTTATCATAACTTAGCTACTTCCCCTAGAATTTAATAAAGAAATAATTAGAGAAGAAAATTCGGCAAGAGTTCCCTCTACTTAAATCTCGCGTTGGGCGAGTAATTAAAAACAGACATCGATGTAAACCGCTTAAAAAGTTTAGGATCTCTTTTTTACCGTCCACGGATTTACGCGGCGCTTATCGCAAAACTGGGACCAAGTTTGTCGGCCGGAATCGACCTCGGAACGATAATTTAAAGAAATTTATTTGCAATTTCTGCCCGGTGAACTACTTTTATCTGCAGGCAGTGGGAAGATTAAAGAAATCGCTTAACATAAATCTGGATTCTTTTCCACGTATACATCTAAATAATTTTGTGCTATTTTTCACATGAACTGAACACTGGATTCTGAAAGCGAGCGCTAAGAGGTGCATATAAAACTTCGTTGCATTTATTTAAATAACCTGCATCTAAGTAGATTTTCAGTTAGTGAAAAACACTGTAGTGCACTCAAATGATTCATTATTATGTTCATCTTTTAGGGTTCCCGACACTAATATAATTGAGTAGCCATTTTCTTCATATTTTGTAAAGTATTTTCAACCGATATTTAATTTAACCGTGATTTTGCCCGTGATTTCACTTGCCTCCAAATGCAATAGAGATAAAACGTGTAGTATTTCTTTATGTCTAATAGTTTAGGTAGACCTCTGGGGTCCATTATCATGTCTGCACATTTTCCACTTTTAGGTAATCACCAGTGTTAATAACATGAATAGATTTTATTAAAATGCATTTTGATTTTCCGGGATAAAAATTAGTCCATGTTTATCCTTGAAGTTTAATCCAAATATTACTAGGATTTTTAAGCTGAAAATCTGTTATCTTAATCATTAGTGAAGCTTGGTTACAGAACAGACGTCGGAGACACAAAAAAGAATGACGTCAACAGACGGCGCCGCAGCCTCCTGGAGCCGGGAGGGAGTCAATAGAGATTTGTTGGAAATCATTATCGCTCGCCATAAACAATTCATTAGTACTTAGTATTAATACTGTTACGAGCTAGGGTTCGAAGAGATTTAAAATACCGATTAAATAAACAAACTTTACTTCAACATCACAAAAATACAGTTACATAAATGAAAACACTAAAATAACACTTAGTCGCACTAAATTCCACTTCACTGTTTCGCTTTGATCGCTCTGATTCGCACTGTGTTCCTTGCGGCAATGATCCTCTGTTTATATTGCCCACCGAACATTCGAGAAACGCCGAGATTGTTGTACAAAGTTGTAGACGCGGCTCGATGCGACTCGGCGCCAAATACCTACACACAGACCGCGCCCGATTTTGGTACCTATGGCTAGGCACATACGGTCCATTTTCGTTTGTACTTTGATTCTCTCTGGATGTTTCTAGAGACGTCTATCGACCTTGATGTGTTTAGGTATTTATTTGTGCGATTTAAGTACCTATTCGTTACACTGCCCCCCGCTTAGACTTGCTCGTCCCGAGCCTTTGTAAGGAGCCAGTCGATCAATATGGACAACCTTTAACTGTCCACGCGGGCATCGTTGGATCCGATAGGTCACGTCATTGATCCTCGTGATGACCTTATACGGGCCTTCCCAGCGGTTCTGCAGCTTGGGAGATTTGCCTTTTCGGCGTTTCGGGTTGTGCAGCCACACCAACGATCCCTCGTCAAAACCGTTACTATTGAAGTTTCTATCGTACCTGGTCTTCATCTTTGTACTGGCCACAAGACTGCTCTGACGAATCTGGTCATGTATGTCGCACATCTTGTTTTTCAGGTTCGATACGTAGTCACTTACAGGTTGCGGCGCATCCGGAGGTCCGCCGGTCAGGAGATCAACTGGTAGTCGGGAGTTCTCTCCCAAAGTTGGCATAAGCAGGAGTCACCTTTATGCTTTCATGCTCTGCGGATCGATATGAGAGCAAGAACAAGGGAATATATCGGTCCCAGTCCCTCTGGTGATCCTCAACCAGTTTCGCTAAATGAGTCTCCAAAGTGCGGTTGAACCTTTCAACCATTCCGTCGGACTGTGGGTGATACGCCGTAGTCCTCGTTTTATTTATTCCCAGGAGACGGCATACTTCCTGGAACAACTGCGACTCAAAGTTACGCCCTTGATCAGAATGTATCTCCAATGGTAGCCCGAACCTGCAGAATACTTCGTTGACCAACTTAGTCGCCACTATTGTCGCTTCCTGGTTGGGAATTGCGAAGACCTCCGGCCACTTCGTGAAGTAGTCCATCACGACCATAAAGTACTTGTTCCCATCTTCAGTGACCGGGAACGGTCCAGCAACGTCCACCGCAATTCGTTCCCATGGAGCGCCAACATTGTACAGCTGCATACGTCCCCTCGTACGTGTCGTAGGTCCCTTCACGGCCGCACATACTGTGCACTTGCGACACCAATCCTCGACATCTTGCCGGCAATGAACCCAATAAAATCGTTTCCTGATTTTCGCCAGGGTTCGATTCATGCCCAGATGTCCTCCCGAGGATCCATCGTGCACGGACTCAAGCACTGCGCGCACCTTTGACCTAGGCACGACCAGCTGCATCAATGTCTCCTGTCCACTGGGCGACTCCCACTTGCGGTACAGCAACCCGTTGTCCAGCACTAGACTTTCCCACTGAGCCCAGTAACTTTTCGTGGTGGAACTCATGGCTGATACAACATTCCAGCCGGGCCTTGGAACATTCTGCGTCTTCCATTCCATTATCGGCGCCAAGTTGTTATCCTTGAGTTGCTCGTCTCTCGTTCTCTCATTCGCCCATTCGTCACTAAGGTTGTTAGTCGTAATCACTTTGATGACAGAATCGCTGATTTCACGCCTCGAGCAGTGTTTACAATCTTCAGGGCACGGCCTGCGTGACAGTGCGTCAGCGTTGCCATGCGTCCGTCCTCGTCGATGTTCGATCGTGAAATCGAATTCTTGTAACTGCTCGATCCACCGAGCGACTTGTCCTTCGGGATCCTTGAATTGAAGTAACCATTTCAACGCCGCATGGTCTGTCCGTAGCTTGAACTTCCTTCCGATGAGATACTTGTTGAAGTGTCGTACTGTCTTCACTACGGCCAGAAGTTCGCGTCTGGTTACACAGTAGTTCCTTTCTGGTTTTGACAGAGCCTTGCTGAAATACGCTATCACAACTTCCTTGTCCCCCTTCCGTTGTGACAGCACACCTCCAATGGCGATGTTTCTTGCGTCTGTGTCCACCACAAACTCGCCGACTTGGTCCGGGTAGCCCAATACAGGTGTTTCACACAGCCGTTGTTTCAGTTCCTGGAACGACTTCTCACAGTCCTCAGTCCACTGAAACGAACGCTTGTCCTCCGTCAGTCGATGTAGGGGCTTGGCTACTCCCGCGAAGTCGTATACGAAGCGGCGGTAGTATGAGCACAGACCAAGAAACGCCCGAACATCTGTTTTGTTCCGTGGGGTGGGCCATTCTCGTACAGCTACTGTCTTTACAGGGTCGGTTTCTACGCCATCCTTTGTAATTACATGCCCGAGGTAATTTACACGTTTCTTGAAGAAGCTACACTTCTTGGCATGCAATTTCAGGTTCGCGAGCTTCAACTTGGCAAACACTCTTTCTAAATTCCTCACGTGCTCGTCGAAGTCGTGTCCCATGATGATGACGTCATCCAGGTACACTAGGCAAGCTTTTCCAACGAGATCCGCAAGCACAACTTCCATCAGCCTTTCGAACGTAGCGGGAGCATTGCATAACCCGAAAGGCATGACGTTGAACTGCCACAGTCCATTTCCGGTCGAGAAAGCAGTCTTTTCCTTGTCCTTGGGATCGATCTCCACTTGCCAGTATCCACTCTTCAAATCCAGTGTTGAGAACCACTGGTTCCCACTCAACCTGTCCAAGGTGTCGTCAATCCGGGGTAGAGGGTAGCTGTCCTTTCTGGTTACCTCGTTCAGCCGACGATAATCCACACAGAAGCGAGTGCTGCCATCCTTCTTCTTGACTAGCACAACCGGAGAACACCATGGGCTCAAAGAAGGTTCGATGACATTAGCCTTCTTCATGTCTTCCAGCATGCACTGTACTTCGGCTTCTCTTCCTACTGGGATTCGTCGAGCACGTTGACGTATAGGTAACTCGTTGCCTATGTTGATGGTGTGTTTCACCAATGACGTCCTGCCGAGATGCCCATCTCTGTCACTAAAGATGTCAATGTAACGAGTGAGCATCTCCTTCGCTCTTTTGTACTCGGAGATTGACAAGTCCTTTTTCGAAATATCGACGAGTTCCAAGGGGTTTACACTGTTATTTTTCACCGCCGACAGCTTCCCCTGGGTGCAGCTCCGCATCCAATTCGCCTCGTCGCACTTCGCCACGACTTGATCCTTACTGAGAGTGACAGGAGCGCCATTGAAGTTGGTCACCCTTACTACAGCTCGTCCACTCTGGCTGTTTACTAAAGTTGGAGTGAGTAACCAGCCTTTATGTTTAGAACGTTCCAGGTGGTCGATGATAGAGCACCTCGTATTGGAGGGGTCCCCATTAGTTGGTAACTCCACATCGACAAGCGTCTCCGAATATGGGTTCAGCTTGACGCCCTTGGCACAACGCACATAGCCAGCATAACCGCCTTTCAAAAATACCTGTTCCTGGCCGCACTGCAGTACACCGTTGCGCAAGTCGATGCCAAACTGGAACCGCATCATAAAGTCGAGTCCGAGAATGCAGTCGTCTATAATGTCGGCCACGATGACGGTGTGTGGATACTCCCCGTCACCCACCTTGAGTGTCACCGGCAGCTCGTCGTATGCGGGTATTGGCTGACCGGTTGCCGTGAAGAGTTTCAGATGGGAAGATGGACCTCTGGTTCTGCTCGTAGATCGTCTCAACAACTGAGGTCGCACAGCCGTACGCGTTGCTCCTGTGTCGATCGTCATCTCACATGGCGTCCCGTTGACCTCGCCGGCGATCACCAGACTGTTCCCGTCGAAAACTTGTCGGATGGTAACTTTGGGGGCTGTGTCACGAGCAGCCAGTACCTGCCCCGCGGCTCTGGCTGTTACTCGTTTCCCGGAAGCTCCGTAGTTACTGCACGGACATCAGCTCCGACGTCCCGTTTCGGCACTCGTTGATCCGTGCCTTGTCGTTTAAGCGCCGGGCAGCTTGCTTTAAGGTGCCCCAGCTTGTGGCAGTAGAAGCAGCGGGGTAAGTAGCTACGCCTCTCTGCTACAGGTGTCGTTGTTGGAGTAGCCTCCTCCGCCACTTGTCGCAATCGTTGAGAACGAGGCTCCTGTCTCACGGCTTCCACCTCTAGAGCATGGGCGAGTGCATCTTTCAGGGCGGTGTGGTGGCCCAGTCGAACTGCAGCTCTGACCTTCATGCTGCGGATGCCGTCGATGAATGCTTGAACGAGGTTCGCAGCAATGAACTCTTGTCCGGCAGATGGGTACGCCTTCCTCACGATCTTCTCAATCTCCAGAGCCCATTGTTGCAGATTCTCACCAGCATGTTGCGTCCTGTCCCTCAGCTGCGCTCGGTACACGTGCTCCAGGTGTTTGTCGCCGTACCTGGAGTCCATTGCCTCGATCAGGCTCCCGTACGTGGTGCAGCTGTCTGGAGAGGCTTCCAGAACAGACAGTGCGCGGCCTCTTAAAGCCACTGTCAAGGCGGTCAGAGATTGCTCGTCTGTCCAGCCATTGGCAGAGGCGACCGTTTGGAACTGCAATTTGTACGCTGTCCAGGACGTAGTCCCGTCGTACGGCGGCACCTTGACTCGAGGGCCGGAGACGACGACGCCTCCAGAAACAGGAGCGGACAGCTTCAGTTTTCTCACTTCATTCTGAAGCCTCTCGCATTGGCTGTCAAGTCGTGCCTCCAACTCTCCGTAGCGGTCGTTAAGTCTTGTATCCTGTTCTCCGCTCATCCTTGTCTGTATTTCCTTATGGAGATCCTTATAGTGCTGTTTGAGGTCTTCATACCGGATGTCGAGGTCTTCGATTCTCTCCTCGTGCATGTCTGTAACCCTCTGTAGCTGCTTCACCTCCATAGTCACCTTTCCAAGTGATTCTGAAAGCAGCTCCTTTAGTCTAGCAGACTGCTCCTCTTGACGTCGGGCCTGCTCCTCCAATAGCTGCCGAGTCTGCTCCTCCTGACGCCTTGCCTGCTCCTCCTGACGCCTTGCCTGCTCCTCCAATAGGTGCCGAGTCTGCTCCTCCTGTCGTCGGGCCTGCTGCTCCTGACGTCGGGCCTGCTCCTCCTGACGTCGGGTCTGCTCCTCCATCAGCCAAATCAGCATTCCCATGTCGGTTGCCTGGGGAGCACCCGCAGAACCCGCAGCACCCGTATCAACTCCAGCAGAGGCTCCATCACCAACAGCAGCAGTCCCAGCAGCACCAGCAGCGGCTCCAGCAGCAGCTCCGGCACCACCAGCAGCATTCCCAGCAGCACCAGCAGCGGCTACAGCAGCAGTCTCGTCAACCTCCTCTTCGTGATGTCCAGCAGTAGTTTGTCGTGTTTTGGGTCGCCGTGATAACGACGAGTCACGTGGTGTAATCGGCATTTTTGAATCCCACTTCTGACACCAATTTGTTACGAGCTAGGGTTCGAAGAGATTTAAAATACCGATTAAATAAACAAACTTTACTTCAACACCACAAAAATACAGTTACATAAATGAAAACACTAAAATAACACTTAGTCGCACTAAATTCCACTTCACTGTTTCGCTTTGATCGCTCTGATTCGCACTGTGTTCCTTGCGGCAATGATCCTCTGTTTATATTGCCCACCGAACATTCGAGAAACGCCGAGATTGTTGTACAAAGTTGTAGACGCGGCTCGATGCGACTCGGCGCCAAATACCTACACACAGACCGAGCCCGATTTTGGTACCTATGGCTAGGCACATACGGTCCATTTTCGTTTGTACTTTGATTCTCTCTGGATGTTTCTAGAGACGTCTATCGACCTTGATGTGTTTAGGTATTTATTTGTGCGATTTAAGTACCTATTCGTTACAATACATAATTTCTATTATAAGGAATAGTATAGTTGAACTACGGAGGAAACTAGCGTAGGGCCCGATTTCGCACAGGTTTATTATAAGATATATTTTTGTGCCAAAAATACTAAGCACCATTTTTTTTTATGGGTTACCTTACGGCTCCTGGAACGGTGTTATCGGTCCCAGGGTACACAGCGGAAGACCAAGTCTTCCTCTTTTAGCCGGTATTTGTGAGGCTATACCTAACGAGTGGCCAGTTCTGTTTTTGACTTCTCGGGCTTCAGAGTTTAAAATAATATATACTTACTTCTGTGAACACTGTTACTGGTGTCTCTGGCCACATCGCCGAAAATTCGGGACAGACACAGACTTAGTTACAGAGTTATAAGGTCAGTATATTAACTCAATGGTCTAATACGTGTAAATAGCATTAAATAGCATTATACCACTTAGATATCACCGTCAATCACTACGTAATATATATTAGAGACCTCACCGCGTCTGTCTGCCTACTGAACAGACTGTTTTCACGATTACATTAGATAGTTTGATTCAAGAGGAATGTTTGCAAGGAATGATAAAGAAACCTTACAAATTCTGGCGCTTGGAAAATATGTGAAAACTCATAAGATTCCAATAGATGAGAAAACTGCGAAATGTTGCACATATTGGTAAATCCAATCGTTTGAAGCAAACTTTATACGTTCACTGCACAAATATTTATGAGTTTTTATTGAAGCTCTTTCATATTCCATTAAAATAATGGTCATAATAACTTTATCTATGACCTGTTTTACAGCGTGTAAATAAAGTGCGCAATTATCGCCCCCGGCTTCGCCCATGGATATTTTCTAACAAAATAAAATATAGCTTATAGAACTCAGGGGTAATGTAGTTTCCTTTTAGTTTCAGAGATTACCCCTACATCCAAACTTATAATATACTAGCGGACCCGGCAGACGTTGTCCTGCCCAAACGTTGACTTGCCCGCACTACCCCTACTCCTACCCCTACCCCTACCCTACCTATAAAAAAAAATAGGGGTGGACCACCCTTAACATTTAGGGGGATGAAAAATAGATGTTGTCCGATTCTCAACCCTAACGGATATGCACACTAAAATTCACGAAAATCGGTCGAGCCGTTTAAGAGGAGTTCAATATTTTCCACACGCGAAGCCGGGGTGGATAGCTAGTATAAACATATTAGAAATAGCTGTTTCCCACGACTTCTAATTTCAAAATGTTGACACTTCATACATAGCTTTTGTCATGTTCACCTCTGCCCACCCCGTTCCCGTCGTCATGCCGTGATAATAAAAAGTATCCTATGTTACTTCTAATACCTCCAAGAATATATGTGCAAAATTTCATGATGATCGGTTAAGTAGTTTTTGCGTGAAAGCGTAACAAACAAACTTACATTCGCATTTATATTAATAAGGGAAGGGAAGTATAGATGAAATGCAATTTATTGGTTCATTTATGTATTTCTACATTCACCCATGTGTTGCTGGGTCACATTCCATCTCAAGTACGGGGTGGTTAGGTACAAAGAAGTATACTGGCTTACTTATTCCCCAGCTAAGCCGTGGATTCTATTGCCTAAATCCCTACTCCTAATAACATAAGTATACAGAATATTCACAAACTCGACAATTACTTGAGATAAATTGACTTGAGGGTTGCTACAAACCTCCAGTCTCAGACGGAGGCTGCACAAATACGTTATAAGAGAAGTTCCTGAGTAGTTGCGAAACGAACTCATAGGGTTTATTTGACAGTTAAGTTACAGATAGCCAACTCTTTCAAACAAGTCCATATTTTCCCTATGTGATATTTCCCTCGAAATACGCCAGAAACGCTGCAAACAAACATTAAAAAAATCCCGGAGAGACAGCGAAGCGCGGCAAGCATGTTTCTTTGTCCACCCTACTTTAAACGCTCGCTTAATTTTATCCCAAAACCGGATAAACTCCGGACGTCTGACAAAGACAGAGTGGACACACTGAGTTAAATGAAATTACATTTAAGCAAAGCTCTGCAATTTTACCGCAACGTCCTCTGCGGTGCAACAATGCTGCCGTACTTGTCAGGCGTATTTGTTGTAACATCAAAACTCGGTTAGCTACACGAAAACTCGAAAATTTATTGCCGTTTAAGACGAGTCATTCAGCGAATCATATTAGAGGTAACACAGTCTGCTAGATAGAAAATTAGGTCCATTTATCTAGTATAGGATGACAAAAAAAAGATCCAGTAAAAAACGCAATCCATTCTGGGACGACTTGAATAGCGACTAGGACATAAAGGCTTATCGGAATTGGCCGGAGTTCGGTCCCAAATCCCAGGGCTGTTCCATTACGAGATTACTGGGTAATGGCCTTTATTCCGGCCTCAGTTCACGCACATTCAGACAACCGACATAGAAATCTAAATGGACTTTAAACTTGAAATTTTCAAATGCTAATAGAAATCTCATTTATTCTAGAAAGCTAAATAAATAGCAATAAATAAATAAGATATTGCAACATAATTTTGTATTTATTCATTAAAATTTAATTATGAATTCAGTGCCCTATTTATAAAAAAAAATACAGAACACAGTAATTTATGTTTTATACAAAAAGAGTAAATTAAGTGTTATTATTATAAAGTAGAGAAGTAGAGCATTTCAAATTAACTTTGTTCAATTTGTACGAGAAACAAGATCTTACATTACAAGTGTTCAGGGAGAAAATTCAATCCACTCTTAAAGTAATAATCAGAAAAGAGCACGCCGCTTTAAAAGTTTCACCAATGCGAAAATATATTAAATTTGCGCAATTTTCTTGCGAAAACGTAATGGCAACTTGAAAGAGGCCTCTAGAAAAACTGACTGTAGTAGTTTGGTAGGCATCGTTACGTCAAACTTAAAGCTCTTCTTTCGGGGAATCCAAATTTAACAAGCCTTTGAAAGCAGATAGCAAAAATCAATATGCATACAATAGTCGTACATTCTACGAAGGTAGATAGATAAGCAAGATCTAATCAAAGCGCGTTCCAGGCGACTAGGTGCGTGTTCCTCTTTAACAAATTACATACAGTTGGAAGAATGTTTAATAAAAGGCATTAGGAGCATTTTAAGTTGAACGTTAAGATAATATCATTACCTACCGGCTAATGGTTCAAAGGAGCTCGCATCTTAAGAATTAATAAATGTATCACAAAAAATTAATGAAGATGACTAGAATAATGTTTCAAAAGTACTTAGAGATCTTTTTTTATTTTTAAGATTCCGTATCAATTTTGTAAAGATATTGGTTCCACTAAAATGTATGTCTGTCTGTCTGCATCTCTGTTATTAATATCATCAAAATAGTGTGAAAAACTTAGTTTATAAAGACCCTAAAGTAAATTGCATTTTATTTTAAGATTTATCCATCGTGTAAAAATGGCACGATGCATGAATTCGTAGCCGACAAAAGTGCCATCACTGTTATCACTATAACAAAGTGTAATGGTACATACAGCTGTTTCGGAAATGGCGTCGGTGCACAAAATGTGCTTTCCGTTTGTGAGAATGTGCCATTTAGCTCGCAGCGGCCGGCCTGCCTCCGTGCGAATGTGGGGCCATTACCTTGATACAACGGGATAGAAGTGGGAACGAACTGTGTAGGTAAAATAACAAAATAATTGTAATTTTCTGTTAAAAATATTTTGTATGTGCTAGGATACCATGAATGGATGCAGTTAAATGCCAACGACACGCCACTATTCAATAATGCATTTCTCGGAAAAATAAGAAATAACATTTTTCGGCACAAGCTTTTCAATTTTCTTCCTTACATTTTAATATAAATAATTTTAAATTCCTCGCCACATAATTCCTTTTATAGATATTGCCGAAGCCAAGTCAATAGACAAATCACAATTTCATTTTAATAATAATCATGCTTTGTAGAGTCATTTAGATAAATGCTAACATTTCTAAACCGAGTATACGTTAATTTTTGCTTTGTACTGTCAACAAAAAGAAATGGACGCATACGACCGCTAACGTTGCTTATTCAGTAGAATATTTCAAAATGTATACGAGCTACGTCCCCCTTGGGCGATATTTGCTCGTGATGCGATGCCGTGGTAGAGAGTATCAAAAACACGGTTCAATTCCTGAATAAATGGCATATTTTTAAGTCAATCAGTAAATTGGACGAGTTTCATCCACGGCCGTATAACAATGTATGCAAATACGCACTCGAGTTGTTCCATTTAATTTGGTATTGTAAATGTAAAAATACGACTTTATTTTACAGAGAATTTGAATCTTTTTTGACTTTTTGGTGCCCGTAGACTCCCGAATACTGGCCTTGAGGTACCTACACACACACCCAAGGAGTGAAATATCTAACTCTAGTCCCTACAATCTTAAGACCCCTTAAAGGTTTGACAATTTTAAAATGCAATTTAGATAACTCAAATCAAGATGAATTTAATTAAACTTTTTTTAATTAATTGGCCATTTAGTATGCCTGTTGCCCGCCCGCCCGTCTTGTACAAGTGATGAGATGAAAAAACTTTTTTAAATTCATCGTACAAGCATCGCGGACCGTCACAAAAGTCCACGAAGCTGCCATTTATCGTTTTAATCTGTGAATTTTCTGAGCCATAGCACGTCGTCGACGAACGCCTCGACCCCAGCTGAGCCTATTAATCCGTGTAATCACTGCCAGAGATAAGAACAGGAGACGTTGGGACACTTGCTTCTACAATTATCTCTATTTCACTGTGATTAATGATAATGAAGAATCTGGAAGCGACATTATTTTAGACTAGGTTGCATAAGCGTTGACTGGCAGATATGTTACTCAAACCACGTCGACATACCTGAATCTCACCAGGATAAGCTGAAACAGAAAAGGCCTGCCTGAATCCGATTTTCATTAAGTTTGTTTTGATACCTACTATTTTTAACATAATGCATTAGCATCTCCAACAGATATTGTACATCAATAAAATAGTTACATTTTAAACGAACCCGCGGTATCCTGCAGTTCGTGAGTTTAAAATAAGTGTAGGTGGTAACGCAACGCAAACGAAAATGTATTTTCATAGAACAGCGTTGGCGATGGCGGCGATGCATCCGACATAGTGACGATGGCTTCCATTGTACTTGCCACGTAATGGAATGTCAGAACCACTGTATTTAATATGTAGTGCATTTACATTAACGTCCAGACATTATTATATACGCGCACGGTGATGAAAATAGCCACAATTAACAAAATTTATATTAAACTCTGTTCAACATAAGATGGTATGCGTGACAAGTAACAAAAATTAATATTTGAGATAAGTATTTAACAGCATAAATCGAAAGTTTTTAATTCTATATTGATTTATTACATCTATATATAATTAGTTGGTTTTGTAATAATAGGAATATTATTTTAATATGAATTTTCTTTATTTATACTTTATAAGTCATAAGGACCGCCAGGGACACGACGCGCGACGACGGCGTAGACCACGAGCTTGTTGGGCAGACGACATTCTAAAGGTGGCTGGACATGCTTGGATGACCATAGCCAAAGATAGAGTCAAATGGCAATCTCTGGACGAGGCCTTCACCTGCGAGGGGTACATAACATAAGTTTGTAAAAATCATATAATTTTTTTGTATATTTTTTCTATTGTGTATGAAATAAAGTGCTTTTAGGGAGACTTGGTCTTCCACTGGGTACCCTGGCACCGTAACACGGTTTCGGGAGCTGTAAGACAACCCGTGAATAAAAAAAAGGGTTTATTTTTTGGCATCAGAATGTAATAATCGCTCGAAGATCTTTCGTCTTATTCTACATACAATTTTCAAACATTTGTATACAAATTGGGTCAAACAGGATTATTTAATTTTGTATGTCAAGATTAAAGATTAAATTATTCGTTATAAAAAAAATACAAAAAAATATATTTAATTTTTTTTATTATCTACAAAACGTAAAAGCTCTCTAAAAAGCTTGTTAAGAGTAAATTACTTGCGAATAAGCGTTTCTTTCGGGGCAATTAACAAAATACCTTTAAACGCTCAAGTGTAACAGCAAACGTTGGCACAAGCAAACCGTCCGCCATGATGAGTTAATTTAATTACGGGCTAGAATTAAAACAGCCACCGCGGGTCGGACGCGTCTCTTTAAATTAAAACATGAGCAAAAAAATATGTCTACATTTTTTTCTCTCGGCGAATCTCGTGTTTTTGCTGGTAAAGTAAAGTTTCCATAAATATAAATTCCTCTAAGCATACAAATACTCAATCTAACAGTCTTCAGCGTCTTAAAAAATATTACTCCGTGATAACAAAACTTACAAAAAAGTAATATAGTAGTAGTAAGAAGCGAAAGAGGTATTTTAGGACCGTAGCAAATGGCATTCGATTGTCTCTGCCTACCCCTTTTGGCATAAAAGGCGTGATGATAGATATATAATATAGTACATTTAATATAAAAATAATTCTTTGGTATCTACATACATAATAATATGAATATCATATCAAAGTGAAAAAGGGATTAGTAGTGGTTTTGAATATTCTTGTGACGAAATGGATAGATATTGTGTTGAAAAATATTATTTTGTGAACCTTCGTAGTAAAACTCCCATACGAAAAATATAAATGCATTTATCAACCCGCGTTTTCAAAAGGGTCTGAAATGACAGGACTCCGTGAAAAAGGAATGAATTCAAAATATAAAATTTGAGAGGCATTTCTAAATCAGGACCCACGGTTGACAAGGTCGACAGTTATTGGGGGGTAATGAACGTGCTGAAATTCCTTTTTTACTACCTCAATGAAAAACGAGACGTGACCGCTCCGTACCGAGTAACGACAATTCAAAGTATGTCTAGTTGATACGGCCAATATCTCTTATTGGATAGACGCGAGCCATTGTGAATGAATACAAAAATGTTTGGTGGAAAATCTGCAATATTGTATTCACGTTTTGGTAATTGACAGCGTGTATCGAAATATAAAATAACATTTTTGTCTAGGAAAAGTGTGGCGAAAATGTTTACGTCTATTTACGAAATATCCCTACAAAATTTATTTAAAAGGTTTTTTTTAATATACATAATGCGCGGCTTAATTTAAATTTAATGATAAACTCGTCATATTTTACTCTTTTATAATTTTTCATTCATGCATATTGAATTAATTTATCGCAATATATTATCGAAACTATTCTGTCAAACAAAGTTAAGCAGCTTGAAGTGGAATACAGAACCAGAAAGAATTGAAGAGCCAACTAGCCGGGGGGTTATTAGTGTGTTTGGATCCAATTATGTCTGTGCTCGCAACCGCGACTCCCAGCAGACTTGTGAAAATTTTCAGTACATATCTGCAAACGACATTTTTCCGACGGGGACAAAAGTTAGATGAGTTTTACGCGAAGTGGAGGACGGAATAATTGGAAATAACCACACGTGTTGTGTGATTTCTAGTGAAAAAATTTACAATTTAAAGCAGATACGCACAGTGCACACCGTCTCGGCAAGATTCTATCTCAGTGTTTTCATTATGAAAATGTTTAAGCTTAGCAATAACAAAATGTAACAAACGATATTTTCTTTGATAATATTGCTATTTTACAAGTTTTTTTTATTATCAGACAATCAAATTACTCTACCACCGCCTGGTGAGTGAAGGCAACTATTACAACGAGAGTCAAAATGGTCATAATAGAGGTAATATTCAATATTCACTATGCGCCTGTAGATATGCAGCATATCTACAGGCGCATAGTGAACGGATGGATGTAAGGTTGTAAGTTCCTGAAAACCTGGAGAAAAGAAGACAGATTTAAAGTAAATAAAACTTCACATAAATGTTCTTAAATATTAAATAAAATATAACATGATCTATATATATTCCGTCTTAAGTCGGGCGTAATAAAATAAGCCTTCCCTCCCTCTCGGCAGTTATTAATCTGTGCAATCACGGACCCGTCTTATGTTGACCGATCTTGGGGCCAGCGAAGATTCTCATAAAAAAACAGCTTTGTAATAAAAAACGCGTTCAATACGTAATCTCCCTACAAGCGGAAGGGTCGTTTCGGCGACCTCTTTTACATGAAAGCTACGCACATTTTAATAAAAAAATTACCTACGTAACCCTCTTCTGAGATTTCAATGTATTTTTCTATCTATATATATAAAAATGAAACCCGTTTTCCGTTGTCACGACATAACATGAAAACGGCTTGACCGATTTGGCTGATTTTAGTCTTAAAATATTCCTAGATATCCAGGGAAGGTTTAAAAGGTGAGATAATTCGAATAATTGCCGAAATATCCCTAAAAACAGCCCTTTTCTTTTTCCCATAATAACGTTATCTAACAAAAATGTTTTGAACCTTATTGCTATTCAATAAAGTTCATTTTAAATTAAAAGCACTCATTGTTGTCTATGCAAATGTGTTCCTAATGTCACCGCACAAAGTTAAAATTCGCGTGCGTGTTGGAGAATCTAATGTCGCGTTCCGACACTCAACAAAAGTGATAATATCGCGAACGCGACCAAATTGAATAGTCACAAAATGTAATTTAATAGATCATTAGTAGTACCTACTGATTTTCAATTTGGTCGGCTTCGCGAAACTTAATTTTGCCTAGGAGCAGGGGTAGGGTAAAACATGAGCAAAAAAATATGTCTACATTTTTTTCTCTCGGCGAATCTCGTGTTTTTGCTGGTAAAGTAAAGTTTCCATAAATAGAAATTCCTCTAAGCATACAAATACTCAATCTAACAGTCTTCAGCGTCTTAAAAAATATTACTCCGTGATAACAAAACTTACAAAAAAGTAATATAGTAGTAGTAAGAAGCGAAAGAGGTATTTTAGGACCGTAGCAAATGGCATTCGATTATCTCTGCCTACCCCTTTTGGCATAAAAGGCGTGATGATAGATATATAATATAGTACATTTAATATAAAAATAATTCTTTGGTATCTACATACATAATAATATGAATATCATATCAAAGTGAAAAAGGGATTAGTAGTGGTTTTGAATATTCTTGTGACGAAATGGATAGATATTGTGTTGAAAAATATTATTTTGTGAACCTTCGTAGGTAGGGTAGGGTAGGGTAGGGTAGGGTAGGGTAGGGGTAGGGTAGGGTGGGGTAGGGGTAGGGGTAGGGTAGGGGTAGGGGTAGGGTAGGGTAGGGGTAGGGGTAGGGTAGGGGTAGGGTAGGGGTAGGGTAGGGGTAGGGTAGGGGTAGGGTAGGGGTAGGGTAGGGGTAGGGTAGGGGTAGGGTAGGGGTAGGGTAGGGGTAGGGGTAGGAGTAGTGCAGGCAAGCCAACGTTTGGGCAGGACAACGTCTGCCGGGTCCGCTAGTATAATATATAAACAAACATAAAGAAAATACAATAAATAATTATTATGAAATATCCTATCTTTTAATATAAATTTACGTGAAATTCTGATGTATTATATAGTTATTATTTTGCTGTTATTGAGTTAAGGGTGTTTGGCAGTCGGCCGGCCATCACTTCTGTAAAAAATATGGCAAATCTCAATTAATCCTAGAAAAATGAGTTTATTTATCCCTTTTATATATTAACTAGTATGTTGTGTAGTGCGCGAGTTGCAAGCAACTCGCGTGTTTGCTGTGAGGGAACAACTGCTGCCCACACCAAAGAAGACATGCTACAAGTCAGCGATAAGCCCGCCACCTATAAACTATTCCTACTCGTACCACAACTACTCCCACTACCCCTACCCCTACTCCAACCCCTACTCCAACCCCTACCAATACCCCTACTCCAACCCCTACCCCTACTCCAACCCCTACCCCTACTCCTAACCCTACTCCTACTCCTACTCCTACCCCTACTCCAACCCCTACCACTACCTCTACTCCAAACCCTACCACTACCCCAACCCCTACTCCAACCCCTACCACCACCCCAACCCCTACTCCAACCCCTACTCCAACCCCTACCACTACCTCTACCCCTACCACTACCTCTATCCCTACTCCTACCACTACCACTACCCCTACCCCTACTCCCTACTACAACCCCTACCACTACCTCTACTCCAAACCCTACCACTACCCCAACCCCTACCAGTAAAATATTATATAAAAATTACCTACGTAACCCTCTTCTGAGATTTCAATGTATTTTTCTAGTTAATAATAATAATAAAAACATTTAATACAATGTAGGTAGAGCAGCATTTTAAGTAGCTATGTATTTTCTTAGCTCATCATCTTGTAAATAAAAATGAAATGCTGTTCGTTGGTAAGCGCATCACTTGTGAACGGCTGGACCGATTTAGTTATGCCAGTTTTTAATAATATAAATAATTATTAAAAATAGTAAAGAAACGGCAGAGATCAATTAGACTATACTTTTATTTAGAGACAAACCTGAGTGAGCTAACAGATATCTAGACCAAGATACCGAGGGCGCATAACATATAAAGTTAAACTTTATATTGCAGCTACGAGTATGTTTAATATTTTCCCAGATGATGAAGAGGCGAAGTTTGGTGCTGACCCACCAAGTTGCCTGCACTGCGCCATTGTTACGTGATTCTGCAGCGAAATTCCATTGTCGAACATATCAATACCGATAAAATGAAACACGTGTATGAAATCCCTAAATATATTGCTGAAATAAACAACAAAAGTGTGAAGCAATAGGCAGGATGAAAAGCTTAAAAAAAGTTAACTAACACCTGTCTCTCGCCTCCGCCCACAATCATTAAGGTAACAAACTAAACACCAGGAGAACAGAAGTATCAAAGAGACTCAAATATACGGGTCCCCTTACAAACAAGTAGGTACGAACGGCCCCTCCACGCCCCGGGGCGCAACGCAACAGACTGTCGTAGCAAGTTTTGCTATGGCATCCGATATTGGGGCGAAGGGATTCGTGAACTGCAAAACATGCACCCTTCTCTAATATATGTGTCCCTGGTACTTTCTTGCATACTTAAATCGACAAACCTTTTGTTGGGACTATTCGTGTTCACTCACCTGGAAATAGATTAAACACATTGTTAGTTATTTGTTAGAGAGAGAAAGAAATGAGTTATTTATTTGTTGTGGTCGGTGTGAAGAGGGCAGGGACACCTGTTTTATGTGTTTATTTTGTAGTATTGAATTGCAACATGAAAATTTGTTTTGACAAGTTTTAGTAATACGATATTTTTGTTTCAAATGTTTCTTTTGCGATTCAGAAGTTAATTTAACATTTTCCAAGTGATAAACAAATGCCATTGTTTATTAGGTTTGTTTGTCCTTCTATTATGTCAAAACGGAGCAGCGAATAGACGTGATCTTTGTTGCACATACATAGTTTGACATTATGCTACTCTTCATTCCGGAAAGAAATATCTATGTCATTATTTCCCGCTTTTAGATATGGTTAATAAACATTGTTTATCTATTATGCTATTCCTACCCGTATGCCGCGCCCACGTTTATACGATATTCAAAATTAAAAGTATAGTTTCTGTATGTTTCTGATATGAAGCAAGGGCGAGCAGTTAGTGTATTTTGTAAACAATCTAATAATACATTATGTAGGCCCAACGCATATCGACTGTCCGCAACTCGGACTTACAAATGAAGGGTACGACCACGGGACGGCCGGGGCCATGTTTCGCCGCAAACAGTCCCCGAAACTCCCATTTAAATCAAGCGAAGTATTTTATCAGAGTCAGAGACAAAACCCAAACAATGGCGGGAAACAGTTCATTTAGAAAACAAAAGCTCTCTCGCTCTCTCCGCGCCCCCCAGAACGCGAATCTTCAGTGGATTTATAGACACGTTGCTAACAAATACTGACAGTAACGTCTTGTTATTTATGGATTTCTATTTTACTTAATTTTGAGCCTATTAAAGTATTCCATAATTATAGTCGATTCATTTTATTTTATTTTCAAGTAAGTAAGGATTGCCAAAATCTAAGCGCGTAGAGCATAGGTTCCCAACGGGGGCGGTACCGCCCCCTAGTGGGCGCTGGAGCTTTTGGTGGGGGCGGTAGCGGGTCCAAAGGCAAATGGGGGTAAATATTTTTATTATAACATGTTTATGTAATATTAATTAGAGAGAGAGAGAGAATTAATTTTTAATTTGAGATTATTAATAGACAATAGATAGACATATAAAATTGGTATAATTAACTATTATGTAAATAGGGGTGTTGGAATTTTTTTTCTTGTAAAGGGGGCGGTAGTCCAAGGTTGGGAACCTATGGCGTAGAGCGTTGGACTTCTAACTTTGAAACCCGGTTTTAACCTTCACTCGTGACAAAAATGCTAAGCACCAATTTTATTTAAGAACTAGCTGTGCCTTGCGGTTGCACCCGCGTTTATTTTTACTGCTTTGAGTCGTGGAGTGATGTTATAAAGCCTATACCCTTCCACAAGAATTGGGCTATCAAATGCAAAAATATTGTTTGCAAATCCGACCACTAGTTCCAGAGATTAACGCGTTCAAACAAACTCTTCAGCTTTATTATTAGTATGTGTTCTAATCCTGCTTCGTGGGGCAGGTAAAGCGGCGTCCGTACTTATTCTAAAAACAACTTAAAATATAATTTATTCTTTTAACTTAGGATAATATATTGAAGCCTCAAGTCTGACGTGGCTAGTACTCATATACGAATTATTATTAAGTATCAACGAAAACAGTCATGGAAGAGCCCTATATTCGATGGCTAGTTTCTACCAGCAATCCAAATTTACGGAAGAATAAAATAAGAACTTGCGAAGGCTATAATATAATTTGTATATGACAACTAGCCAAGTCAGACCTTAGCCTTCAATATATTATCCTAAGTTATAAGAAGAAAGTATATTTTAAGTTGTTATAAAATATTTTATGTTGTTATAAATAAAGTTCAGGATTCTCTACAGAACTTGGCACCCATTTAGATCTCAAATCTTTTGTCGGTGAAGCCGACAACCACACCATAATTATCATAAAATTGAACTTGGCTCCTATTTTCACATTTATGTTTTTGGTGGAATTTAAACTACATTTTTTTTAACGGGTTGTTGTACATCCGTAAATTCGTCACAGAAAAAAGTATAAAATACTTATAATACGTATAAAGTACACACATTCGCCAAAGTTCTATTTTTATGAAGTAAATCACTCATATTATGTATATTAATTTTGATTATTTTAAGTTCGTCACATTGATTTTTTCCGCACAGACAGCAGAAACATCAAACAATAAGTAGAATAAAAACGTTAATTTTTCATAATCACAGAAATTTCAACAATTTAACCTATGTAAGTATACAAGAAAATCACAGTTTTCAAATGGCTGATTTGCGCACAAAATTACAATTATAAGAAAAACAATTGAAAGATAATTAAATCACAGTTTTCAAATTTAACCTTACATCTACATAAAAATCACAGTTTTCAAATGGCTGATTTGCGCAAAACATTACAGATATAAGAAAAACAATTGAAAGATAATTAAATCACAGTTTTGAAATTTAACCTTACATCTACATAAAAATCAGTTTTCAAATGGCTGATTTGCGCAAAACATTACAATTATAAGAAAAACAATTGAAAGATAATTAAATCACAGTTTTCAAATTTAACCTTACATCCGCATAAAAATTCAAACTCAATTTGCAAGGTATTACAATTATAAGAAAAACAATTGAAAGATAATTAAATCACAGTTTTCAAATTTAACCTTACAGCCGCATAAAAATTCAAACTCAATTTGCAAGGTAATGGTCACTACAAATATGTATCTACATAAATTGTTTAGACGTGATTAGACGGATCAACCGTAGTACCTACAAGTTCTAACTAATTGAATGCGTGTCATAGTAGAGACTGCAGAGCGAACGCAATTTCAGTAGGCGTTCGTAACACAAGCGGCATGTAGTTTGCAGATTGATGAGAATGTTTGTCACCGCCACATGAGCTAGATTGAAACAATAAATATACAATGACAAAAGCACAATACACTGATGTCGGTTGGGCTTTTCAGCACAGCAATTTCATCAATGCATCGTACCTTAAAGAAAGCTACACGTGATTTGTTGGGATGTGAATTTTTATTGTAAGTACTCGTATGAATGTAAAGAGAGAGGAGAGACTAACATTGTTGTAAATATGTTCTAGTGAAATAATAGAGTTTAATTAATATTATAAAGAGATATACAGTGAATTTGTTTCTTATAAAGTAAACTCGAAAGCTAGTGGACCGATTTGAAAAAGTTTTATGAAGCTATATTATTCAAGACAGACATGCAAAGTTCGAGTTGTGTAAAATGTTGGCACATATCTGTAACTAATCCCGCAGGTTTGTTAATTTTATCGCAATTCAAAAATTTCCAAGGGCGAAGATGGGGGAGGGGGGGGAGGGCATAATGCTAGTAAAATAAAAATCTGAGGAATGATTGATAATGATAATGATGATTATAAATTAAAAATAGTATTTATTTGGAATTAAAATTATTTCTGCTCAATTGGCGTGTCCACTGCATACGTATTTCGATAACTATAGTAAAAAAGATTTAACAAGCCCGATTTTACAGTTCTCACAAGAGATGTTCACCTTGCTTCCAATTCGTAACACAATAATCGATTCCTGTAATGAATCGATTTGGTTTTTTTTATGTATGTACATTGTACACCGATTACTTTGCCAGTTGTTGTTGCTAACCGATTTTGATGATTTCTTTTTTATTTGGAGTATTCTTTCGATCTGGCCCAATTTTTCATGTTCACTGGTTTATCAGGAATTTAGAAATATTGACTATACAAGTCTATTTTTCGGCATATCTCAATGAAATATGTAAAGATTCTGACAACTAATTTTTTTTAGAATATAATAATTTCTCGACATTATCTCACATACATACCATGAAAATCAGTTTAGTAGCTTTTCAGGAATTCAGCAATTTGCCTTTGTTTACGGCTGACAATGATATATCAGGAAATAATAGCCTTAGCAACGGTTGCTATTGACGCGAAGTATGGACGCAGCGCAGAATGCACAATTGAACATGGTTCAAATCCCATCCACAGCGGTATTTTTTTAATTTTTCATAAATTGATTTTATTTGCCTTATATTATTTGTATCTTAGGGCAGCAACATCACTTAAAAATAAACCTTTTAAAAATTTGCACTGATAAGTAATAAATAATAAATATTTCGTCGTATAATTTGAAGACGGTTGGTTTTCTTAAAAGGTTTCTTTTTCCCTTTTAAGTGATTTTGCTGCTCTGAGAGAGAAATAATAACGCAAATATTGACGTAAAATAAAAAATATACTGCTGTGGATGGAATTTGGACCATGTGCATCCTGCGCTGCACCCCATACCTTTAACCACTAGACCACCGTCGATACGAAAATTGCCAACATCGTGTCAATAGCAACCGTTGCTAAGGCTTTTCAGTTTTCTCTGATATAATTTTTAGCAGTAAATAGAGGCAAATGTCTGTGAGATAATGTCGAGAAATTATTATATCTTTAAAAAAATAAGTCGTCAACATCGTCAAACTAATAAATTAATTTTTATGAGATAAAAAATGGGACCATTCCAGAAGAATTTTCTGTCGATTAAAAAAGAAATCATCAAAATCAGTTCACATGTCCATACATACAAAAAAAAACTATCCGAATTGAGAATTCTTCTTTTTTTTATGGAAGTCGGTTAAAAAATTGAAAAATTCTACGACGAAATAAAATTATTTCTTTTCAGTGCACAATTTTTGAAGTCGGTACATTTTTTTTGGTTTTATTAAATTAAAATCCGATTTCACATTATTCCAATGTAATTGTCCGACACTACTTTTAAGAAAAATAGAACATAGAAAGTAAATTATCAATACAAACAAAAAATATCAATTTGATTTTGATTTTATTTTGATAATATAGTTTGTTTACAACTTGGGTTTTGTTTGTTTACAACTTAGGTTACTACTGACAAGTTACATTGCGATTTCTGTGGCTAATCTCATCATTTTGACAGATGTCTCTTTGATTACAAAAAAAATCAGAAAATTGCAATTTGACCTAATAGCCTACATCTCGGTGGAAACGCTTGCGCTACGGGAGCAGCCGTATCATTTATAGAATCTCCCTGGAATCTTATAACCACATGGCAGGGAGGGTAACGTAAATCAATTTGGAAAGCGAGAGGTCCCAAATTCGATTCAGTCGCGAAACGGCGAAGCGGGCGAGGACGGACGACGGATCCGCCGGCAGGAAATTCATAATATTATATTCCCATCGACACCGAAACAAATTCGATAAGCAATATCAGATAGAAAACATTTCCTACTAACCTTAAAAGGATACTTTTTGAAATATCGATATACATTGTGGTGCTCTATTTAATATCCTTGTTTGGTTACAGCTTAACTTATTCTCAAGTCAGATATGTCGTGGGCCGATTATAGATTTGGCCATTTTATGATATCTGCCATATCGTTAAATTTAATAAATAATAAAGTAATTTATAAAAAAATAGCTCCTTGTCTACAATTTTAAAACCAATGGAATACAAACAGATTCAAATTTGGAGATCTTACAGAGATTTTAAAATAAATAGTTTCTGATTGTATTCAATCCAATGCACCTTGGTATATTACCAACAACTGAACAATAAATACACTAGCAACCATACAAGAAATAAGGGCCAGAGCAAAACATCCCAATTAGCTGGTGTCGAGCTTAATGCAACCCAGAACAAGTTTCAAAAAAATCAATAGGAGAACTCCCCAAGATCTCACTTAAAGATGAATAACAATAATCTTGAGGATGTATCATTGGATACATACCAGAAAAGCAGTAAACGAAAAATATTGCCTATTTATTGTCTGGAAAATTACAGATTGCAATAAGTAAAGAAGAAAAAATATTTGACAAACATAGCCAAGCGTGGTCTGACAAATTGCCAAACGGTTATTATAATTAACGATATGGCAGATATTAGTAAACCATATCATAAAAAGGACCAATTCAGCGACGACATATACAAAACTTTAGCAATATAAATATAATTCTGTATCAAAACAAATATATATATTTTATTCAGAACAAGTCAGTCGTTAGTACTGATTAATTGAACCAATCACTCTTTGACATCAAGTCACGAATGTATCTTCGCCTCATGTGTTATTCATCTCCCTTCATCCTTACAATTAGTCAAAAGGAAATTCCATTTACATACATTCGTTACGTGTTTCGAGATACAATTTCACATGAACGACAAAAAAAATCAGGACTTACCTAAAACTACTGAAAACCTCACATATTTGAATTTGATTGAATTTAATGGTATTATATGTTGAAAAGTTATTGACATTATAAAAAAGTTGTCATTTTTGAAAACTTGTCATTATGGATCTGAGCGATATTTTGGACCTAATTTAGTTTCGGCTAATTAGTCTAACTAACGGGGAGATCTCTTGTATGAAGACCCCGACAATAATTCGCCCGTCGTTGATACTTTGCAGTTCGATAAAGTCGAGTATGTAGATTACGAATGTCGAAGAATCCAAAACTTTTTTTTTTCGGAAGAGGGTTATTTTCATCCCTAAAGTTTTAAATTGCCTATATCTCCCGATAGAGAAGTCCTACGGCCAAAAATCCTTCCCAACATATCATTGTCTGTTATTGAAGTACAAGTATGTAAAGAAATCCCGGACTTTTTCCTTTCAGGGGGCCCGCTATATACACAGAAAAAAATTGTATGGCGTTGGTCGATGATACTTTGCACTTCGATAATGTCGAGTATGTAGATTACGAATTTCGAAGAATCCAAAACTTTGTTTTTCGGAAGCTGGTTATTTTCGTCCCTAAAGTTTTCAATTGCCTATATCTCCTGATGGAGAAGTCCTACGTCCAAAGTTTCTACCCTACATATCATTGTCTGTTATTGAAGTACAAGCATGTAAAGAAATCCCGAACTTTTTCCTTTCAGGGGGCCCGATATACATAAAGAAAAAGTTTGTATGGAGTTGGACCACATACTTGTCACAGATGATTTAAATGAGATTTGATAGATCTCAACATAAGTATCATTTTTCATTATGAAGTCAAAAAAAATCATCCAGTAAAAAAAAACTTACACGTATTTAAAAGGGAGTAATTTTTTTTTAAATTGCTAAGGTATAAAATTACAGTAACTGCGGTAGAATCTTTGACAGTACCTATGTATTCTATTACAAACGTTGAATAACATTGTCATAAAACCAAATATTGTTAAAATCCGTCTCAGGGTTCTCGAAATTGACATTTCTATTTTTCACCTTTTCATTGATAATATTTCAATTTAATGTTTGAAAATATAAATTATAGCAAAATAAAACAAATTGTTCAGGAGAAATTGAGATATTTCAGAAACTTACAAAATTTTAAAGATGTGCTTTGATTAAATTAATTTAATTTTCATATGTTTTGAATATATTTAATTTAACTTTGAACTTAATTTTGAGCACAATGAAATGTATTGTGTTTTTTTGTGTCAAATCTGATTTAAAACTAGATTTACTAGAAATGTGGTGCAAGCCGCCCTAAATAACTTTCTTTCTAAACCAATCTTTGTTTCAAGAGAAAGAGAACTGGAAACGTGGCATTTTCATAATCCGTCCCTGGGTTCTTAATATTCAGTTCTTGATATTTTCGTTAATATTTTAAATGGACAAGTTTACATTTTTTTATTATTGAAAATATAAATTAGGGCAAAACAAAACAAAACAAAGTGTTGAAGAAAAATTAAGATATCTCAGAAAACGACGAAGACTTTCAAAATGTGCTTTGAGTAAATAAATTTAATTTTGAATTGTTTTCAAGATATTTCGAAGATATCCGCAATTTCAATTGCTAACTTTGAACTTAATTTTTCGTGGCATTAAATGTATTGTATTTTTTTTTGTATTACATCTATCTGATCTAAAACTAGATTGATTGCAAGCCGACCTAAATAACTTTCTTTCTAAAATAATCTAAGTATTGTTTAGATCAACACATGACAAGTGGAAATCCCATCGTTTGCAAAAAATATTATTTTCGGTTAAGTACTTAGATTTTGAACATTGGAATTATTGAGACTATTTTTACTCCATTCAGTTAACACTCGTGCGTATATATGTAGTATCAAGTAATACACTTGGATTATCTGGTGCAAGACAATGTTATACACAATTTACTATAAAATAACTTATTCAATTTTATGATACCTACCTTATTTTCGGGTCTCCTACATTTTCTCTATAATGTTTTGATATAATTTTAGAATTTATAAGTACATAAGATATAAAATTACGTTCTATAATTATTCATTTGCTATCTTTTTTTTTAAACCTAAAATCGACTACTGTAATTTTCAAAATCATTACTATCAAAATAATTATATAAAATTATATTCTATAATTATTAATTTGCTATAATTTTTTATAAACCTAAAATCAATTTCTGTAATTTTCAAAATCACTATTATCAAAATATATAAAATTACATTCTTTAATTATTTATTTGCTATAATTTTTCTTTTGTCGAAAATCGATATCCGTAATTTCCATAATCACTATTATCAAAATATCAATGATCTAATAATTAATTTTATTTAATTATAATATATATTTACATAAATTAATTTTTGTACATAATCATATTATATAAAAAAACTTAAAATATATATATATATAATTAATTTGCTATAATTTTCGTTTTATCTAAAATTGTTTTCTTTAATTTTGAAGATATTAAATAATCTAATGATTAGTTTTGCTATATTTTTTCCTATTTATTTGCGAGTATAAAAGTTTTTAGTTTCTGGCGCTTTGCCGTCCGCTACCGCGGCACGCTCGCTTTACTCGCTCGGTACGCGCTCTGTTTTAGCACTATACGAACCACGCTCGTCGCTGCGCTCCTCGCTAACCTATTTTTATTTACAAATTAGGGGAATAGGAGTCGAAAATTACTGCAACAGGTTAAGATTAACAAAAACTACTGTAAATTTTAAAAGTAGTACTTATTTAAATTGATTTAATTATAGAAAATTATTTTTTATCCTTATGTATTTGTAAATGTAAATAGAATGAACTTATACTTTTAAAATATAGTGAGTACAATTATTTTAATAATCCATTAGAGCAACTGATAGTATATATAGATATAGATAGTATAGAGTAATAAATTTTTAGAAAATTAATTTATGTATTTAGAAAATTATAATAACTGCATAATAATAAAATAGAAAAGTAGCCCTTAGTGCAATTGCAACTAGAGATTATAGAAATTATAAGACTTGAATTTATATATTTTCAAAATTATAGTAACAGCAATTACAGAAAAGTAGCAATTAGTGCAATTGAAAATAGGCATTATAAAAATTATAGGACTTAAAATTATAGATTTTGAAAATTATAGGAACTGCAATTATAGAAAACAATGCTTTATAGGAATTAATATTATAGATTTAAATCAAACACATTTATAGATTTTTAAAATTACAGAATCTAAATTTATAGAAAATGAATATTTATAGCAACTAAAGTTATAGCTTCTGAAATTATATATTTTAGAGAATTTGAGAGGATACCCTTTTTTTCATTAGTAATTGAGGTATGGCCAGGCGTCCTTCACTGTTTGGGTAAATATTTTTTTGTGTTGGCTGTACAGTTTAGAAAAGACTGCTACAAGATTCGTATAGGACAAAAATCATGAGGTGGCTCCTCAGTTGGGTAGTTTTTCAGAAATTTAGTAATTTACCTCTGTTTACTGTAAATTGTATATATTAGAGAAAAGC
Organism: Nemapogon koenigi; assembly: GCA_963924495.1. Classification (NCBI taxonomy): domain Eukaryota; kingdom Metazoa; phylum Arthropoda; class Insecta; order Lepidoptera; family Tineidae; genus Nemapogon; species Nemapogon koenigi. The sequence goes on from OZ004650.1 coordinate 3,643,895, forward strand.
TTGTTATTGACACGAAATTGTTGAAGTTAATTAATTTGGCACCAACGGTCTCCAAAATCTACAACGAAATACAATTATTTCTTACTTTTTAGTGCAAAATTTTTGTCAGTATACTTATTATTTGTATTTATATATTTTTTTATTTTTGCACTTAAATTTTACTTTAGAATCTGATAAAAATCCCAAAGAATCTAGCTATCATTTCACATATAATTTTTAATGTATCTGTGTCCGGAATAAAAATTCTCCATGTAAAGTTTTAATTTGGTATTTTTTTCCTGATAGTAGACGTTATTTGAAGAAACAAATTTCACATTTTTTTTTATTTATTTCTTTTTGCTATTTATTATAGTATTTTAATCCATTGGGCCAATATTAGTGCGGCATTATGTTAAATATGCCATTGCCTATTAATATTAAAACAAATAAACGTCATTTGCTACAGGATTGCCTGACTAAATAATATTTTTATTTATTTATTATTATTAATAGTTTTAGATCAGACAGATGTAACACAAAAAAACACAAATTAACACAATACATTTCATGGCGCGCAAAATGAAGTTCAAAGTTAGCAATTGAAATTGCGGATATCTTCAAAATATCTTGAAAACAATTGAAAATTAAATTTATTTACTCAAAGCACATTTTTAAAGACTTCGTCGTTTTCTGAGATATATAAATTTTTCTTCAACACTTTGTTTTATTTTGCCCTAATTATTTTCAATAATAAAAAATTGTAAACTTGTCCATTTGAAATATTAACAAAATATCAAGAATTGAATATTAAGAACCCTGGGACGGATTATGAAAATGCCATGTTTCTACTTCTCTTTCTCTTGAACCAAAGATTAGTTTAGAAAGAAAGTTATTTAGGGCGGCTTGCACCACATTTCTAGTAAATCTAGTTTTAAATCAGATTTGACACAAAAAACACAATACATTTCATTGTGCTCAAAATTAAGTTCAAAGTTAAATTAAATATATTCAAAACATATGAAAATTAAATTAATTTAATCAAAGCACATCTTTAAAATTTTGTAATTTTCTGAAATATCTCAATTTCTCCTGAACAATTTGTTTTCTTTTGCTATAATTTATATTTTCAAATATTAAATTGAAATATTATCAATGAAAAGGTGAAAAATAGAAATGTCTATTTCGAGAACCCTGAGACGGATTTTAAAAATATTTGGTTTTATGACAATGTTATTCAACGTTTGTAATAGAATACATAGGTACTGTCAAAGATTCTACCGCAGTTACTGTAATTTTATACCTTAGCAATTTAAAAAAAAATTACTCCCTTTTAAATACGTGTAACTTTTTTTTTACTGGATAATTTTTTTTTGACTCCATAATGAAAAATGATACATATGTTGAGATCTATCAAATCTCATTTAAATCATCTGTGACAAGTATGTGGTCCAACTCCATACAAACTTTTTCTTTATGTATATCGGGCCCCCTGAAAGGAAAAAGTTCGGGATTTCTTTACATGCTTGTACTTCAATAACAGACAATGATATGTAGGGAAGAAACTTTGGACGTACGACTTCTCCATCAGGAGATATAGGCAATTGAAAACTTTAGGGATGAAAATAACCAGCTTCCGAAAAAAAAAGTTTTGGATTCTTCGACATTCGTAATCTACATACTCGACTTTATCGAAGTGCAAAGTATCATCGACCAACGCCATACAATTTTTTTCTGTGTATATAGCGGGCCCCCTGAAAGGAAAAAGTCCGGGATTTCTTTACATACTTGTACTTCAATAACAGACAATGATATGTTGGGAAGGATTTTTGGCCGTAGGACTTCTCTATCGGGAGATATAGGCAATTTAAAACTTTAGGGATGAAAATAACCCTCTTCCGAAAAAAAAAAGTTTTGGATTCTTCGACATTCGTAATCTACATACTCGACTTTATCGAACTGCAAAGTATCAACGACGGGCGAATTATTGTCGGGGTCAACTTCCCCGTTGATCGGGCTATATAAATAACTAATAGTTTATAGTCTAGATTTTACTATATTATCATTACACAAGTGATTGGATAAGTAACCATGGACAAAACCAGTCCAAAACAAGAAACTTAATAATGAACAATACGATTAGGTATAGAGATTATGGCCAAGCAGCCACTGGAGGAATGTTTCGTATCCCCAAAACAAGGCCGGTTCGTCCCAAACATCCGGCGACATCTCGCAACAGTCCTTGAATTCCTATTCAAATTAAATGAGTCGCACCAGGGACCCAGCCGGCGACGAAGACAAATGTAGCAGCTCTATGTTTATTGTTCTGGATTTACATTGGTTAAGTTGAGAGTAGCCGTGGAAACATGGTGCCCTATTCGAATAGAGAAACAAAATTTCCAAATTAAGCGTTGAAGAATATTTTATCACTTGTCTTGTTTGTGAGAAACTCAGGAGTCAAAAAGGTAAAAAAGGCTCTATATGGAAACGCCAATTAATTGGCTAAGGACCTGTTGAATGATGATGAAGATGTGAAATGCCTAAAAAAGCCAACAGTTTGGCCACAGGCTAGAGGAACAGCTGACAGCCCCTTCTATATAAACGGTGTCATTTAATGTAATGAGATCCAAAATACCCCAATCTCGACAACATCAGGCTGAAGAGCAGATTGGAAAAACTTGACAGTTGGTGGTTCTACCACTAAAAGTTGTAAAAAAATCCATGTGCTACACAATTACAACTCTGAGCGTACAATTAACATTGATATAGCTAACAGTAGTAGAATCGGCTCAGAAGAATGACAGGTAATGCAAAATCGGTCAATCTGTGTGCTTTGCTAACTGCTTTTGATATTGTTTTCTACTGTATTCTTTCTAAGTTGGATTTGCAAAATTATTTTTGCATTGATAGCCCAATTCTTGAGGAAGGTTATCCTATATAATATCGCGCTACGACTCAAAGGAGAGGAGTAGTAACCATTAACGCGGGTGCAACCGCAAGGCCAGCTAGTAATAATATATAAATAAGACAAAATAAATATGGAGATAGTTAATAATGTTCAAGTTAGTTAGAAATAGGCAAACAAGTCACTTATATTTATTCAACGCCCAAGAAACGTGGAAACAATCCGCACAAAAGCACCTGCACAAACAAAACTTGGAATATAACATAAATATTAGAACCACCAAAAGCGCTCGACTTCCATATTCAGATATCAAAACAATTCAACGAGAATTCATTAAAAGTCACTCCCTAACACAAAATTATGCTCCCATATCCGACGTTGGATTGTTCCATTCATTATTAAAATATTCACTTAATTATCATAATATTTGAAATTGAATAACAATCGGAAACCACATAATTACACTAGCTGAAAGTTTCATGATATATTGAGCCGTTTCGGAGCAAATTTTAAACAATGTTTTATACTCCGCTCTAAATAGCGAATCATAAAGCTGAATATCAGTACAGATATTAAGAACATCATTACAAATGATACGTCAAAAGACCCCATCGATATCACATGTTGCAAAAAAAAATTAATGTCAAATTTTTCCTATATATTTTTCGAACCGTAAGTGTTATCTTGAATATAACATATACAAAGGTTGTAATAAATTATAATTTCAAATATAATGTCAAAAGTCGCTATTATCCCACTTGTCCTAAATAAAGATTCAACCTCAAATGTCACAAATGTCGTATATCTCTCAAACGGTAAGTGTTATCATAAAAATAATTTATACAAAAGTTGTATTATGTTACCATAGTTTCCATGTCACGCCTTGGTGAATAACGCACGCGCCCATCGAGACGTGATGAGGAATCCAGTTTAATCCTGTCCGTGCTGTGATGGTTGTGATTAGTCGACGACTAATAAGACATTATCACGGTCGGCGGGATTATATTAAATACCGACTAATCGGCTATAAACACAACTTGACATTGGAAAATTACCGATGAACATTGATGAAGCCATAATAAAGGAAGAAGAAGTTACCATAAATGAAATGTCAAAAGTTACAATCGTATCTCGCATATATCTCTCAAATGATAAATGTTATCGTAAAAATATCATATACAATATGTAATATAAATGAAATCCGCTCTACTTGATGTTACAGAAATATTCAATGTCAAAGAACACAAACCATTTTTCGGCGTATATCTCGCAAACGGTAAATGTTATCGCAAAAATATCATACACAAAGATTGTACAAATGAAATATCAAATATTAACTTCTGCTAAGATAATTTGTGACCTTCGAGCTTGACTATTTCTTTTATAGCTATTGTAATTGTTTGACATGTTTGTGGTATTTGTGTAATTTGACATTGAATTGTTAGCGTTTGTAATATTGAATCTAACCTACTTGTAATTAAATATTTATACACCGTAATACGGTAGAATGTGCTACACTTCCACCTATATTATGTACATATTCCATATTCTAACAAATAAATAATCATTTCATTTCATTTATAACAAAGGGGATCGATTAGGACTTTTAATATGACCTTTGTAATGATGCAATACAACTTTTGTATAAGTTATTTTTACCGTAAAAACATCACATATCCTATGAGAGATATATGCAAAAGCTTGTTTATTGCTTTAATCTTAATTTTTTTTGCACAAGTTTAAATGATGTGGGCTATGACATTTTATTTGTAATGATGCAATACATCCTTCCTATATGTTCACTTTACGAAAACACTTACAGCGTCTATACAGAATATATGCAAAACTAGTTGTGATTTTTTTAGCACAAATGGGATCGATGGTGACTTTTTAGTATTTAAAGTCTGTACCAAATTATAATTCTATGCTAATTTTTCCGAAGAAAAAAATTTATACCTTTAATTTGACCGGATTATTATGTCAGGTTGTTAGACTAAAAGGAAGGACAGTTGAATGAAAGGACGACCAAGACGTACAGTACATTCATAAATCAAATAACTGACATCTTTAAAAAGGCAGTAACCTACACTACCCAGTAATAATAGATGTACATGTATGAAACGCTGCATGAATGTCGGATGAAGCTAGATAATTATGTAATGATATCAAGTGGCGATGGTATAAAAAATTATATCAAACTTAATTATTAAACAGTTAGAGTACTAACAGAGCAAAGATATAGCAACTTCTATATTTTACTTTTTATCGATAAACCACGAATGGCTATAATTCCAGGGATAGCCCCCAATGTATCCATACGACACTTCGGATTAGGTTAGCAGGGACGCGGTCACATGTGAAATAGAGTCCGCAGATAAAATACGACGGGCAAACGACAAATTAATGAATCATCCGTTCATTGGAATTAACAAGATCCGATCAGGAGATAAAACAAAACATATTAAGGTTATTTTATCCTATTGAAAAGGCTTTATTTTATTACGAACTAATATGGCTTCGTCAATATATATTTGTATGGGTACGGTTGAGATTACAGATATTAAAGCTAAGGTTTGAATGCAGATTTAATTTTTTTTATTTTTATTTCAAACAAACAAAAGTTTAATTTTTACATTAAAAATTATAAGGATTAAAAATTGCTGTCAAAGAGAATTAATAACATAGATATTTTTTAAATTTCGAAGGAAATTATAATTTAGTTCTTTATATTATCCTATAACTACTATAGGCGAGAACGGAATAACATCTATCCAACCCCAAATGTCATCCTCGCCTATATGGTGACTTGGTACCTTCTGCTAGACAATAAACGAGGCTCTGGCGATCGAGCAATGGCGGTATAACCACACTCTGCGGTATAACCATACACCTAGCCAGGCAACTGGCTGGAAGAGGCTACAGCGAGCCTGAAGACCTAAATACTCGTAATAGTCTCAGAATGTCTACCGCCATGATTGACCACGACTGCAAGAGCACTACGACTGAGAAGAAAACTACTAATATGAAGATTTATTTGTAATAACCAAAGAAAATCAGAAAAATCGAAGTTTCAATGAATCACCTTAACTAGCATAAGAATATGTAGGAAACAACCCAACAAAGTAAGTGGCTAATGAAAATAAAAGAGAAACTTTTAATTATCGTCGGTTATATGGCGAGGTAAGGCTCGGCGCGCCCGTCCGTTCGCAATGATTTATGTCTATTGTTCAAGTTACTGATAGCATTTACTTCGCTGCACATATTCCCATATATTTTAGTTATGACATGGATTCC